>CM056998.1:79079081-79191581 GCA_029891345.1 Dryococelus australis
ATTCTTATCAACCCGAGAGATGGAAGTACCCCTGTGCCCTTGTAACATCACAACCCACCAGCCTCAGGACGAGGTATTTTAATTTGTCATCACCTCCAAGCGAGACGATAAGAAATGAGCAGCGCTTAGCACCCTATATAACATACCCCTGCGCTGGAAGGCTAAGCTACCCCCCGTACCCCAAAGAACTGCTGATCAGAAACTATTTGGTATAAATGGAAGTCCAGCATCCAGCTCCGGCAGATACGATGGTTTGCCGCCCGAATAGGATGGCGAGCCCTCTCCAGTCTGCAAAGACTCTCCTCAGTTTGCAAAGACTCTCCTCAGTCTGGAAAGGCTCTCTTCAGCCTGCAAAAGGCTCATTCTCCTCTCCATGACCTGCAATACAGCACAGCACCTGGAAGCCTGCAAGACAGCCATACTCCACTCCACAGACTGTGAAGACTGCAGCCTCCTAGCAGCTTGCAAATGGCTCAATCTTAACTGCACCAGCTGACCATGAGGCCAGCACCTCACATCAGAAGTAAATCCTACTCCACGTCCTTGGTAACTCTTTACCCAAATCATACTCCGTGACTACGTGGTAACAAGTCAGCGCGTCCTAGTTTATCTCCTGATTAACTTCCGGTAACTTTTGTTTACGTTGTGGATAGCGTGTAGTTTCCCACCAATGTGTTTAATTAACTATTTGACTTTCTAATTAATATTATTTTACCAGGCTTCCCTTTGCCTGTTTTGTTTAAAATTGTAATCTATTTTCCCGTTAGTCAGTTAACAAACTTCCACTGTAATTGATTTTAGCCGGAGATTTCCCTTTTCTATATTCCAGTAAATAAAACTTACGTTAACTTATTTTCCGTTTACCTTTCTTTGTATCTAGTTCCCATTTCATTCTAGTTGTCTGAGTTTACTAATTGTTCCAGGAAACTTGAAAAGGGTCTGTGCATTATACCAGGGACCAGATGTATAGCAGAAGGGGAGGATTGCAGAGTAGGCAACAGTGAAAGGAATGCTGTGCCCTAGCGTGAGCTGAAAGAACCGACACCTTTGAAGGGGACACGCCAGAGGTCAAACTCCAGTCGCAGGCTAGCGAAACTGTTCCTCGGCTGATCTCTCCATTCATTCCTCTCGAGCACGAATCCCACTTCGATAAGCATTTAGGCGCCTGTTGGCTCGAGTACGACCCTGAAGGATAATGCCTCACCCAAGTAGAAAGGTCATCGCCTATAGCCAGTGCTACTCCTGATGACACTGTGTCTAACCAGGCCCCTAAGACGTCCAACATCATCAAACTCACCTCCAGTAAGATCATCCTGGTACAACACCCAAAAGAAGTAGAGCTACCAAACTTTTGCATTATCAAGTTGGCATCGGGAAAGACGGTACGAGTTCAACTCCCACCTAAGGTGGTTCCCAATCCATGTGCGGCACCACCCTCTTCAAATTTTGTCCCCACACTTCGACCCACTCATCCCGTTCGAATCACTCCAGTCCGATCATATGCCTCCACCCCCCCCCCCCCCCAATCGCTTACCGCATCATCATATTTCCCATTTTCCAACTCCCTGGTTGGGAAACTACCTCCTTCCGCCTCACTGTGGGGTTTGACTACCCTCGTTTCTGATGGTATCCTACCATTAAGCAGCCACCCACGAAAGCTATACCTCCCACGACCCGTAGGGTCCAAAATGTTAGCCATTTACGCCGCGGTAGGTCGACTTAAGATTCAACGGCCTAACCACTTATGTCTCGAGGTAGGGCATGCGTCAATTTAGCGCAAAACATGGCACCAAAGCTCCAAGTAGTTCATCCTAGGGAGCTGAATCAAGCAAGCCACCCCCCTCCCGTTTTTAGTCGCCCACGTTGGTCGTGATTGATTACACATCATTTTGGCGCCCAAAATGGGGCCAATTGTCTTAAGTAGCTCAGCCTTGAGGGCGAGGACCACACCAGACACCCCCTCCCCTCGTGTGTTTTCTTTTCTTTCTTTTGGTCACTCATTGCAGAGGAGTCTGCTCACGACTTCGGGGAGTCGCTCTAAACACCCCATGGCGACCACATATAATGAAAATGTCAGACTCTGTAACGAGCCAGCTTGAGACTCACGGCAACCTGGCAGAGGTCACTGCTGCCGGGGTCAGGAACGCCCCTTGCCCCCTCTCCGCCTGTACGGGCAACGAACTAAATCTCATTCAGTGTAATTTCTGTAATAGAGATTACCACTACATATGCATCGGGTGGGAAGATACACCCCGGTTCACTGACGGGCTGGAGTACCGTTGCAATGAATGTAGGCGGGAAGATCCGCAGACATGCCAGTGGCCAGAATATGAGGGTCAAGGCCGGTATCTCGTGCACTGCATTTTGTTCAATAAGGAATTCCACCACGTCTGCATTGGCTGGTCGGACGAGTGAATCCAAAATCCCGGCCAGGTTTACCAGTGTGAAGTTTGTCGCCAGGAGCAGGCGTACAAACTGCGAAATCCCACCTACAGGCATAGCCCAATTGTTCCTGGGTTACCCTGTGAATTATCGCTACCCGACTTGAACGGGAAAGCCTAAGTAAGCCCAGAGAAATTCCTCGCAGAGTGCGAGCATGAATTAAGGGAGCACTTGAACCCACAAAAACACCATCACCTCAACGGTCCCGCCAAATGTTGGTGGGAAAAGTATGGTGAATTTGTAGAGAGCTGACCACAGTTCAAGACCCAGCTGATTTCCCACTTTTCAGGAGGCGAGCTCCTTAGTGAGCTAATCACTGATCTGCACTTCCACGTGCAAAAGCATGATGAGAAAGTGGAACTATTCATTAGGCGCAAAGAATACCTCCACAAAAGGGTTTATCCCGAGCAAAATGAGACACAGCACATGAGAAGCATCACCTGCACCCTCCTCCCCTCGTTGTGTAATTTCCTAGTACATCCCAGCCCCAGACAATTCGAAAACTTTGACAAAATATTTTATTTCTAAGTATGGAAATTGCCAGTTAACGGCAGTATTAATAATCCCCAACTTGTAAAAAATTGGGAATTTTCAAGTGTACGTGTTTTTTTTTGCTGTGGTCGAGTACCTAGTAAAATCTTTGTGTGATTCTTGTTATGTCAATTAACGTAAATTTATTTTTCACCACAGTGAAACCCCGCACGTAACAGAAAACGCAACCCAGTGATGTTTCAAGAATAGGTGTTTAGAGTTGACACAAAAAATATCTAATCACATAGTCACGTAAGCCTAGTAACTTTTCCTTAAGAGGAAAACCCCTATAAACTCCTTAGTTTTAACGTAAGCAGAACATGTTAATTGTAGTGTAACCCATAATTAGGTTAGATTATGTGACTTGAGAATTTTGTTTGATCCCGAGATGCATTATGATTTAGTGTTAGTAAGTATGAGGACAAGAAAACCTCCCCACTCATGTACGTTCATAGTAATTGTTACCATGTAAGAAGATTTTTTCTTGTAATCCCACCTATAACCTCAAAAGGGAAAAATGAATTTTGTATAGCTTTGTAGGTTAGGAAAATCTTTACATAAGAAACATAATGAAAGTGCCTATGAATTAGCCTAGTAAACTTGACATTGTGTTTCCTTGAGAGAAATAACCTCACCCTTATGAGCACGTCCACAAACCATTCACGCTAGTGAAACCCCTAATGTGTTGTGATTATAACTGAGGCAGTGCCAAACGTATTATGCAACCCCATGTCAAGCTCACGTCGCTGAGTGCAAACTTTATGGAACGTTGTGCGGAGGCACATGCTTACCGGTTGCATAAACCCACTGCCCTAGCACAGACTATCGTAAATTACATGCGTATAACATGTAACCTCTCTTAAGTGTAGAAAACTTTAATCACTTATTCCCATCCCACTATACAAGGGAAATTATATACCCTAGTACGTAAGAGTGATTCAAACTTGGGATTACTAGTAAACCAAGAAAGTGCAATTATGTATAACCTAGCTTATAAGAAGTATAACATAGTGTTCATGTACAGCAACACTGCTGCCAATGAATTGTAATAATTCTCTCCCATACAAACAATGCATGCCTAAATAATCACATGACTTCAAGTAAATAGTACAAAACTAACTTGTTCCTTGAGTGTTCTGATTATCATGTTTGTGTAACAGGTTTTCTTCTATACCTTTATCTATTTCTATAAGAAAACAACCCAGCATTAACATAGGATGTATAAGAATTCTCTTTTGTCACTGCGTGACCATACTGGCTGGAGAAACCAGACCAGCTAACTTCGTCCCACAGGGGCCACAGTCAACCTCTCCCCGCAAGTAAACTTTGCATCTGTTAGCTACCTTATTTTATTTCCCGAGGACAGAGATGAAGATATACTAATGTAAATATATTAGTGCAAACCAAAAATGTACAAACTCAATGTTAAAAATTTTTTTCTTTGACCCATGACCGACACTTGACTGTATGGCATGATTGTCTAGGTTTACTGCACTAGACCAAGTGCGCAGCTATAGGTAGCTGACGGGAGGTGTTAGAAACCTGACTTACTCTGAAGGTCTTCGGTCAGTAGGTAACATGGGTTAACTGTCTGAGTGAAACTGTTGCTACAGTCCTTGATTTAGATTACGTTGTACTTCAAGTTCCAGGCTGCTGACTCTTGACTCCAGGAGGTAGGATTGGCTAGTCCGTATCTAGCTTCAGTCCGGTAGACTAGACCTCTCACCACCGGGTGATAGACGGGACTGGTTCGGAAAAGCGGTGGAAAACTAATATATCATACAACGTGAACAGTTAAGACTGCCTGTAATCTCAGTGAGACGGCACAGTCCCATTCCGCCTGTCTTCCTTGCGTAGGAGGGGCCAAGGTACTCTGCTGCTCAGCAGCTAGATGAGCAATCTTTTGTTCCCTACGCCTTCGGCCATGCCTTATCTTATAGGTCACAGAGTTTGGTTCGCCACTGAACAAGATACGTCGTACACTCTGGACGAGAAACCATTTCCCCTATAATAGTGTAGGTCCAGTAGCTGATTCGTGGCACAAGCTCGGTAAGAGTCTTCACTGATCGCCCATGCCCGTGGGCTGATCAGAGATGCTGAGCTGTGTGGGCTACCAATACTACTACTGGATGTGATCTCCAGCCAAGGCCAGGCCGCAACTCCTAGGCCAATACTGCCCCCAGCATCTAGCTGCTCTGGTAGGTGATACAACCTAGGCTTGCTGTCTTTCCTTGGTGGAAGGTATTCCTAGTGGTCGTGGCTCCTCTGTTCCTTCCCTCCAGCACCTGGGTGCTTGGGGTAATAAGAAGCAACACGCTGCCATCTAATGGGTGTGTTCCAGACTGGAGGTCCCCAGAAGGGGAGCCTCAGTCAAGCTAGTTCGGATTTACAAAAGTTCCAGTTTCTGTCAGTAATGCACAGTGTAACTTATTCCTAGCGAGCGAAGTAGACGTTACTCTAGAAATAAAAGCGTTACGATACAGAACAAGCTATATTTATTGAGGACTCAATAAATATAGTGACTTGTGCTATCTCCTACCAAGCAGACGGAGTACTGAAGGAAAACTACGGTAGCCAGGTGTAGGCGACCTGGTTCTAGGCTGAAGGGAAAGTGAACTAGAAAACTGAATATTTAACTACTCAACTAAAGATGTCTAAATGCGGGTGTCTGTAGGAGACAAAAACAGTTAAAATTAAAGTAGCATGGTATATTCGTGTTCGATGGGTGTTGAAGACTGCTGTCGTCACAGAGCATAGCCACGATGGCTATGATGACTCGAGGTTTCGCTGGAGGCCCCAGCACTAACGAGTGCTCGGGGTTAACTCAAGAGAAGAATTACGAATGACTGCCAGAGCCCCGCCGCGCATGGACTTATATAGTCAGAAGTATAGGCTGCCGTGGCGGAGTGCAGGGAAGGCGTGTGACGTCCTTCTGCTGGAAGGCTGGCGTGGGAGGTGGGAGCCCTCTTGTCAGCGTTCTTGGTTCGTGGATCTTCGGCGGCGCTTGGCCACGCCAGAAGTGATTGACAACTTGTAGGCACTCAGCGCGAGGGATGGGGGGAGACGGCATGCTCGCTAGTTGCGTAACCTTGTAGCCACGTGTTCGGCCGCCCGGTAAATTTAAACGGCGCACAACAACTGTGTATTGGTTTGCAGTAACAACTCTCACGTGGTTGTTGAAGTAAGGGTATACTTCACGTGAAGAGCGATGAGTCGTAATCGTAGTTAATGTAGTATAAGCGGCACACATGAACTTTCACATTGGTATGTGATCTGCCCTCCAACTAGGAAGGCCTAGGTTTAATTAAACAAATGACTTGATCCCACAAACTTTCCTTTTCAAAACTCTTCCTCCCTTGATAAGAAAGCGAGCAAGACGCGACAGGAGGGCTGCTCGGTGCTGAGAAGCAGAGGGCTACATGCACGTCAGCACCCAGACTGCTACGCATACCAAGGAAGAGGAAGAGAGAGGGAAGAAGGAAGGAAAACAGAGGCCGTTAACCTGCAGTTGATAGTAACCACATGCTGCGCGACCCAGATACGGGCGCCCATAGCTCAACCAAGGCAGCACTAGACACAGAGCAGGTGCTCACCCAGAACCGAACTCATTAAAGGCAGTACATGCACAGAAGAGGCGGTGACCTAGAAGAATAACCGACTGTCTATGATTGAGGCAACCGCCTCCCATACCTGAAGTAAAGTAGTGGATTCAATGGATGGGTCTGCGTTGCTTCAGGGAGTGGCCGATTGATGCATACTAACATGCTGCACTGTGCAATTGTACATTGTACGGGCAACTTCGCCCCATATACGAGCCACCCGAGCTCAGGGGGAAGTCATAATAGTGGCAAAATAAATAAACATATCAAGCAAGGAGATTCCATAACCCTGGACAGCCGAATACATAATTGTAATTAACATACATAATTACAATATACATCGCCCACCCGGAATTCTGCACGCAAGCGTCACCCCCATGGATAAAATAAATATTTGTGGTATTCCACTACCCTTTGCTTAGTCTTGGAAGTTCTTATCAACCCCAGAGACGGCAGCACACCTGTGGCCTTGTGACGTCACAAACAGCCAGCCTCAGGACGAGGTGTTTTAATTTGTCGTCGCCTCCAAGCGGGGTGATAAGAAATGAACAGCGCTCCAGCACCCCAGATAACATACCCCTGCACTGGAAGGCTAAGCTATCCCCCGTACCCCAAAGAACTGCTGATCAGAAAATTCTCAGTATAAACAGAAGTCCAGCATCCAGCACCGGCAGATAAGCCGGGCTCGCCGGCCGAATAGGATCACGAGCCCTTCCCAGTCTGCAAAGACTCTCCTCAGTCTGCAAAGACTCACTCAGTCTGCAACAGGATCTCTCTCCTCTCCGTGACCTGCAATACAGCGCAGCACCTGGAAGCCTGCAAGATGGCCTTACTCCACTCCGAAGACCGTGAAGACTGCAGCCTCCTAGCAGCTTGCAAATGGCTCATCCTCAACTGCACGAGCTGACTGTGAGGACAGCAATCCACGTCAGAGATAAATCCGACTCCATGTCCTTGGTAACCCTTTACCCAAATCATATTCCGTGACTCCACGGTAACAAGTCAACGCGTCCTAGTTTACCTCCTGATTAACTTCCGGTAACTTTTGTTTACGCTGCGGATAGCGTGTAGATTCCCACCAACGTGTTTAATTAACTATTTGACTTTCTAATTAATATTATTTTACCAGGCTTCCCTTCGCCTGTTTCCTTTACATAATTGAAATCTATTTTCCCATTAGTCAGTTAACAAACTTTCACTGTAAGTGATTATAGCCGGGAATTTCCATTTTCTATATTCCATTAAATACGTCTTACGTTAACTTATTTTCCATTTACCTTTCTTTGTATCTAGGTCCCATTTCATTCTAGTTGTCTGAGTATAGTAATTGTGCCAGGCAACTTTACTCCCACTGGAAAGGCACTGTGCATTATACCAGGGACCAGATGTATAGCAAAAGGGAGGATTGCAGAATAGGCAACAGTGAAAGGAACGCTGTGCCCTAGCGTGAGCTGAAAGAACCGACACCTTTGAAGGGGACACGCCAGAGGTCAAACTCCAGTCGCAGGCTAGCGAAACCGTCCCTCGGCCGATCTCTCCATTCATTCCTCTCGAGCACGAATCCCACTTCGATATGCATTCAGACGCCTGTTGGCCCGGGTATGACCCTGAAGGATAATGCCTCACCCAAGTATAACAGTCATCGCCTATAGCCAGTGCTACTCCTGATGACACCGTGTCTAACCAGGCCCCTAAGACGTCCAGCATCATCAAACTCACCTCCAGCCAACACCCAACAGAAGTAGAGCTACCAAACTTTTGCATTATCAAGCTGGCATCGGGAAAGACGGTACGGGTTCGACTTCTGCCTAAGGTGGTTCCCAATCCACATGCGGCACCACCCTCTTCAAATTTTGTCCCCACACGTTGACCCACTCGTCCCGTTCGAATCACTCCAGCCAGATCATACACCTCCACTCCCACGATCACGTACCGCATCATCATATTTCTCAGGACAGATGGCATCCTGATTATTGGTAACCCTTATAGTGAGGAGGAAACAACTCCCTGGTCGGGAAACTACCTCCTTCCGCCTCACTCTGGGATTTGACTCCCCTCATTTCCGATGGTATCCTATCATTAAGTGGCCACCCACAAAGCTATATTTTCCACGACCCGTCGGGCCCATAATGTTAGCCACTTACGCCACGGTAGGCCGACTTAATGTATCCAGGACCCCTCAGGTAGAAGAGAGAGCTATGGTGGTTTTAGCTTGCAGGGTAGTACTATAGGTGCTGCGATAGGCCAGGGGTGCACAGGGGTTTTCGACCATCCCGACTTCTTCTCGCCGGCACGGACAAACTGCACAGGTAACAGAAGGTGGCTGTCGTGTCATGTCTGTCTGGTCATATGCACTCAGACAAGTAGGTTGTTGCGGGCTGCATTGCCACTCGATTATGGGCAGGCTTCCCCTTTGTTTCTAGTTCCTTGGCTGGCTTCACTGCCATCTGGTATGATAACGCATTTTGCAAAACATTTTTCCTGGTCTCTTGAAAAGTGGAAAAAGAGGGTTTGATTGTATATTATAAATACTTATTTATTTTCATGGCTATGCAGTGAGAAGTAAAATTATAACACTCACAAGTAATGCTGCTCATGAGCCACTGAGCAATGCTGCTGAGTGGTCATTTTTGGATGGGTGCATGTTAGCAGCACCACTAATGCTCATGAGTAGAGCTACTGGCATGTTTCTAACGATCCACTAAGAAGCACTGCCAAGTGAACCTGTGTGAAGCATCCATTAGTGATGTCGTGTCAAAGAGCTACAGCAGACAAAGGGAGGGAAAACTACTTACCCATACCTGCCACAAAGAAAAATAATTAAACTATGTTAATCACAAAGGAAAAAAATTAAACAAACATCTTGTATTCGACAATTAAAAAATGAATCACAGTAAGCATTTCTGGAGTGGAAATGAATTCCTACAAATTAAACATATTAATACGTTTCAGTTCATAATTCTTCATATTAAAAATTATTTAACTTAAATCCTGGCTACACCCATGGGGAATGTTGAAAAGATAATGACTGGACAGTAACACCTAATATGAGAATTGTGCCAACCTGACACCTGGCAGCCGACTGTTGACACCCCACATGCTGCCATCTTCAACCAATGAGTGGCTGAGGTACAGCCAATGCCACAAATTCTTGAGCTTCTCGTCATCTACCAGGTCTCCATTCTGCCACAGGAGTTCCTATCAAAAAGACCAGATCAATAATATATAAAAAATGACAGAAGCTCAAGTACTTACATTTTGAAACTTGTCAACAAGCGCGTGCAGAAAGAAGACACATTTTTCATGCTTGCGTGGTCGCAACGTTTCCTTGGTCAAGCCAGCTTCATCTGGTGGCAACTTGTCGGGCACTGTAATATAGTTAGAGGGCGCTGTTGGTAGTTAACCTAGCGGCCAACTTATCTGCTCCACTAACAGTGATCTCAACAAACAGTGTAAACAAATAGCCAGAGCATTCCTTGACAGTGGTTACCTCAGTCCCTTCATCCACAAACAGATTCTTCAAGCTAGCTCCAATACCGGAACACAACCCAATGTCAACAACTCTGATATATCCCTGGTGGCTCCATATTATGAAGACATAAATAAACTCAGAACAATTCTCCACTCTGAATACAATATCTGGTATCTTCGCCACAAACACAAGACCTGCTATCCAAAGTCCAAACCACCCGGATTAATTATCAAAAGGCTACCTAATCTCCACAACAAACTGGTTTGTCTGAAGCTGCACCCTATCACAAATGCTAACAAGACTCTTAAGTATTGCTCTCAGAGTATTCCAATCCACTCATATTGTGGCTCCTGTGCTATCCACCAACCATCAACTTCATTCAATAGCAGACTCACTAGCCATACATACCCCATCCAAGGAAACTGTAAATGTACCACAGAAAATCTGATTTATCAGATACAGGGCCAACACTGTAATGCAGAATACCTCGACCTCACCATCAACACACTCAGGCAGATTGAATGGCCACAGAGCAGACACTAAACAAGCCATAGTTGGTCACGTCCACAATCTACAAAACAAATCAGTTGTAGCACATGCAGCATCACACAACAAAGATTTTGACTTACAGTAGAATTGTGAGAGCCTTACCACCTTCGAGAAATAAAGCTTAGGACTCAGATGCTGGGAATTAGCTCATCAATTTATAACAAAATCCAGGCAGCTCCCCGAGTCTCAATATAAGATAATCACAGCTCCAAAACCATACTCAACATCTATACCAGCAAAATTTCAATTTTTCCACCTCACCCTAATTTACCTCCTGGCTGCTAGGTTCACTTCCAACAGCCCCCTTTCACTATATTGCAGTGCCCTACAACTCGTCACCTGAAAAAGACTGCCTAGAAAAAGAAACGTTTCGACCACACAATGTGTGAAAAATGTGTCGTCCCTTGTGTGTGTTCCTGTTCACAAGCACTAGACTGTGAGTACTTCAGTTTCTGTCCTTTTTTTAAATATTATTAGTAGCCTAGCAACTTACTTGTCACATTCACTCAAAAGACAATATCAAGGGCAGGCAAGTCTATACACAACACCACCAGTCTCACAACCAGCAGCATATAGACAGACAGGCATTGTTCATCAAACAGTAATTAAATCATAATCTAACCATTTTATATTGATTTCTATGTATTAATTTATGCATAATATATAGAGATGCATAAAAATAGCAAATGCTATAAATGCATAATAGATGCTAAATTTAAAAAAAAATGCTATAATTTGCTAATTTAAAAAAAATCCAATAGGATTACCTCAACTATAAGTTTTTCAATTTGAGATGGCTTGCAATACATATAAAACCCCTAATGTAATTCATCAAATACAAGATGCACCAAATTAAGGTAAACTCAAATTCAATATGCCCAAAAAGTGACTTGAAAATTAAACCTTGAAATTGAATCGAAAATAAGATGCCTCTAATATAATCACACATTACAACATTCTCCCCATCCCCAAAAAAAATGGCTATTAAAGAAAAGTAACCTTCCCTGTTTTACTTTGGTGTAAGAAAACAGTACTTCAAAATATTGGGGAATGTATTTCAGCAGACTATTTTGACTTTTAATAAATATTTCAAATATTTTTGTATGTGGTGACAGTAAAAATAGAAGTTAAACACTGTGCTTTTATTAATGGGAAAAATTGTTAAATTATACTCTACACTTACTGCATACATGATAATTATACAAATATTACTAATATCTGTATAGTGTACTAAACTTCAGATGTAGTAAAAGAAAAGGAAGTCACATTTCCTTACTTCACTTGTGTATGTTTTTCTGATAATAGAGCCCTATCAATTAATTCTGACTTAAAACGTTTCTGAAATGCCTTATACACTAATGAAATACACATTGTGTACATCCATTACATAAATTATTACACTAAGCAAATATATTGACTACAAATTTCTTATGGAAATATATCAGCCAATCGAAAATTATTGCTATAATTTGTTAATGTGTCATGAAATATGCTGCAAATGGTAAAAATATCCTATAAAAATGTTATAAAATGCTAAAAATATCTTCTCAAAATGAAGAGTTTCATATCTAAATTGACACGGGACGCTTACTGGCTAAGAAGATAAACAACTTTGCTTCATCTATACACCTCATTTAAAGTGCAATGAACAGGGTTTGAAAGTGTATGATTTCTACCAGAGCACCTACAGGATTTTTTCCTGGTTGCGAGGATTATTACAGACGTGACAGAGTGGCACGTTTCATCATCATCAGCCAGTCAGTAAGCAAGTCTAGCCAGCCTCCCCTCGAGAAGATGCCAACAACTGATAGCCAGTGGTCAAGTCATCGCTGCAACACCAAGCGAGTTGAAGGGCGCGCCGAACGATAGCACCACCTTCCAACAATGGCAGCTCTTAGCTCCGCCTACAGACAAGTGCACTTCACACTCTCCACTCAGGGCCTGCGAGTAGTGATGGGCACAATCTAATTATTCTATAAATTGATTTTTACTGTATTTTAATAGCCTCGTCTGAAATCAAATCAATCATTTGGATTCTGAATATTCGGTTTTCTTATCCGTTTGCATCTTCATTGACAGGAATGAATGTTAATGTTGCAACAAGTTAACAGTTCGAAAGTACTTTCTTAAAGCGAGTAAATTAATAGCCGATTTAGCTGAAGTTATGACACTTGTGTTCATAAGAAGTTAATATTTATTTGTATTTGCAAAAGGCAACAGTATAAGTTATCAATAATTTTTCGTCCTAATGTGTATGCTGGAGCAATCGTAAACATTTGGAATTAAGACAGAAGACATTTTATGTTATTTTCTTTCTATTCACAATATGTTCTCGTTTCAATGATAAATACATTTTCTCAAGTATTTTGATGAGTTAAAAGCTCTTTACAATTCACAAAAAGTTACAAAACTGAAAACAATTGCTAAAATTTATTTTCAGAAACCGATTTATTGCAGTAGCTGCCATTCACTTCCCTGATATTCAAATGAAACATTCACTTTGTTGAGATATGTATGAACATTCCCATAAGTGAAACAAATGAACATTCACATGGGTGAAGCTAATCACTCTTCATTTAAAAACTGAACGTTGAGTGGAATTTTGCAGACAAAAATCTAAAATTTTATTATACTGCAACAATCCAATATTCAAATTGTTTCCATTCAATTTTTCCCATCACAGCCAACGAGCCCTCGACTGGAGGAATATTTGCCGTGCATCGGCCAAAAACGCCAGTTCATGCTTGGCTCTTCTGAGAGCCACACCAGCCTTGGAAGCTCGCTCTACCACCTTGTGCAATGGAGCTCTCTGAACAACACTGCCTATACTGGCCAGAAGCTCTTCAGCATTGCCTTCGTCTACAGTCAGATCTTCCAAAAGCCCTCCCCTGAAGGCCTTCTAGAAGACGTATTGCCACCCTTAGTCACTTGCCCACAGTAACGGCTACCCCACGCTCCCTTCAGGAAGTGGGACCCCTAAGTCAATTAGCTACCTAGTCAAAACTGCGACCCTTTAGCCTAGAACCAGGTCCCTTTCACCTGGATAGTGTAGCTTACTGCTCGAGGTAGTCAGTAGATAGTACGGGCATCCGTGTTTTATTCATCACGGAATAAACATGTTTTTATCCTATCTTGTTCTCTCATTTTCCTTGAGTACATCCAGAATCCATAGCAGACACCATGTCCCCTAAAAGTGGAGCAGAAGACCAAGGTATGAACAATCCACATTTTACCACTGCGAGCTTCCCCTCAGGGACTTGTACGTTGAGAAACACACACCATTTGACGGCCATCCATTTGGTGCACCACATGTACCAAATGGTAGAGCCACAGCCACTAGTCATATACCTCTAGAGAGGAGAGACCACTAGACAAGCTTGTACTCCATCCACCGCACCACGTGAGTTACCGGAGAGAGTACTTGGTTGGCTCTGGGCCTGTCCGCTCTTGGACATCACCCGTTAAAGCTTCTGGGATGCCTCCAAAAAAACCTGCTCTCCAACCACAGCACCATTTGTGCTGGCTGGACAAATGGTTAGGCTCGGCACTGGCCTAGTTAGTCGAGATGGCAGAACACTCTTAAATAGGGAACTGCATGTCGCCTGCTCCTATCTCACGAGTCAAGATTTAGCACCTGATGGCCTTTCCAAACGACGTGGGAAGGACCTGATGGAGAGGAAGGTTTCCTCTACCTACCAAACTACCTGGAGCTCACCCAGACTAATAAGGCACTTAGCCAAGTAACCCCCTAGGAATGAGCTCAAGCCTCCCGCAGGTTGGTGAGGTTTCAACCTCCAGCTCCCGCCCCTTCTGTGTTTTCAGCTCCCCGAAAGCTTCCAGGGACACCACGCCCAGTGGTAGCCACCATCAGACGAGGAGAGAAGGTACCAACTGGATTGGTCTGCCCATGGTTCTCCATTCATTGCTACCGCAGCCTGCCAAGAGCTGCCAACCGCAGCAGCAGTTCCAGACGCAGCAGCCCATGGGGACAGCAGAGTTCCACCAGCAGCCGCTCCACCGCCAGTAAACGCACAGCACCAACCAGCCGATCAAGCTCTAGTAAGTAAGCAACCAGCCCCAAAGCCAGTAGTCCGGCCAATAGCCAAACCAGTAATAACTTTGTGCCTAGTCAACAGCAGACACGGCCCACACTGGACACTGCACTGGTCGAGCACCAGTACACAAATAAATCAACCACCAGTCGCCCTCAGTACTTCCGGCCTACACTAACAAAGACACTATTTCGAGAAGCATAGACACATTGCTCTGGTGCAGATAGCATAAAAGAGAGAGTGAGAGAGAGAGAGAGAGAGAGAGAGAGAGAGAGAGAGAGAGAGAGTGTGTGTGTGTGTGTGTGTGTACGTGTGTGCGCATGCGTGCGTGTGTGTGTGTGTGAGTGCGTGCGTGTGTGTGTGAGTGCGTGCGTGTGTGTATAAAAATCAGATTAAATTCCGATTTGACACATGAGTAAATCATGTTTAATAAAACTCACATAAGTATATGACAATGATATGAATGGGAAGAGTAACACAAGTTTAATTTCCTACCAAGGAAGATGTTACACTAGTCACATGCGAAACATGCCAGTTGAGGTCGCAAGGGGAAAAAAACGCAGGAGAGGAAGGGTGATATGCAGCATTTCTTTCTCCACCTAGTTTTAGTCAACCAAAGTGCTGGTAGTACTCAGAAAGGCATTTCCATCGCGACTGCCCTACTTTACACGGCAAACGCGAGGTACTGGATATAGGCAGTAATCAAGCAAAACCCAAAGACTCTGGCAAGGCCGAGGTAAAACTGCTCCCTTCTGTAGTAGTATGGACTTCTGCTGAGGCTATGCTCCAGATAGGCAGTCTCCCCCTGGCTAAGAGGAGTGCCTTCCTGGTTGCCTTCTTCTGCCCCGCCTGGAGGAGAGGCATACTGCGACAGTAAGAGGTGGAACATACAGGTGTTGGCATGGCTAGAACTAAACAAGATGGGTGTAAGAAGTTAAAATAAGGTGTGAAGGAGAGGAATCTGAGCAGCCACCCAGAGGGTAGAGACCTCCCTCACGGTGCACTTCCCTCCCTAGATATTCTGTATAGCCTTCCAAGGATGTCAGGCAGCACAGAAAAACCCGCCAGCATGCCGCGTCCAAGTAGGGGGTTCGGGAGAAGTGTCCCAATGGGTCACTTCTGCCTTCTTTTCAAAAGTTCCCAGGAAGGGCAGAACTACTGCCAGCACACCAAGTGCATCCTGATAGGTCAATGCACAGGTTAAACACCCCTCTCACATGGCAATCGACAATGTGGTATTACTGCCATACTCCAATCCACAGCACAAAGAGGATGTTTCTGCGTTCTACTGTTTGAAAGGTGAAGAGGGTGGTAGCCTCGTGCCAACACCTGGAAGAGTGTTAAATGGCTATGGCGATAAAAAGAAATATAACAGGATCATGTAGCATAAAATTACTGAGCTGGAAGTGAAACCTGAACCATGGTAGAGTATGAGTGTTTTTATTAGAATTGAGAACAAAAACAATTATATCCAACCAGTACCCCTATCCAGGGCCTGATGGGGTACACTTATGTGACAACAATACTCTAGCGGGCGAGTGTGGGGGTATACTATTGATATTACAGCTGCATGGAGAGACAAGGGTGACCCCAAAATAAAGGGTAACTCAAACTCGAGTGGCAAGAAATGTATGCTATGGCTAAATGTGTTGATGGTATGAGATTACCATGTGATTGACTCACAGTGAAGCACTGTATCTGGTCGTAATAGCTAGAGCACATGGAGGGTAGCGAGAATGCTGGAGAGCAATGAGTGTGAAGGTACGGTGGTGGCAGTATTGCTGGAGTTGAAGGTGACTACTCAGCAACCGGTGCACGCTTGGAGAAAGTGACATTCCAAATGTGAGCTTAGCGAAATAGACGCAAACCACTGTCCGTGAGTGATATTTATACCCTCTAACCCTGGATGAGTGAGGAAGGGTGGAGGGAGATATGCAGAGCGAGCAAAGGACACTGACAGCGCAGCTAAGATGCACAGCGGTTACCCTTCCATGAGTAGCAGCAAAAGGGAGGTAGGCAGGCACTCACCAAGTGCTGAGCAGCGGTGTGCCACATGCAGCCAGATTACAGGTGGAGACCAGGCAGAACACCTCTACCCTTGCATTTGGAACATGGTGACATGTACAGTCTAATGGTACTTTCTTGGGGGTGCTGCAGCTGTGGCGAGGCTACAGTGGATGAAACACATCACCTATGGCGTGCTATAGTGCATTAACATCAATTTTTTTTTTTATTTATTGCTATTTGCTAGTTTTACTAAAATTACTTAAGCTTGGTGTACCAATGTTCTTACCTATTTCTTCGTTACACTCAAGACATCTTACTGTCAAACAGATGAATGTAATAACCACAACATGCAAAGATCACCTTCATTATATTCCCTAAACAAAGCTATGTACATTGGCTGGTTCAACACAACTCACTTTGAGGCCATATTGACTCAAGGCCCTCTGCTTCATGACTACGGCGATGTCCCCCAGCTGAGAATACACAGAGTCCTTGTCTGTGATGAGCTTGAGGCTGCGTCGGCCATGTGTCCAGATGAGATGTGAACAAGGCGACCAGTTGAGAGTGATGCGTTCCAACACCACGTGGTCAATTAGAGCCCCTGCACAAAACAATACCAAAAACACACGATCAGCTGAGTACTGGACAACACATCAGAGTGGAATCGAGTGGAGAGGCTTTAACAGATCTTTAATAACAAAGTTTTGAGAGCCAATAAGGGTAAAACAATGTGGATACATAGCAACTCTAGAATGTAAAGCTAGGGAAATAAGAGATCCCTCAGAAAACCTGCCAACCGACAGCATTGTCCGGGATTCCCACATGTGAAAATCCAGGAGTGACCCCGCCGGGAATCAAAGCCTGTTTGCCCTGGTGAGAAACAAGCACTCTAGCTGCTACAGCAACAGCGGCCATGCCTGCTCCCACAGCAATTCATCTGAGATTCTAAACCTAATGCATTTACAAAAATTTAGCAATGAAGCGACCAACCCATTCCATAGAACAATAAAAATAATTCCAAGACTCTGCCACAAATTTACACTAAACTCTTGATGCATGATGCACTATATGACTATATATCAAACTCAAATTGACTCATCTGAACATGCCCTCACTTTAATCAAGAGTAGTTGGAAAATGGCGATTCTAGCACACCTGGTGTCCTGACGGTGAGCCGGGGCACTGTGATGGCTGTCTTGGATTTCCCTTTTTCCTTCAAAATTTCCTTTTTCCCCCTCTGCTCCTGGTGGCCATGCTGACAGCCAGCATGCTGGTGGCTGTTTTGTGAGTCAGTATACACATGGCTGCCATTTTGTCAGCCAGTATATCTGGAAACTTCTCGCATTCTGGATGCTTCCATCCTATGCATTATCTCTGGATGCTTCTATTCTATACTGTGGTTGTCATTTTGTTAGCTAGTATGGTCCATCTTGGGTAAGATTTAAAACTTCTTGCATTTGTATTCCGGTTTTTTTCCCTGGATGCTTCCATCCTATGTATTTTTTTTTCTGGATGTTTCTATCCTACCAAATGTCCCACTTCTACGAGGTTCGCTTCTGTGTAAGTGGTTCCGACTTCAAGCCGGGAGTCCAGGGTTTGAGACCTGGTTTGGACTTGGTCTTATTCTCATCTGCCTCTAGATAAGCGACCTTTCAATGGCCTCGGACCGTGATCCAGTTCAAACCCTTCGGGGTTGCAGTTCACTCAAAGAGCGACTCTCACTTCTTGGTTACGTGGCTGTGGATTTTGCGGTTGGGGAGGAGGGATTCTCTGCTCCTACGCTTGCCTGGTTTGGCAGTACTGGTTAAAATGCCGGCCCGGGCAGTGCCAACAGCGCAGCAAGGGAGTGGCAGGTGTCTGCGGGGTCGTGTTTCGCCCTGCAGGCAGTCTAGGGAAGGGGGCTGGTCTCGCGTCCTTGACGGCGCATGCCGGTGTGTTCTTCCCAGACAGGGGGCGGTTGTTTTGCTATATCTCCCTCGCCCTGCCTGCCAACTCCTCTACAGTCTGTGTACACGAGATTAGCATGAGCTTCCTGAATGAAGGTAGGAGGGTGCAGGCAATGCTCCTAACTGTTTGTCATTCGCTTTGGTATGGGTAAATTCGTTTGTAGATCCTCTCCTTCTGATGAATAAATATCTCTACCTCCTCATCCGGTGCATGGGTTCACAAGTGGAAGTCCATGATCAAACCAGACAGGACCTCGTCTCCTGTGAAATGGGCGGAGAGCTGGGTTCGAAAATGGGGCAATCCCTCGACAAATTCCCCATACTTCTCCCACCATTTCCTGGCTTGTCCGCCCAGTTGGTGGCGTGCCCTGCCTACCCACTGTTTAGGTGGAATGAGGTGTTCCCTTATTTCTTTTTCGCACTCGTTTCCAGGTTTGATGGTCTGTGGGTATGTCTTCTTCGACACACTTCGCACTGGTATACCTGTCCGGGGTTAGTCGTCCTCTCGTCAGGCCATCCGATACATTTATGATGGAATTCAAGGTTGCATAATACAAAGTGTACCATATGGTACCCTTGGCTGCCACATTCTGGCCACTGGCATATTATGGATTGTGCATGCCAACACAGCTAGCACCTGAACACTAACCCATCTGTTTACCTAAGGGTGTCGTTCCAACTCTAGACACACGTAGTGATACTGCCTACGGCAATATGTGCATGGATGATTATGACACCTGCACCCGTACACCCTTGTACTGGGCATCCTGTATTTCGTTCTCTCTCTCGTAGTTAGTCTGGGCTAACTCTAACTGGGCTTCATGTAAGCTTTCATTGGAGCTATACACGTTTGCAGAAGATTTGTTGAGCGCCACTGGGTGTTTAAAGTGACTCCCCAAAGTCAAACTGAATGCTCCTTGCAAGGTGGTTGTGGATAAGGGGTGGGGTGGAGGTGTGGCTGGCATGATCCCCCAGCTCCCAAGGCTGAGCACCTTCGAGCTGTATGCCTCATGTTGGGCACCAATTGACGCGAGTCAATTGTGACCGTGGTTATATTGTAAGGGGGGGGGGGGAGCTGGCGTGGTCCCAGCTCCCAATGCTGAGCTACTTGGAGCTCTATGCCCCACGTTGGGCGCCAATTAATGCAAGTCAATTGCGACCAATGTGGTCGTATAGTGGGGGTGGAGGGTGCCTGGTGTGGTCCCAACTCCCAAGGCTTAGCTACTTGGAGCTGTACACTCCATATTGGGCGTCAATTGATGCGTTACCTTGGCCGGAGGCTCGTTACCCACTCATGGCAGGGGGAGGAGGAGGGTGTGTGAGGCCCTACCTCCAACCGGGCCTAATCAGAGAGTTAGGCTGAGCTCAAACGATATGAGTGCTGATTCTCTCTGGGGCATGCCAAATTTTCCCTTCTGTGGTGACGAGGATTCTAATGGGTGTTTCATCTGGTGGGTCGGGGAATTGCTCATGTTGGGTGACCTAGTGGGGCACCCATTGGGAGAAGGGCTGGGAGTGGATGGAGGGGAATCAAACCCCAGGGTGAACTTGCTCATGTACGTCTCCCTCCCAGGGAGCTTGATGTTGCTCACCGTGAAGGCCCTCAAAAAACGTGATGCCAGCTGTCACTAATTAAGAAAATTACAATAGTAATAAAATACATTAATGAGGATGATAATGAGGTGGGGGTAAATTTATTATAATGCTGGTTATAACCTAGTCAGCTTCGCGGATGTTACCAGGGCACCTGTAAGAGGCCGGTCTGGTTGGCCTGTATGTTGTGACAAAATCAGCTGCCAAGGAACTACCTTGTTACATACTGATTTAGGAGGGATAACTGTATTAATGACTTTCCCTGCTGCTGTGCAAATTTGGCAAGTGGTAGGTGGAGTTTTCTTAATTGGTTCCTGTTGTGGTGTCTGTTTCCCTAAGGGCTCAGGCACTGGGACTAAAACATTGCACAGGCTCCACGAAAGTGGTTTGGCCCTCTCGTGCTTGGTCCGCAGAGGTCACTATTTTAGGATGAGCCATAAATTGGAAGTTATTAAAGTATAGTTAAAATTACAAAAATAGGTGAGAGGGAATTAAATAACTACCTCACCAAGGTTAAGTTTAGCACAGCGTATTTACTGCTGCTTTGTGAAAACAAAAGGGATATACAGCTCTGTATGAAATACCTTAAATAATTATATAAATTATTTTACGTTATGTTACGTCAAGTGAAGGCAAACATGAGTATTCAAATTCAGACCAAGAAAAACTCTCAAATGCTATTCACAATTGACAGCGAAATAACAAGGGGTGGTTTTGTCCGGAAGGGACGATGTTACGGCCTGCTACAATGGAGTGCAAGGATTGACTCTGGTATGGAGGTGCAGGGGTAAGGACATTGTGATACCTTTGGATCTTGACCAGGGGTTTTCTCCGCGGGCTGCGAGGTTGACATTGGAGCTTCTGGAGGAGCCGTCTTCTGGCTGCTAGAGTTGGAGAGGAGAGCCTTTGCAAGCTCGGAAGGCCTTCTTCAGGCTGGAGAGTGGCTGGCCTTTTTCAGGCTGGAGAGTGGATGGACTTCTTTAGGCTGGAGAGTCTTTTGCAGACCAGGAGAGCCCTCCGACCTTATACAGGTCGGCGGGCTGACGCAGACTGGTGAAAGCATTTTCACTTCTCCTTATATACCCAAAATTGCAGCTTGGTGGCTGTTACAGGAGTGTGGGGGATGCTAGCCTTCTAAAGCAGGGGTTGGTTATTATAGGGCAATGGGCTGCGCCATGCATTTCTTATTGCCCTGGCTGGAGGCTAATGACAAATTTATTGCCTCCTCATTAGGCTCGGTGGCGATGACATTACAGGCCGTAGGGGTGCTGCTTTCCTGCAGTACCTCTTTTAACTATCTTATCTTTCTCTGGCGTGTCCGTGGCTCGGTGGGTAAAACAAGCTTCGGTTTTGGGGGTGGTGATGGCATGCCAATTCTGGGTGGGCAGTACAATCTCAATAATATCTATGTATCTGTAGTCGTCCAAATCTGTGTGGAATCAACCTGTAGCCACGGGTTTGATTGTCTGCCGGCATGTGACTTACCCCTTATTTCAATCAATGGGTGATGATAGGGCTAAGTTCAACTAAGACAGCGCAGGCGCGCTGCATAGTTGGGTGGCATTCATCAACGTCTTGTGATGGGCAACCCATCACTGCACGTCTGTGAATAATTTTCAACTTGCAAAACAAAGTAAAAACCCTCTTAAAACTAGTGGGTTGTGACCACGTAGCACATGCCCTCTGAAAATACTTACTGTGTCTGCCTGGTAACCTGTTGAATTGTGCAGCATACAGCCCGTTACACACTAACTTTTCTCATACGTTGTTTCAAGGTTTGAAACTCTCCGATGTGCCTTGAAACACTAATAAAATAAAACTGTGATGTTCTTGCCAGCTTCACGTCACTACAAAATACCTTAAAATATCTGAGGTACTGGGAAAATAACTGTAAATGGCTGTGCCTATTTTTCACCTGCAGCAAGAACAAGGCCTGGCAAAGAAGTGTGCAGCAGACTGATGTTGTAGTGATTTGTCGTGGGAGCGCAGCACAGTCAACTGCAAGCTTGGTGACCAGCTTGGGATGGTGCATGCACCGCCGAAAATGTGATGTTTCGTTACATTATTTCCAGCATCTTGGTCTAGAGGAAGGAAGTTGAGGGTATATTGTAATCTAATTGGGTGTTTTAAATTTCATTGTGTTATATCCCCTAAAGGAAATTGGTGTCCGCTGCGTCAGTGACCATAAAGGGTAATGTTTTCTGCCATTGGCTGTGTATTGCTTGAACCCTCCCAGAAGTAACTGAAAACCCCACGATTTCTTAGGAAAAAATTTTTTGAGGGGAAAATTAATTTGATTGGTAGTACAAGAGGGCAGAGCTGTGTATTTAATGCTGGTACGTGCTGCTTTCTAGGTCAGTTCAGCGACCTCGAGGGGACAAGCTTCTACCATGAGATAAGTAGCACTTTATTTGAACCACCAATGTAGGCTCCTAAAGCGAACAGGTCACTTACGTCACTTTTATGTTAAGCAGGGGCCATGATGGCCAGAAAATAATTCATAGTTTTAAATTTTGCGAAATGTTGGCCTTTTAGCCAAAAATCCAATACTGTTATATTTTGTAACCAAGTTGTAGTGGCTATGTCGTCATCGAGACGTAAAGTGGTGATAACCACTAGAGACCATGGGTAAACTTTTGCAACCACTTGTAAACATTTTCAAACACTTGTAAACTATTGCAAACCTTGGTAAACCTTTGTAAACTTTTGTAAACATTTACCAATAATTGTTGATTATGGTCTTAACCTTTGGTATCAAGTATGAGCTATGCAAAACTCCTTGTTTTTATGACCTTTGTAAAAGAAACTTTATGAAGTTTAGGGTTGTGCAAAAATTAAATTTACTCGCCAGAGTTAAGGCTGGCATTGCTTAGAAGTTGCTTCCATCCACTTGGGATTGTGAGTAAATTAGAACATAACTACTGTTTGATGACCAGTAATGTGTTACCAAAAGGGGTTATTACTGGTGTAGAAACTAAAAATTATGTGGTAATGTCAAGGGAAAATTTAGGTGTAACAGAAATATAGCAGCCATTTGTAGCTATGGTAATTTGGGTTTCACCTGCTCAATATATTTTGTGATGGCCTTTTGCAGTTTGTATTTACTTATTAATATGGCCAGTAAGGAGCATAAATATAACCTGTATGAAAAATGAATAAGTATTAGCTAAATAACAACTAAAGTATTAGTACCTGAATTTGGTTGCATTTTATTCTATACTTTTGGGAACCTAGGTTTCAAGCAAATGTTTTAAGTATAAAATTGTCATACATGGGAAACGATAATAATAATAATGTTACCCTTCAATATGAAATGTAAGAAAGATAACCAAAGAAGTTTTCCATGTGAAATATTTGTGAAATATGAATGAAAAAAAATAATTAAAAGACGTACTTAAAATTAAAAAAACCTGACCACACTTCTTTGTTTCTATTACAAATTGTTTCAAACATTCAACTACCTTTACACTGTACAATAAAATGGTTTTTGGAATGGCTTTTACTATTATTAGTGTCCTGATTGGTTTTGCTAGGTCTTATGCACATCCTGCCTTGCCACGCCCTTGGTTTAGGACGCAGCAAGGTCAGAGTCTAAGGCTAAAAATAAGATATTTTTTATTGATTGTAATTCTAAATGAGAGGGCTTTCAAAAGTGTTATCTTTCCCATTAATAGCCTATAGTGTTTTGTATTTCATTGGATGCTATGTCGTAAGGGGGGGGGGGGAAGATATATATATATATATTGTAGTGTGTAAGGCGACGACTGTTTGCAGGGGAGGGAGGGTAGTCCCCACTCCTCTAACCTGTCAAGCAAGGCATCAGGGAGTGAAAAACAGAATGGCACAGCTGCGCCCCTCCCGGACACTTGCGGCAAGCGACGAAGGGAGGGAATGAGGTGTTTTGTGTACCTTCTGCAGCAGTGATTAGTGGAGGGTACTCCCTCCCTTCTCGCATCTCACTTAGTGTTCCTACAAGGTGAATGAAAAAAACGTATCGCCCTTTAGAACTCATCTGTTAGAGTGGGGACAAAAACTAATTTGGCTCCGCCTATCTTATGTAGGCCGTACTGGTTCACTGTGGAATATACACACATGTCAATATGTTATTTATTTAAAGGAGGAAGTTAAAGGACAAATTAAATAGGGCCTCAAAAGTGCTCACTTTTCCATGAACAGCCAATATAATCTTATGCTTAGAGACCTGAGAAATTTACATTATTATTTGGCATCAGGATAAACTTCACCATTCTGTCTATACTCAAGCTGGTGTCACTTCACCACTGGCTGCTGCGTAGATATTACGTAACTCCCTTTCTGACTTAACTACGCATAATTGGACTACACATTTGTGAAGTGTCTGTTTATTGATCAGTTTCCCCAGGCATGTCAAATAAAGTATAGTCCAATGAAGAAGTTATTGAAGTGTGACATATGTTTGAAGTTTAATGTATCTCCAAATAATAATGCAAATTTTGCAGGTCTCACTTATGCGTAGGTAGTTGTTTTTTTAAACATGTGTTTGAGAGAGAGAATGATTACAGTTTCTTTTCACGATAATATTTATCAATGCTTCAGCATTGGGATAAAACATTAGTTTTACAATACACGACTTGCATACAAGTAGGTCTTAAACAAAGCTTTTAAAAAGTGTGTCCTTTAATTTGCGGTGAGTGAGTGAAGAGATTTGGGCAGCTCTTAACAGCGAGGTCTTGAGAGCCGATGAGGGCAAAGCAAGAAACAATGCTGGAATGAAAGGGCTGGGAGATCCCCAAGAAAATCAGAAGCATCCGGCAATATAGCAATGCTATAACACCAAGTTACAAACTTACTTCCATTTTAGAATATACGACTAGCTTATAAGTAAATCTTAAGCAGGGCTTTTTTTAAAGTGTTCCTTTTACTGTGAGTGAGTGAAGATATTTGAGCTACTTTTAACATCGAGGTCCAAACGCACACTCTTTCTTTTACCCTTCATTGCGCTTACCGCAGGCTCCCTACAAAAAGGTGCTAGGTTCTTGATAGGCACAATTGAGTAGCGGTCTTCATGCCCCACGTTTGCACACCTGTTTATAGAGAGTCAATTGAGAAGCAACCTTCACGGGGCGTGAATGTTAATCAGAGTCAAGCGAGCTCACACAGTGTTGAATGCTCCCATTCAACTGCCTGCTCCTTATGGGAGTGCAAAAGAGATTATGTGAACAGACACGTAAAAATACAAAGTTTTCTCGCCGTTTTAAATTCAGAACAGCAGACAAGCTGCTGCTCCTGTCTACTCGCTGTACTACCAAACATCGCCAACTTGAGTGTTGTCTATTCGTAGCACATTAAGCATTGTGTGTATATGTGTTTCTGCTAGTCGTTTTTATTGAGAACAGAGTGGCCCTATGTTCATTTGCCACTCTCCAAACATCGATGACATGAGTGCTGTCTATTCGAAGTACTGATGCGTGCCTCTCATACAACTAATCTAATACGGTTACGACTCATCGCCAAGAGTACCTCTTCCACTACAGATGTAAGTGACACATTGCCTATCCTACAGGCAGCAGGAACTCATGAGCGAATCTTTCTCACCTGGAGGATACGCAATCCGGCAGGCACGCTGCCCCCCCCTTCAACGCGCTGAGAGCCTACAAACTGCCCAGACCTCGGGCAAGGCTGAGCGCCACCGATGAGGCACGAAGCAGAAACGCTAACCAGAGTTTTCCCATGCCAACCAGGGCAGGAGGTTGTCACGCCTCCCCTGCAGGCAGCCTACAAACTTCCCCTACGTAAGTCAGGATGCTGCCGAGCTCGAGAGTCATTCTTGTTCCATCTCTTGCGACATCCCACAGCACTGCTGTCAGTGCTGGGACTATCAGAGATCTTCGAAGCTTTGAGTACGCCCCCTGTGGCTACTTCACCGCCAATAACCAGTCAACCCGACAACCAGCGAACGCACTTTCCAAAACATTAAATTCACTTTGTCTCCTTGAGACATCTTTATTATACAGTTTAGAAGTATTATATATTTTTTCGTTGAGCTAATTCTTTCCCGTTCTCCATCAGAACCAGGTTGCTTACACCTGGCCAGCATAGGAGGTAGCACACATTGCATGTTTATTGAGACTTCAATAAACATACTGTTGTTTCCTACCTTTCAGCTTTTATTTCTTAGAGTACCTGTCTGTTTACCTGCTAGATACAGGTTGGTACGTACACCTTTGACAAGGACGGAGGAATTTATAACTACAGAATTAACTTCAGCCATGGACTCCCTTCAGGGGTCCGTCATATTTTCACACACCCATTAGACAGCCATCTGTTGCTTTCCAAACTACCATAGCATTGCTTCCAGTGCCGGGGGAGAGGAACAGAGGAGCCACAACCACTAGTAACACCTTCACCCAGAGAGGGGCGACAGTATCAAATTATTGCCTTATCTCACCGCATTGCTGCCAGTGCTGGGATATACTGAGGCTTGAAATCCGCCATCCATTCCTGTAAGGACGCAAATCCAGTGGTGGCATTGGTGACCCAAACAGCTCCCTGTCTCTGATTAGCATGCCTAGCATGGGGGATCAGTGGAAACTTTACAGAGCCTGGTCAGCAAGCCAAACCGGACTTACACTGAAAATTGTGTTTAGTTTGTTCGTGTCAAGATGTATCCAGTAACCTGTGAGCAGAGACTTGATGCCTATCAGGCAAAGGAACGGCCGAAAATGTAGGGAGCAACACGCAGTGCTCCTTCCTGCCAGATAGTTGAATGCACTTCCTCAACCCACACCAGATAGGCAGATGGAACAAGACTGCGCTACCCAACTCAGGCACGAGTCAGTATCAACTGCTCCAGTTGTGGTATTATTCATATCTCCGTATATACACATTCACCCATTGTACCATCCCGTGGTAAGAGGACTGTTGACCAGTACGGAAGTTAGATTCGGTTGGGACAACATCCACTTCTGGACCAACAAATCTCACCTGTGGAATCAGTTTTGGTGTGAGCCAAGTTCGCTACATCTGGACAAAACCCACAACAACCACGGCACCCAAGAAGCAGGAGTAAGTGAATACTAACCAACACCCCTCGCCTATTGCTGCCTATCTTAACTCAACCACCCTGCTTTTGGTCTAGTGGACAGAATCCTCGACCATTGTGACTGTTAATCTAACCGGACACGCGTTAGTACATTAGGCGAAGTGTGTTTGTGTTTCCCTGTAACAATAATGTTAAATCAGCTAAGCTACGCATAGTATTATTCCACATATCATAGTCGCTTGCTTTTAACCGTTGGTAAGTGTCAGAGAAGACAGGGTTGTTTCTCTTGACCGGAACAGAGACAGGCCACCTCGCTGTACCGAGGTATAGATGGAGCATCGCAGGAATGAACTGTGTATGTGTGGAGGTGCCGGTAGCGCACTGAGAAATATTTTTTTTTGCACAAGCTGTTACTTTATGCTAGATTTTTTACCATCTCCTCGCGACACACTTAAGCCTATACTATGTTCCAAAGGGATTCTCCTCCTGGCCTTCAGGTGTTGAGCAGTGCTCCATCACCCCTGACCTGTCGAGAGAAGATCATTGCCAACGTTGTTAATTTTTTTTCAATTCCAAGATGGATTCGGACAGCTATTGTTCCTCCTATGATCCGTCATTCTCTTTCATTTCCTCGCAAACGTCTTCTCATCCACCATCACCATCACCATCACCTTCGCCAACGTTGTCATTCGCATCAACATCTCAGTCATTGTCTAATGCAGCTCCAATAGTGGTGCAACCTACACTTCAGTGTGGGTTTTGCGACAAAATATTTCTTGTTTGCAAGAACGGAAAACGTCATGAATAGAATTGCCCTCTCAATCTGTTCAGGGAAGCACAACACATTTGCGAGAGATGTGGGAAGACTTTTGCCACCTTGTCGCATGTGCAGGGCATACAAGAAAAGTAGCTTCTAGCCGTTGTAAGCATTGTAACTTGTGATGCACGTTGCCATGAACCTGGTTGTTGGGAAAACCCTAATAGTAAGTCGCTTGAGTGTGGGAACTGCAGGAGGCAGTTTATACGAGCCTAAAATTTGCACGCTCACAGCGCTATGTGTACAGGACCCGCTCCTCCCCCGGCTAAACGGATATGTATGGCAACCATCCAACCCCAGCCAGGTCCATCCACCACACCTTAGCCTTCATCCTTTGTGCCGGCCTGTCATATCATCACTGAGGAACGTCCATGCTGACGAGATGTAATCACCAGAGCCAGCGTAGCCAACGAGTATGGATTTGTTTTATGTGGAGAACGCGTTTACGGGCAAGATGCAGACTTGTCAACAAAAATACATCGAGCAATGCCGTCGACATCTGCCGCTACCTTGAACGTTTCAAGGCCAATATCATAGGCCAAATGGAGAAGGAATTAGCGGCCCAGAGCACAGTGAAATTTAACATTTTCCTGAAGTGTACACACGGTAAGCCTGAACCGCACAAGGAAGAGACGGATCAACTAGCATTCAAGACTAAGAATGTTGACTCTCTTCAATGTAGCCAACGTGGAAGATGCAGTGATGACTGCCATCAACAAAAAATGTCAGGAGGAAGAAGAATATATGGGTAAGGGCAGCAGTTAAACCCTAACTGTTGTGAAAAGGCTCCAGCTGCAGATCAATCAGCTCGAACTGCTGCATGTCTCCTCCTACATTGCTCTGCCTGCTAAAATTGCCACTAGGAAGGCTATCATCGATCCCAAAAACAAGAAGCAGTGCTTTAAATAGGCTATCCTAGCATACTATGTAGAGGGACAAAACAGTGACTACGTCAACCAGCATTACTATGACCTGGAGACGGGGTTCAACTTCTCAGGATTGAAGTTTCTCACCTCTCTGCGGTAGATACCTCTCTTCATACA
The DNA here is from genome assembly GCA_029891345.1 of Dryococelus australis. Classification (NCBI taxonomy): domain Eukaryota; kingdom Metazoa; phylum Arthropoda; class Insecta; order Phasmatodea; family Phasmatidae; genus Dryococelus; species Dryococelus australis. Next base: position 79,108,154 of record CM056998.1, read on the forward strand.
GAAGAAATCCTGAGGTCAGCGTGAATATCTGTGTGCATGAGGAAGACTGCAAGATTGTCCCAATAAGGGTATCGAAGGAAGAACAGGAGGAATGGCAAGACTCCTGTGCTCAGATTTCAGAACTTTCGCGACATCAATAAGGTGCTAATAGTAGTGTATGCAGATTTCAAAGCTTTGCTAGTGCCAGTCCAGACATGCGAGCCTGACACTTCTACATCATACACCTATATGTACCAGCAATACTTGCCCTACTGCTATGGCATAGCAATCTCACACCGGCCTCCAAAATTACCAGCCTCCCCAACGATGTGAAACTGTACGTCGGGGAGGATGGAGCGAAGTCCTTCATGGAGGAGAATGTTACGATTGGCACTCTGATGGAGATATATAGCCAGTCCGAGCCGATATGACCACTGACCACAGGCGACTGGACTGGCTATACTTAGGTCGACAACTGCTACCTCTGTTCCGGCCTCTTCACTGGAGAAAACTGTGGAAGGTCTGAGAGCACGACCAATTAACTGGTGCGTATATTGGGGTGGCTTGTAACACCTGCAACAAGCTTTGACGTCGTCCCAAGTGCCTGCCAATCCTGTTCCACAACTTGGCGTATGATGCGAATTTTACCATCACTTAGCTTGGATATAACATGGAGGACATATTTACTATCCCAAATACAAGCGAGAAATTAATTACCTTCAGTAAGAGTTTAGGCGAAAAATTCACTATACAATTTATAGACACCTATCACTTCATGTCTGCCAGCCTCGCAATGCTCGCCCAGAACCTGCCATCAGCTGACTTCCAGATCCCTGCTGCTTTCTTCACCGATCCCCGGCAGTTCGAGCTAGTGACTCATACAGGAGTGTTCCTCTATGACCATATCACATTGTTGGGGATACTCGACAATCCACAGCTGCTGGGCATCGATACATTCGCCAACCGGCTCACTGGATTCAGCATTATAGAAGAGGAATTCCGCCATGCACAGGTGGTCTGGATGAAGTTTAGATGTAGAATGCTGAAAGACTACTCCAAGCTCTACCTCAAGACTGACGTTCTCCTTTTATGTGACATCTTTGAGAACTTGTGGGGGGTGTCTGACCACGTATGGGCTGGACTATGTCAGGTACAAGAGTGCCACCAGGTTTTCGTTTGACACCATGTTAAGGAGGACAGGGGTAGAACTTGATCTCCTAGTCGATTACGATGCCCATCAGTTTATAAAGGCTGGTATCCGAGGAGGGGTGGCCCAGTACATCACATGTCACGTGGTGGCGAATAACAAGGACTTTCCCACCACGTATGATACCAGCCGGCCCTCTACCTACCTCCAGTATGTCGACGCAAATAACCTGTATGGATGGGCAATGTCCCTGCCGCTGCCCTATGGTGGTTTTGAATGGACCAGCATGGTTATAGACGTGATGTCCGTGCCGGACAACGGTCCAATTTGCTACATACTGGAGGTAGATGTAGATTACCATACTACATTCCACGAGGAACATTGAAACCTGCCGTTCCTGCCCATCAACGAGTGTCTCTCGGGGTCTAAACAGCCCAATCTAATGACCACTCTTGAAATGAAGATGCACTACATCATCCACTTTGTCACCCTCAAGCAGGCATTAGCTCATGGGCTAGTGCTGAAGACTGTCCACCGTGTCTTGAAGTTCTGCCAGAAGGCATGTCTGAAACCATACATTGAGTTGAACACACTGAAACGTCAGACTGCCACAAATGCCTTCGAGCGGGACTTCTTCAAGCTGATGAATAATTCTACGTACGGAAAGCTCCTGGAGAACAAATGCAAATGTCAGCAGATGGAGCTCATCACCACTGACATGCGGTCAAAGAAGCTCATCTCCAAGCCAGCATTCTGGTGTCGAACCATCTACAACAAAACTCTATCCCTCGTCAAGCTCGACCATGAGAGCATTTTGTTCAACAAGTTGGTAAAAGCTGACTTTGCCGTACTTGACCTGTCAAAGACTCTCACGTACAGCTTCTACTATGATATTATGAGGTCCTGACGGTATCGTCCTGATGTGGGGCTACTCTATGTGGATATTGATTCCTACATCATGACCATATCGTACCCCGATTTCTAACACAATCTTTTCTCAGACATGACACTAATGTCCAAATTCGACACCAGCGGATATGCTCCTACTCATCCCTGCTATTCACCCACCAACTATAAAGTTATAGGCAAGTTTAAAGATGGGTGCGGAAGGAACGACATGATTGAGTTTGTCAGGCTGAGGGCGAAGCTTTATGCTTATAGATGTAGGGAAAAAATAGCGAAGCAGACCAAGGGGGTTTCAGAGGAGCGTCATCCATAGGATCATCACCATCGAGGACTACAGGTACATTGTTCTGAACCACCATCTCATGAGTGTGCAGATCAACAGCATTAGGTCGCACCACCATGACATATAAATAGAATGCAGCAATAAGCTAGCTCTGTCGTGGATAATCACAAGCGTCGAATACTGTACAATGTCAGCCATACTGCTCCTTACGGCTATGATGGGTAAGTCTAGACAAACACCTCTTGGCAGGCCCGTATTATCATATATGTGCCTGTCTCCGGAAGAGTGATTGGGGTCGGGATGCAGAGTAGAGGCAGTTCCTTGCCCCAGGATGGTCGAAACTGAAGAGCTTCCTTTCCCCTCTCCCACAACGAATCGCTTGTGTATGTGTAGATTTACTCCCACCTCGCTGGAGCTTCAAGTAGGAGTCATATACATCCTGCCAGGTATGCTAGCATTTTCCTGCTCCAGTTTCAGCAAACCATAGTGCATGTAGCAGCCATATCCATCTTACCAAGTGTGTTGGCATTATGTACTAATTCACATTCACTCACTACAACCTATATTTCTACATAACCAATATTTGCAAACCAATACTTTTACACAACCACACTTTCAACATAACAAATATCTACAATGCATATCATTTCAGGTGTGAATGTGTAAACTAGTATATGTATCGCTTAACATTGAAGTGTCTGGTGGTCTCAATCAAAGTTGTTTTCATTCTTACACAATACGCTGTACTCCCCTTCTCACTTCCCCTATCTATCTGTCTGTACTCTTTTATCTGCTGTAGTCTTTCTTGACCGGTCAGCCATACTTCTCCTGGGCTCCCGCACTGCTGGTTCTATCCCAGGAGACACTTCAACCATGACTGCCCTTCAAAGCCTGCCGGACAGAGGGTGAAGTGCGAAGAAATCCAACCCCCCGCCAAGCTACAGGGAAAACGAATGACAGACCCAGAGTCACTTCCCAGCACCCAGTCACACCTCGGAAAGCAGGGGGAACTATATGGCTGCAACAGCTGCAGGTAGAGGTGCACCAGCCGGGCCCAAGTGAACCCAAGAAAACAAAAAGTCAGGCCAGACGAGCACAATGCCATCGGACGCGACTTCAATGGAAGGATGATCATCCTCCACATGCCCATGCCGCCATGGAGGTCAATCCCCTCCTGTTAAGGGAGCCTGAACCTCAGCCAGATGCTGGTAGGAGGTACCACCACTCCACCCCTACCAGGGTTATACCACCACCGGCATACAGAGGAGGTGTATCCATCAGTATCCTGCCCTCAATTCCAAGCATATACATCCGGCAGATGTCAGCTCGACACAGCTAAATGACCTCTATGGGATCAGAAGAGTCTGGCGAAACCCTCTGGACAGGGAACCCAGCCAAAGAACTCCCCAATCCAGCCTAATCTTTGAGCGAGAGGAGCCACACCCAAGCCATCGAGGTAGAGGATTCCGAAGAGACTCTACCCCCGGCCACCACCATGATGAACGCGCCAGCCCCGGAGGACGTGGTCACTCTACCAGCCGAGGAGGGAGGAGTACCATCAGAACCGCTCCCTCCGACGGCCACCGAGGTCCCCATGTTGGACGATGCTGAGATCACCTCATGAACCCAGCCTCCTGTTCAGGAAGATGAGCCCATCATCTACACCATCATGGTAAAGGACCACCTCGAGCCTCTATCTCTGGCCACCATGACAACTACTCCAGCCCCAGAGGGTGTGGTGACTCAACCAGCAGAGGAGGGAGGAGCACCATCAGAACTGCTCCCTCTGATGGCCACCCAGGTCTTGACATCAGGAGGTGTTGCAAAATAACTCTGGACCCAGCCCTTATTCGGGAGGATGATCCCAGCAGCCATGCATTCAAGGTAGAGGACCACATGGATCCTCTTCCTCCGGCCACCATGACTGTGCCAGCCCTGGAGGGCATGGTCACGACACCAGCTGAGAAATCACTCCCTCTGATGGCCACCCAGGTCTTGACATCAGGAGGCGTTGCAAAAGAAACTCTGGACCTAGCCGCCTGTTCGTGAAGATTAGCCCAGCAGCCACACCATCGAAGTAGAGGATCCCAAAGAGTCTCTGCCTCTGGCCACCACCACGTCAGCCACGACAACCCAGGAGGGCCTATTCAAATATCAGACCATGACATCTGATGGTGTCAAGGCCGCACATAATTCCCCTCCTGTTCGGGAGGAAGTACATCATACGACCGTCAAGGTAGAAGATCCCGAAGAGCCTCAACCTCTGACGGCCACCCCGAAGCAGTCCCTCCAAGAGGAGAGGGTTCCAGAACGTCCCCCGGTGCCTAGCAACCCTGAACTGGCCCTGCCGAGGACATGCCTGGGTCCTAGCAGCCAGGCTACTTGAGAGATGGCTACCCACACCTGCCGCAGTGCCTCTCAACCTGGTTGTTATTGCAAGTCACCCTGGCGACCCACTTCCAGATTCACGTGGCCTTATCCCAAGGATGTGACCATGAAGAAGTGGGATCGACCATGGAAAATAAAGACGTTCACGCACCATAGCCAGTGAACCCCCTACGCGAGTGAGTTCACAAAACAGTTAACACATTAATAATGGACATTAACAACTATTACTGTACCAGTGAATGAACAGACATTAAACAGCCATAAACCGCTGAAACCAGTGATCTGCGTAATTACAAGTGAAAACTAAGACAGACTGTGTAATGACAGCAAAAAAATACCAGTAGTAACAACCAAAAGTGATACGTAATAAAACCAGGACACTACCGTAATAAGTGCCGAAATGCAAAACAACAACAATGAGTGTTACGCCAGATACGTTGGACATAGCGTGTGTAACCAGTGAATAAAAACTTCTCAAGGTAAGAAGCTTAGTAGGTACAGGCCCATGCCTGGCAAGAAACCAACTTTCTCCAGAAAGAAAGCAAAGAGCTATTATTTTTAATATTTTCAGTGTTTTGATTGTTTCTTTAGCATAATTCCCAGTTACAATTGTTGTAAATAGTATTTCTCAGTAATTTAAATGTTTGTTGTTTGAGGATTACATATTTTTAAAAGGTTACTTACCAGAGTTTTTAGGTCTTTTAAATATTTTCAATCTTCGTTTCCAGTGCTTTTGTATGTTTTTAAGGGTCAACTTGTTTAGCATTAATCTTTTGAAGGGTAATATGATTTTTTCATTCCGTAGGTGGTCTGTACCTCAATTCTCAGTATTAGTCATTTTAATTATTGAAGAGTACTCATAATTGATTATAGGTAGATAGAGGACAGCCTAGGTAATGGAAGGCTTATAGTTGGTCACTCACTAAGAATTATGTCACGAGTCGCTCTACCTGCTGTACGACATTTAGGAGGCTACAAGCCGAAGCCACTTTTAACACGCCCTCAGTACCACGGCACGTAATAGCTAGCAGGTATACACACCCCTCATGAGTGGGACTTGTATATACCCAAGTGTTGCTATTTTCTTGTGCTCGTATATATACCACTAGTCATTTGTTGGGATAATCTGTAGTTCTCATGTAATTATCATAACCCCAGGCCTCAGCTGAGCTTGTGGAAGAGAACCATCAGAAACGAAGGAACGCGTATCACAGACAGCAGACAATCTCGCATGACGCAGTTTCTTAACTTGGAAGTGTTAACCCAGCAGCTGGTTGCTCGCCCACCAAGTCTGCCCACATGCCAGGCGCCTGTGCTTGAGAGACACAGCTACATTCAGCTGCTCTACTGGTGCGTCACTCGACAGCAGATAAAAGCACACCGTGCTGCATCACAGAGACAGCGCACAGAGAAGGAAGCATGACAGAAGCCCAACTCGCCTTCTTGTGTGGTGACAGTTCCACATCACCTTCAAGAGTGAAAACATTCTTGTCCAGATGAGTCTACATTGCAATGGAGGGGTGCGATTGACCCATGATGCACTATATGACAATATATCACACTTGTCTTCGCTTCATTTGAACGTGCACTCACTTCAATCAAGGCAGGGTTAAAACAGTAAAAGAGGATGGTTACGTGCCTAAAGGATATGCCCTTGCAACAAGGAGTGATATTACAGACACGTCAGTCCAGCCTGAACTGTTCACTCTCACTCCAAGTCAGACATCACACCAACCCTCCCAAAGGGTGATTATACTATCAGCCGAGCCACCTAGCCTGTCGCCCAACGTCACGTAGTTCTACGGTGTACCAGGGAGGGCACCACCAGTACTAAGGCATGAAGCTCACAGCATCAGCGGTTCTCCATCACACTCACCCTTGGGCCGGAAGAAGCTTACTCTTGCAGTTGGATATACCAGAAACTTTTTCAGTGACTCTGACAAAGTCCTCAAGACCTTCTGGAGACTCACCACCACCAGCTCCCGAACACATCATAAATTTAATTTTTCAATACAGGAACCTTAGAACTTATGCTCTATGAAATCAAAGTTATTCTTAGAAATAAATATTTAATGAAACTGGTAGATCCTTGAGTGAGTGAAGAGAATTGGGCGGCACCTAAAAGCGGGTCTTCAGAGCCGATGAGGGTGAAGTGAGGTGAACATTGAGTAGCATCGGAATGAAAGGGCGGGGTCAGTGGTAGATAGCGAGAAAACCTGCTGACCAGCGGAGTCGTCTGGCATGATTCCCACTTGCGAAAATCTGGAGTGAACTGGCAGGGGATTGAACCCAGTCTGCCTTGGTGGGAGGCAAGCAGTCTAATCGCTCAGCCACCATGGCCTCCAGAACATAGAACTATATGAAATTTAATTCCACGGATGCTGTCTAAGGCAGTGCACAATTAAAGAATTTGACAATATAATCTTTATGCTACAGAGATAATGCTTAAACAAAGCCAGAGTTATAGCCATTAAATCAGTAGCAGTCCAGTGCATGTTACAACGTGGAATATACCTGACACTGAAATGGCCAACATTCTGTTCTCATGAGTGGGGTGCCAGGAGAAGGACGCCAGGTTGGACCCTGAGCCAGGAACCACTGTGCGCTCAAGGACAGATGGCTCCACCTCCTCATTGCCCACAGTCGTGTGCTGGATGTCGTGTAAGTATATGGCTGGGGAGTCCCGCACAAGCATGGCCAGCATGTTGTGCCTGTCAACATTTACAGCTATAATCAAACCTCATGAACACATGATGTTATGCATAATACACCTAGACTTATATATAAAAGTAAATATTTTCATACTAAAATAATTTTAAATCCTTTGTGAAAGCTTGGCATTAATTCAGGCTTTAAAAAACCTGAAACACATGGTTTAATATTACTCAATTTGAAAATATGAAATCGAAATTGTTTTGTGCCATCAATATTTGTACAGTATCACAATTCAAAAATATTTCCACATTTTCATTATGTTAACGTTAATAATAAAAATAAATGTGGAAGTGTGTATGTTTGTTCGTTAGTCAATCATGTCATAACGGTTTTGTGGATTTGGATGGAATTTGGTACAGGGGTTATATTCTCGATTAACACATAGGGTACTTTTCATTCCGGAAAAATGAACAGTTTCTTAGAGAATATATAAAATATGCCACCAACTATTTGAGTAGGTAGCTGTTTGGTGGTCTGTTTTTGTATTCCTTAAGGAAATGTTAATTTTTCTGGGATAAAAAGTACCCTATGTGCTAATCCACAATATAGTCTACATTTGTACCAAATTTTATCTAAATTTGTTGAGATGTTACGATGTGATAAAAACAACAACAAATTAAAATAGAATGTAGCTAATGTTATCAGACATTGTTTCCACTCATCTAAACTAGATAGCGCCAAAGTAAAATTTGTTTATGATATCACAGTACTGCAAACTTGGCTATTCTTAAATTTCTTTTCTTTTCTGTATATTGGTTTTGTCAATTCGGTCAATTTGTTATTGGCTATTAAAAGCTGATTTAATTTGAAATGTGATTATTGGTTCTATCGATTCGGTCAATTTGTACGGTAAATTAAATGAGTTTGGCTATTCTTAAAAACGGACATGATTTGCTATCTATTTATATTATTGGTTTTGTAGATTTGATCAATCAATTTGTTAGGTTAAGGTTTTTTTTCAGTAAGGCTTTTTTAAAAAAGCAATTTTAAAACATGCCCGGCGAATGTAAATCAAATCTTTCACAGATATCAACAAAGGCTAGGGCTATGAAAGTAGCTAGAAGGCAGAAGGTGTTTCCTCAAGCAGAGCTTCACAGGCTTAAGCTGGCAGAACGTCAGGCGACTTGTACAGTTAATGATACTCAGGAACAAATGCAAGCTCAGCAAGAAGAGCAAGCTGGATATTTGGCATTATAACTAGCAAATGAGGCACATGAAGAAGTGAAAGCCCGCAGATGATCTGTAGCTGAAAGAGTGGCACAGCTATGGTAAGCGTTCACTAGTAACACGTGGTACATATCTGACAAAGCTGTGTTTGAGAACGATGCAACTCTTGATTACTCCAATCACAGGCTCATAAAAATGGGGAGAATGAATAAAGAATGCAGATTTTGCAGAGCACTGAAATGGAAAGAATAAACCGCAGGAATGTGTTGTTCTGGAGGAAAAGTATCCATTCCTCTATTAGAGGAGCAAGTAAAACTTCTGAAAGAGCCTTTTTCTTACGAAACAGAGGAATTGCTGCAGTTTCTGAATCGTATTAAAAAGTATAACTCTTGTTTCCATATGACGTTCTTTGGAGGAAATAAAGTTGTTGCAATGCCAGGATTTTCACCGAAATGTACTATCCAAGGACAAGTCTATCACAGAATTGTATCTCTGCTTCCTGTGTTGAATATGCAACCACAGTTTGTGCAGGTTTATTTCATGGGCGATGAGGAAGCATAAACTGAAAGATGTAGAATCATTCAAGGGGTCGAGAGAGAGAGACGGTACAAAAAAATACAGCGAGAACTATATGATAACAACCGCTTGATTGGTGAATTTAAAACGGCTCTGGAAAACATGCCCGATGGAAGTTGTAAGGTAGTAATTCACCCCGGCCATGTGCCGCACAGACAACACGAGAGACGTTACAAAGCGCCATCGTCCAACAAGATAGCAGTCATGATGACGGGCCGTAAACAGACCATTGCTTAGGACATCGTGCTGCAGGCGGGCGACTGCATGCTCTCCAGAGTTGCCAACATGCACAACTTTTATAATGCCCTAGAGTACCACGTGATATTTTGGAAAGGTCAGGAAGAGTATCACTTTGTCATACCCCAAATTAATCCAACAACTAGATTACCGATGTCCAATAAAAAACTATCCTGTATAAAATACTATGCGTTTCTCATAATGGTGTACCATCATGATTACAATTTACTTCTCCGCCGTAGACAACTTTTACACCAATTTGTCGTAGATGTGTATGTGAAGATGGAAAGTGAGTGCTTGAGATATATATCTCTAAATCAGGACAAATTGCGGACGGAACATTATATTCACTTACAGGATGCAATCAGAAAGGATGCTGACATCAATCCTAATAATTTAGAGCAAATGGTGATTTTTCCGTCATCATTTGTTAACAGCCCACAGTACTGCCCCGAGTACATGCAGGATGCATTCTGTTACTCCAAAACTACAGGTGGCCAGACCTTTTGTCACGTTTACTGAAATTATGGAAGAATTCATGCCAGACCAAAGAGTGATCGACAGACACAATCACATAGCTAGAGTTTTTAAAATTAAGGTCCAAACATTAGTCGTTCTTCTCACTAAAAGCCAAATATTTGGTAAGGCCCAATGTTTCATGTACTTGATTGAGTGGCAAAAGTGTGGATTACCACATATACATTTATTGCTCTGGCTCGAAGCAAAATTGTGTCCCAACCAAATAAATTACACTATAAGTGCTGAGATCCCTGACTCGAAACACCAACAAAAGGCTGTATGACACAGTTATTAAAAACATGATACATGGACCCTGCGGTGCATAAAACCTATCATCTCTGTGCATGAAGGACGGGAAGTGCACCAAAATGTATCCCCGAGAGCTACTGAAAGACACACAAACAAATTACATTGGATATTCCCTCTACAGATGGAGAGCTTCAGGGGAAGGAGGGCGCACTACCACAATTAGAATAGTGATGGTCCAGAGGAAGCCGTGATGGACAACAGCTGGATTGTATCTTGTTCTTCCCTGCAGACAAAAATATTTTACGCCCACATAAAAGTAGAGTTTTGTAACACAGTGCAGGCAATAAAATACATCTGCAAAGGAAATGATCAAGCTGTTTTTAATGTTCAGCAAGGGAACGTAAACATTGACCCCAGGGACGAAGTGCAAACTTTTAGAGAGAGCTGATACATGAGCAGTAATGACGCGGCGTGGCAACTTTTGAGCGTATTGCTGCATGAGACACACCCCACTGTCACCCACCTGGTGGTGCACTTGCCCAATGGCGAGCTGGTTTATTTCATTGAGCAGAATTTTCGTGAAAGAATAGCGACGCCTCCTAGGATGACACTAACTGCATTTGCCAAAACAATTCCTTCACTAAAACACTGCTCTATGCTGAAGTTCCTCGCTACTATACATGGAGCCCATCCAGGATATACATGGAGCCCATCCAGGATATACATGGAGCCCATCCAGGATGGAATGGAAGCCCCATGTTCAAGGGACTCCTGTCGAGAACTTGCCAGGCGTTAAGGCAGGAGATGCACTGGGCCGCATATACACTGTGCACGTTAGCAACTTTGAGTGCTACTACTTGCATATATTACTCAATCACGTGCGGGGACTGATGACTTTCCAGGAACTCAAAGCAGTGAATGGATGAAAGCAGGCAACGTACAGCAAAGCGTGTGAGACGTTAGGTATATTGGAATACGAAAAACATTGGGATGCAATGATGGAGGAAGCCGTGTTATGTTGCTCGTCAGCAAAAGAGAGAGATCTGTTTGCTACTTTAATTAGCACTTGCGGACTATCCAACTTGCTCCAGTTATGGGACAAGTACAAAGAAGATTTGTCAGAAGATATTTTTTCACTGGTTTTAAGGAATTCATCAGGCTGATAACGATCTTATCTTCAACGAAGCGCTTAAACTGATTGAGGACAAAATCATTTCCATAGTAGGAAAGAACCATCTGATTTTGGAATGCCTAAACCGCAGTGTGTTGGAGAATTGTCCTGTAATGTAATCAGGGAACACGAATATGACACCGCAGCTTCAGAGCTCCACGTAAACAAAATGGAACCCCATTTACTATCGGCTCTATTTTCTTGATGCACCAAGAGGCACAGACCAAATATTTCTGCTCAATTTGCTTTCAGCTCAGCTTCGCAACTGAAACATTGCACTGGCCGTTGCTTCCTCTGGCATTGCTGCAAAGTTGCTCAGCGGTGGATGAATTGTGTACTCAGTTTTCAAGTTACCACTAAATTTTGCAATCGATGAAACCCCTACGTGCAACATTAGTAAGAGCAGCAGCAGCGGTGCTCTTTTGCAGCAGTGCAAGTTAATTGTGTGGGAAGAGTGCACTATGTCACACAAGTGAGCAGTTAAGGAGCTAAACCACAGCCTGCAATACATACACGGCAACCGGGCGCTGATGGGCGAGGTGGTCGTTCTACTCGCTGGTGATTTTCGGCAGACCTTACCTGTTATTGAAAGGGGAACTGCAGCGGATGAAATGAACATGTTCCTCAAGGCGTCGCCACTGTACGGTGGAGAAGCTACACCTCAATACCAACATGTGAGTCCACCTTTATAACAATCTGGAATCAGGTGCTTATGCCGGTCAGCTGCTAGAAATTGGAGAAGGTCGCCTGGAAACCGATGCACAAGGGATGATCGAGTTTACAAATAATTTTTGCAATGTAATAAGCTCGGTAAGCGAGCTCATTGCTAATGTTTTTCCAAGCTTACAACTAAATATTAATGATGAAAACTGGTCGTGTGAGAGGACTATACTGATGCCAAAGATTAATTCCATCGTTAAAATAAATAAAAATTTCTAAAAGAAGATAGCTGGTGACACAATGACTTACTGCTCCATTGACACAGTCGTGTCAACTGACGACTCTACTACCTGCCCCGTGGAGTTTTTGAACTCCTTAGAGTTATCCAGAGGGCCGTCCCAAAAACTCGAGCTAAAGGTTGGTGATCCAGTTCTGCTGATGCGTAACGTTGATGCCCCATGATTACGCAATGATACAAGACTACGCATCACAGAACTGGGAAGAAATATTGTTAAGGCAACAATTCTTACCGGTGGGGCCAAAGGGCCAGCCGTACTAATTCCTCGAATCCCCATTATACCCAACAATTTGCCCTTTCAATTTAAAAGACTGAAGTTCCTATTAAAGACCGCCTTTTTAATGACAATTATTAAGTCACAGGGTCAAACATTGAAAGTGGTGGAGATACGTTTGAACACTCCATGCTTTTCCCATGGCCAAACTCTATGTTGCTTGCCCATGGGTATCAAGTGCCCAAAATTTACATATTTTTGCTGAGAATAACAAATCATACAATATAATGTATAGAGATACATTACAATAAAAAATAAGAACAATTAAGATATAGCACTTAATCATTATAATTAAGGTTTGAATTTTGCACGTGGATGAAACCGCAGGTAACAACTAGTGCACTCATTCACCAAACAAATTCCTTGAAGAATTTTAATTTGAAAAAAAAATATATATATATACAGATAACATAATGAAAGGTGTTCTTGCCAGTGTTTCAAATTCAGTTTTAAGAAGTTATTTTACTCACAAGTAATGAAAAATAAGTGGGTGTACAAACTAACATTTTCAAGTGCTCAAATATTTTTCTACGCTTTAATGATTTTAATAGTTTTTTGGACAGCATATCAATGGAAATGTGATAAAAATACCCAATACATTTGAAAATAACTTTCAGCGATTTTCTTTTAGCACAATTAAGAGCATTCTGACCTTAAATAATCTGCCAAATCCATTTTGCTTAAGTGTTTTTTTAATTCTTAGAACACTACGAAACCACAGCTTTGAAAATCAGGACTGTTTTGACCTCAGATTATAGTTTAACTTACACTACCTTTACGTTAAATTTTGTTACAACACTCAAAACTATAGGCAAACCATACAATGAATTATCATAAATTTCTTTAGGCCCTAGGGTATTCTGATGACTTCAAAAATTATTTCAAATAGTAGTCAAACAAGCCAAATATATATAATTTTGAAATTTGTATGACATGATGCTTGTTGCTACCTAGAGTCGGTGACTACATCATAGTCAGGGTGGTTTTGGGTGCTTTAGGTCAGGCATGAGAGCTTGTTTAACATCCTGCTTTACTCCTAGTGTACTGGGGCAAGGCTAGTGTACAGTACAGGGCACGTGGCCTTGTGACTGGGTACAAAGTCGCGGACGGCTACAGCTGTCCTGCGTAGAGAGGGGGACACTCCCACAGGTTTACCTGGCTTGCTGAGGTCCTTGAGTAACTGCTTACCCAGCTGGGGCGATGGTGGTTGACAGCTAGTGCTGGCCCTGGGTCCTGGTGCGTTCGCAGAAGATTGACTGCGGCTGGTGCTAGGGTTTTCCCTAGGCGAGCTGATCTGTCATCTTCCTTGGAACCAGGTGTTGGCAACACCCTAACTCACTTCCTCACCCTTAAGTAAGGTGGTGATGACTGGGTGTTGTCTGTCAGCGATCTTGGTGGGAGCTGTGAATAAGGAAGAAGAGAGAGCCGGGAGGTGAGGCCTCTCCAGCTGTCGAGCGGCTTGAGCTCGTTCCCGCCGAGTTAGACTGCAGAGTGCAGTTGCAACTTTGCTTGGCACTGGTAGTAGCTACCTCTTTCGCCTTCCTTTGAGTTCCAATCTGATGAGTGTACGGCATAGAGGTGAGATGGTCCTGGCACTGGTCTTGCAAGAGTAAGCAGGTGACAAAGTCCCTAGCTGCGAGTACTTCCAATAGCCGCAGTCAGACAAACCACAACGGCACCCCTTGCTCCTACATTCTGACACGGTTCAGCGCGGTGGACTTGGAGCATTGGATATACTATGGTTGCCCTCCGATGCCTAGTTGGGTGTGGGTTGCAAAAGGGGTTAGACCTCCAGGACCAGGAGGGTACTCTCTGTGGCACCATTCAGCGCGGTGGACGGAGTACAGCCTGGGCTGACTGACTAACCACCTTTTGGATTGACTGTCGAATGGTCAGGGCTCTACCTTTCTGTACACCAAAGTGCACAGAACGGGTGCTCTTCTAATGGGTGTGTCGACGTACGTGCATCCTTGAGGGGGAGCCTGCAGTCCCAGTCCTACTCTATGGTTCGCAAATGAAGTATAGCAATACTCTGCGGTCTCCTGCTTACTCCTGACGGATGTGCTGTCCACCTGGAATCAGCACAAATATCCTCTGGAAATAATAACTCGTAGGTTGGTTTGAGAATGTGTATATTACAGAAGGAATAAACCTGGTGACTCGTACTATCTCCTAAGTCAAGCAAAGCTGAATGGAAGTAAGCTACATAATCCAGGTGAAGGTGACCTGGTCCTAGACTGCACAAGGTAGAAGAACTGCTAGGTGGTTATTATAACAACTCGACCTAACTCTCCTAACCTGTCGTTCATAAGGGACTTCGTGGACCACTTACCAGGAGGGCAGTGGGGTGTTACCACTACCAGAAGGGCAGTGGTTGTTGATACCAGAAGGGTAGGCAACGAAGAAGGGGATTTTGCAGACTGCTCCAAGCCTACCGGTGCAGAGCTTATGGTAGGACCAAATGCCTCCGGTGCTGGTACAGCCTCTGGCACTGGTAGTGCGGATTTTCTGGGAGGTCTTGAAGATGATGGTGGCGATGCTGAAGTGCTTCTGGACGATATCTGAAGACCTGGTTGTAGTAAATAACACCAGCACAGAGGTGATGGACAGAGCTACTAGCTACTAGAGATAGACATCCTTCGACACAGTTCAGTGCGGTGAAAGAGAGTAGACTGACGTTCTAGGGCTGCGCACAGATGCTTATAGACTGCAGGTCCTGCCCTCGCCTGGGTTGTAGTGGGAGGTATGCTTGTGACATCTCTTGTGAGCGGAGCGTGTTGGAGGTAACACCCCCCCGTGCTCGACCACCTGACTTTGGGCTGCTCGGTGTGCTTCGTGGTAGTCGGAGCATTTCATTACAGCTGGTCACTCTGAGTTATCCTGTTTCCTTTGTGGGACGTCGGGAAGGCTGACGTGTCTTCTGACCACTTAAGCAAATATACAATTTCACGTGTCTATAATCCCCCCCCCCCCCCCCAACGAGGGATGATGATCTTGTAGGCACTCGTGGCTGTGCGCCTTTGGTTTGACCCTTCCTCAGTTGACGTAAAATTCATGGCATAATGAGACGCTGTTTTTTGTAATAAGGCAGAAAGCAGCAAGCATCAGACAAAAGATATAAATTTTATATTCCTGTAACTCTTTTAGTCACTGTTTGTGAATACAGTAGTTTACTACCTTTTCTTGTGCTTTCAAAAGATGATACACTATCTCATCACAAAAATATAAAATACTAATAGAAACATTTTTTTTTGGTCAACATTCCTTAAGTCAATTAAGTGAACAATTGATAAGCACTTGAATTTTCAAAAACTTAATTTGTTATTAGTAATGGTGACAAGTATGTCTCTAGGCTACCAATATATAAAAAGACCGAAACACATGTACTCAGAGTCTAGAACTTGTCAACAAACGTGCACACACACACATACACAGAAGGATGACACATTTTTCACATAGTTGTGTAGCCATGAAATTTCACTGGCTCAGCCATACCATTAGTATCTCACTTTTTTTATCAACAAAATTTAACACATGGCACAGTTAGCGAACTCAACTGCCGTGGAATCAACATGCTGACTGTTCACCACTTCCACTACCAATTACATTTTCTACCAAATCTGAATTTGAATTTTTCACATTTGATAAAGCAACACACATATTGTCAATGAATGATAATGTTTTGTCTAGGCATACCCATTTTCCTTGCAACTACAATACATAAATAATTTCTCAACTCTGGCTTTGTTTCACGGCAAGGACAGAAAAGTAGGCCTATGTCTGTCCCTTGAGTTGAACATCCAACTACACTATGTGTTATTCTCTCATCTCATCAATGGTCCTGTCTCAAATGTGGAATTAACAAGCAAATGCTACTTTCATTTGAAATGTACAGCATACAAATCATACTGTAAAACTAGGTCTGAGTTACACCACCTCAATAAATAGAACAGCTGGAAATCGCTACTACATCTCATGCAGTAGTCAGATGACTTGCCTCCCACCAAGGTGAAATAGGTCCCATTCTTGGGGGGTCACCCATATTTACGCATGTAGGAAACAGGGTGGACGTTGCTGTTGGTTTGTAGTTTCCTCTGAGCACTCCCACGTCCTCCACCCTTGCATTCCACCACTGCTCCATCTTTACCTCACTTCACCCTCATAAGCACTAAAGTCCTTACTGTTAAGGGCCTGCCAAAACCTCTCAACTTAACTCTTCATCTAAGCTGGAATATCTGCCAAACATGAGCTATTTATGTACATACTTCCTACCACTGAAACTATTTTAAACCAACATATTAAATTTTTCAAAGCAGTACATACAAAAATTGTACAGCTGAAGCATTCCTATACATTCACCATGTATGAATAGGTAGTATTTTTAGTATTGGTAACAAAGACACGTTATAGTTAGTTAATACTTCTAAAATCAATATTTACCAAAATATATTTTTGTAGCTAAACAAACATACTTTGCGAACACTACTTGACATACTCATCGTACTATTGGCAGTAAATGTGAGAAAGAATTTCAATGTTCTGACGCGTGATGGACTTCAGCAGTTGTCTTGACAAGAGGCAAAATTGATTTTGGTTGGTGCTAGGCTAGAAGTACCTGATCAGTAGTTGTTCCTAATCCCTGAGAGAGATAAGAGCTTGGCCAGTGTACAGTACTGGATGGGTCGGCAAGGGTAAAACTGGATGACGGATGCTTGGCAGTTGCGGCTGTGCCGTGACTGATGGCACACTAGGGGCTGCTCCTGATATGGGTATGCTGGTCGGCCTGGTGGTGCGGGTTTCAGTAGCTGCCAAGGTTCCTGGTTCTCCTGGCGTCTGGCAGGTGATGAGTCCTAGTACTATGTCGTGGACACTGAGGTAGGCCTGAATGACTGAATAGTAATCCTCAGCGATTTTGGGTGGCGGTTCAAAAGTAGCAAGTTTGTAGGATGGCAGAACTGATACTGAGAGCTTGCGTAGTTCGGCTGCTTGGTCTCGTGGACTGAGGTATGCGAACCTGGCCAGGAGGTGGTAAAGCTCCCGTTGGTAATAAAAGGCCACGTTTACTCGTTTCGCTCTCTTATGAACACAGCCACTACGATTAAATGACATGAGGCTATGATCGGACTTCATAGAAGTGGAGCAGTTGACATGGAGGAGTGTAATACGTGTGTGTATGGCGGCGGCCAGCCAATGCCGTAACTCTCCCTGAGCGACATAGCACTGGGGACCATCCCAATACAGAGGTGAGGTCCTGCTAGATATGGTCTTCCCAGATGCGGAGAAGTACCCCTCTCGGCACAGCTAGTGTGTGATGAGAAAGGCAACCTACAAGTCGACAAGCCGACCCTAAGAGGAGCATGTACCTAGTGTCGTGGCTCTACCATCACTAAAATAGATGAAGAGAATGGGTTGCCTTCCAACTTTGATGTGGTGAGTGTCCCAGAGGAACTGATCCCTGCAGACCCATGAGTGCTCCTGTTGGCACCGCTAGTGTGCAATGAGAATAGCAAACTGATGCGTGTCCAATTAGTTAGGGCTGGATCATGGTCATGTGGCTTTGGTTGCACTTAAGCCAGGTGTACTTTCAGGGTTTAATTATGGACATCTTGATGACAAGTGGTGGTTGGCTGCAGGTGGTTGATGCTGGTGTAGTTTCGTTCTACCTGTCGACCTGCTGTAGGGAAGCTAAACCACCCGGCTGCTTGTCAGTAAGGCAAGCAACTCTTTGCTCTTCCCTTCTTGCGCCGTGTCTCACCTTAAATGGCATAGAGCGGGTTTGGCTGCTGAGAACTGTGTGTTGAGCACTGTGGACACGAGTGACCCTAGACTAGTGTTGCCCAGTAGTGGCTGGTAGCACAAGTCGGGTACCTCAGAAGGCCCCGCACCTTAGCGGGCGAATCAGAAGCGTTAAAGCCATGTGAGCTACCACTGCTACTACTGGGTGTGAGTTTCCCAGCCAAGGCCAGGCCGTAGCACCTAAGCAAATACCCCTAGTGATTGGGACTCCTCTATTTTATTCCTCCAGTACCTGTATACTTGGTAGGAATAAAATAGCTGGCAGTCTAATATGTGTGTATCAGAACTGGAGCCGCCTGAGGGGGTGTCTCCAGTTATAGCTAGATCGTAGTAACAATTTCCCATCCTCGGTCGGTAGTACTTGGCTCGAGGTTCTCCTAGCAGTTAGTTCAAAAGTAATCTATGAATGAGACTCATAGTTAGAAAAAACAAAGCTGTGTTTATTAATCGCTTGGTGAACACAGTGACTTATGCTATCCTGTCAAGCAGACAGGTGACTGGAAGTAATTTACAGTAGCCAGGTATAGGTGACCTGGTCCTAGGCTAGTTGGGGAAAGTGAAATAAAACTGACGAAAATTGCTTATGACAAATCTAACTGTAGGAGACAGTGAAGGTGGTGTGTGGTATGTCTCTAGTTACTGAAGAAGCTTCTGGTAACTTGGTAATTCAATTGGTGTCACTGGAGTGTCTGGTTGCAGGTGGTGCAGAGCTCTAATGGTGATGGCAATGGTAGCAGCCGCTCAGGTCTGTTGACGTCAATGGTGGTAACCACTGGTGGCTGCCAAAGACTGTTGAACAACTTCCACGGGAGGCAGCCTCGGATGGCTGTCAATTTGTTGACGCCAATGGTAGCAGCCTCTGGATGGCTGCTGAAGAGTGTTGGGCTGTTGGTGACAGCCTATGGAAGGGCTGCTGAAGATCTAACAGTAGTCGGAGGGCTCCAGCACTGGAAGTGGTGGAGTAAGCTCAAAGACTTGCAGGAACAACTCGCCAGGTCTGCCGCACACGGACTTATATAGTCAGGGTAGTGCGTGTTATGTGTGACAGGTTGAGAGTTCGCCAACCCTAGGCCTTCCATCACCTGGGTTAGAGGGCTAGACGACACAATGTGAGTACACTTCAATAACATGCATGAAATTCACTGCAATTGGCGCATGGAGATCACTTTAAATACGTACATAAAAAACACTTTAATACATTGAATTTAAAATACCTAGCACCAGGTTTCACCCTAGTGAGTTCATGGGAGCTCTGTGACTCAGGGTTCAGATTATATTCTTTGGTGGTGCACAGGTATTGCAAACATACATAAACATTAGCAATGAATGAGCACTAGCAGTATAGCATAAAGACACAGACCTGCAAAAGGCATTCTTTCTTGTAGGTGCCTCTTCACACATACACTGTTAAAACTCATAGTTATATATACACATTTACCAACGCATCATTACTCCTGTACCTATCTGTAGTCCATCTATCTTAATAGTTAATGATGTAAGTTTATAGAATGTTCAAGGCAAGTACACTAGAAAAGTTAGAAGAAAACGTATTAGGAAAATACATGGGCCAACAAAACGGCATTCTTTCTCGCAGTTGCCCTGCAAAACTGCATTCTTCTTGCAGTTGCATATTCACAAATACACTGTAAAAATGTATGAACATATTTAGTAGTGTACCTACACAGTAAATCATTATAATAAAATCTAAAATGATCTAAAAGTCCTGTTATTGAAGGCTAATCTAACATGAATGCTATGGAAGTCTCTATCTTCACTTATCACGCGCACTGTGGTGAGTGTCTATACGTGTTCGTTCGTAGATATTACTGGCACTGTGGTGAGAGTCTTTAAGTAATTCTACATAATTGCATGGGCTGTCGGCCACTAATTATTCAGAACCTTATCGCTGGTGAGGTGAAAAACGTCTAATTGTACTGATCCTATCACTTACAGCGTAATGACTGCTGTTATAACAAGTTCTGTTCACACCTAGTCGAGTGTTTAATAACTGTTTATTTACTTCTACCTCACTAACTCCTTTACTTTCCCTGCTTAATAACAGCTTGGGTAGGCATCTACACTGGCTACACACTTTATTTAGATCTAGCCTATGTTGTGAATGTTCCTCGGTTACACTGTCTTTAATTGGCAGCTAGTTTAAATTACACTGATTGCAGGTCTGTAATAAGTCCTGGTCTGTTTTTACGCAGTAGTCTACAACTACGTGTGTACACTTTCTTCATCGCACTTTTACTTACTTGGTTCAGTGTGTGCGGGTTTAGCTGGCTTTCCTCTTGGGCATAACATGGCGTGCAGATGGTACGGCCATGTGTGCCTTGATGTGGGTCGCCACTGTGACTCTCTGTACCAACCAGACATACAGTCGGCCTTGGTGGCACGAGGTGGCATCATGCGTAGAGGCTGTGCATGCGGCGTTGTGGCATCTGCTTATGCCGGAACTGAGGGTGTGGACACAACTACTAGGGACATAGTAGCAGTGCGGGGGAGTGATCCCAGGTCTTTCACCCCGACTGCACGGGTTCCTACCCGTAGAGCAAGACATTTCTCTGCTGTTGTAGTGCAAGGGAGTTGCGGTGGGAGACCGCTCTCCACCTTACCGATGTAAGCATCCCGTCGTGGGGCCGGGTAGTTGGAGGCATCAACGTTCTCGACGCCCAGGTCCCGCGATGAGGCAGTGAGAGGGAGAGGGCTCTCGACCTTCACTGCAGGCATTGCTCCAGCTGAGGGGTAGTGAGAGGTGTCGACGGTCTCGACGCCTGCTGTGGTAGCACCAGAGAGCTGCGGATAACCGTGCCCAATCTTAGTTACAGGTGGTGCGTCTAATCGTAGGGCCCTCGACCTCAACTGCAGGTGTTGCTCCAGGTGTCGGGTAGTCGGAGGCATCAACGGTCTCGATGCCTTCTATATCGGTGGCCAATTGAGCAAGAGACAGATCCGGTCTCTCGCCCTCAATTGCTCAGATAAGTTGTGAGCTCGTTGTCCGGTGGTCTAGTGGCGTGTGTAGGCACTTCCTCGTTGGGACTCAAAATTGCCTTCGTAGAATGTGGAATTGCCTTAATCTTGGGCTGGAGAGTTGTACCAGGTGAGGGGGTAGGCACCCGGGTTGGTTCTACCCCCCTCACCAAATGTGTTTCTGACCTTTCACTAATGCAACTAGATCGACGGGGTGTCTGGCGGCCTTCATGGTCTCATGGGCTACTCCATGACACTTCGGATCAGCTTGTGATTGTTCTGTCACGTTGTGCTGCAACTTTGTCCGCGTAACTGCGTGGTGTTGAGGGCAGTGACCTTACATTACTGCGCCATGGTGCCGGTGTACGTCTATTCTCCCGAGTAGAGAAAAGTATGGCTCCTTGTTGGGTACTGAGATTCTTGCATCAGGCCTCTTTACCAGCCTTGGTACGATTCTAGCATGTCGTCGATTACCAAGTCTTGATATCTGACATCTTATGGCTCTTGGGTGATACTGGGTTTTTATTGGACTCCCCAAAGTACGGTGGGTTATCCCGATTGACTCTTGGGTCTCGGGGTCGGGTGACCTAGTTTGGCCTTTTGCTGAAAAACAGATAATTAGCTGACGCCCCACGTTGGGCGCCAGAAAATCACTTGATGTGTGTCCGATTAGCTAAGGCTGGATCACTGCTGTGTGGCTTTGGTTGCACTTAAGCCAGTTGTGCTTTCAAGGTTTAATTATGGATGTCTAGATGACGAACAGTGGTTGGCTGCAGGCGGTTGATACTGGTGTAGTCTTATTCTACCTTACAACAGAGGACGAATGAGAACACCAACACCAGCCCCAGACAGGTTCTGCTAGGAGCCACCTTGCACCTACCCCTACCCGGGGACTGGCAATATGAAAACCCTCCGACGATGCTGCCACAGCCCGAGGACATACAGATGGCGGCATTAGCAAGGGTTGAAAATGCACGAGAAGCCAAGGAAAAATATACTTCACACAAATATCCACAACCCAGGGGCATCCGAGCCTTCAACATGGGGGAGTCAGTACTCCTGCAGCTACATCCACTTAGCAAGTCAAACGCGCAGTTTAGTGCCGGCCTCGCCAGCACGTAGGAAGGCCCATAAAAGGTGGTCGGTCAACAGGAAAATGTCTATTGGGTGGAAGACCTCAGAGGACGGATATGCAAAGTATTACGGGGGCAGATCTGACCATTTACCCACAAAAGCCCGGAGGGCGAAGTACAGGAAACAGCCTCTGTTACCTCCAAAGTCTCAGAAGACCTGGATGAACCGCTCCCTAGGTTACAACCACCTGCCCAGCCGGCCAACAAAATGAAACCGCAGACGACAGCATCCGGTTCTCCCTCTACACGCTACCTGCCACCTGCATGGCCAAAGGGGTCACCACGAGCTCCGGGACCAGCTGGCCAAATGATACCCTCAACCCCCAGGGATTTCAGAACCAAGACGGGGCCCCGATGGGGAGAGTGGATTCCTAGCGCAAGTGAGATATCGTGGCACAGTCCGTTTGACAGGGAAATCAGACTCAAGCCACGCTTGTTAACACCGATCAGTGAAAGATAGCATTGTGGTCCACCACCCGGATAAGGAAAGAGCATTTACCCTGGAGCCTAGCCAAGTCACAGAGGCACCCTAGCCAAAGGAACTCCTGGCATCTCCCAATAATGCAGGAAGCACATTCCCAACCACCTCGGCCAACAGCGAGGAGCCCTCTAGATCTCCGTGTCTTAACGAGCCAGTCATGAAGGCCCTCGTTTTGAGCTCATACCCTCGGTCGCTCAGTACTTGATGGAGCCGCCCCAAGTATGGCTATGGAGTCGGGAGCGGCCACGACCGAACCTCCCATGCCAGACTCCGAAGATGCAACAATGCCAGCTGGAGGAGCGGAAGAAGAATGCCCGTCAGAAGTCCTGTTCCTTATGGCGTCAGCAAACTTGGTGTCGCCTCATGCCGAGCCAGAC
This sequence comes from Dryococelus australis, assembly GCA_029891345.1. Taxonomy (NCBI): domain Eukaryota; kingdom Metazoa; phylum Arthropoda; class Insecta; order Phasmatodea; family Phasmatidae; genus Dryococelus; species Dryococelus australis. The sequence goes on from CM056998.1 coordinate 79,131,483, forward strand.
ACCCGGGGCACGTTGTCCACCAGAGAAGTGGACACGTCGCCAGACACTGAGGTAGGGGGTGCCTGCCGAGCCCCCAAACACACTGCAGTCTGCCCTAGTACAGTCGATCGCGCAGCACTTGATGGAGCCACCAGCCACTCCAAGTATGGCGATGGAGTCAGGAGCTGCCACGACTGCACCTACCATGCCAGACTCCAAAGATGCAGCAACACCAGCCAGAGAGGTGGAAGAAGAACGCCCGTCAAAAGTCCTGCCCCTTACAGCATCAGCAACCACAATGTTGCCTCATACCGAGCCAGACACCTGGGGCACCTCGTCCACCAGGGAAGTAGACACGTCGTCAGACACCTAGGGGGGAGGCGGGGCACCTGCCGAGCCCCCAAACACACCACCATCTTCCCTAGAGGTAGTAGCACCACTAGCGCCACTACCTCTGACTGCCACCTCGCTGGCATCCACGACAGGCCGGGAGCCTATCAGCATGCCCACGTCGACCGCTGGTCAATCCAAGATCGCGGGCACCAAGGGGTCCACGTCAACATTCCCGCCACGCCCATGCATTCTGCCTCATCGCTCCTGCCAGGCTGCCGGTCATGCCAGGTCGGTACAGGGTACTGCCATGGAGGCCCTCTACAAGGTTTGCGTGGTCTACGCCACCACACGTCACAGTGAGTAAGCAGGCCAGACCAGTGAAGAAGACGAGAGGTAAGCGCCGCCTCACCCTGCAGCACACGTCAGTGAGTGAGTGTTCGACAGCTAGTACTTTCCACTCAAATTGCGTAGCATACCGTCAACGTACACAGAGGGGCAGTGAAGTGCTCCGAAATAAACTAGCCCCAAAGATTAAGTTGAGGGGTGACCTGTAGGTTGTGTTCCTGTGAAAAGAAATTTTTTTTGTATAACAAGAGACAGCTGTGAGTAAGCCAGCGGCCAGGGTACAAAGCAAGATTTAAATAATATTTCAAAAGTGTCTTGTAATTAACTGCTGTTTTGTTTGCATTAGCTTCTTGAGAAAACATAAATCAGTTTGTGAGAAATTTTCTATGGGTTGCCTGAACTGTGAAGAACTTACTTGCAACCACGTAATAAGATCTGGTATAAAAGTAAACAGAGGCAAATTTGGTAATATTTTGCAATTTTTGGTAATTAACTGTTTTGTGTTTGTATATATTAACTAGTAAAGATAGTAAATCTGTTTGTAAAATAATGCACGGTGATGTCAGAATCAACTTTAATCTTGCTTGAAAGCAGCCAAATTGTCAGTAATTGTCTTAGTAATGTAAATATCACAGTCATGTGTTAATTAGAGTTGTCTAATAATGTCGTAAATATTAAGTATCTTATTGTTTAATGTAACTATTTCAGTAAAAGGAAATGTTGAATAGTGTATGGTGAATGTAAACTTTCAATCCAGTGTAAATTCTGGCAAACAGAACCACGCAAAGACTTGTAAGAACATGATGAGAAGGAGAATATCAATTTTAAATTGTTTAAAATTTGAGTGCTCTCTCTTATGTTGCATGACAAGTGCTCTGTGTTCTCTTCTCTATTTGATGTATGATGGTCAAGTGCGCAGTTTTTTGGGGGTCCGTTTTCCCACACACTCACTTCTCACTTTAGCGCACGGACAAACAACAGACGGTCTCACCCGTGAAAATCTCTATAGTATTTGTAACTTTCACTCTGCCGTGTGTTCAGATACGGAGGCCAAAGGCAGGGCATAGACACTATACCGCACCAGGCAGCCACAGAAGAAACACTCCTTGCGAGTAGGGCTTTGGGGCACATTTTTTGTTAAAATATTTTCTTTTTTTAAATATTATATCAATTTTTTTCCCAGGGTCAAAAATTATTTCGTGTGCCGGTCAATATGTTTGCTCTTACTTTCAATTCTTAAGAATCACAATGTCAGTAACCAAGATGTAGTGCTGTGATGTAGGTCGGCACACTATAATCTGAAGGCCGTATGTTATCACCGACACCGGATTCCCATACTACACTGATATTACACTCCACCTGGCCACCCGACACTTCAACCCGCCAACTAAGGACAGGAAAAGAGAGAGAGAGGACGAAGATTGCCTTGTGTGTGTAACACCGTGAGAGATGAGTTTGTCTACCTGACTCCGCTACTGCAAGAGATACCACAGACCACACCTGCCTCGGGCCGCCTGCCCGACTGCAAGTAGTGGGATTAAGCCATAACTGGCACAAAGCCAACAAATGTACAGCTGCGCAAATAGAAGGAAAAAATTACTGATGTGGGGACAGTTCTACATTCCCACATAGGAATTTTTTTCTCTTCTCAACTCGTTGCCTAGATGAGTCTGCCTCGCAAGGGGAGGGGGGCGAATTGACGCATAACGTCTTCTCTATCATAATAAACGACTGCTACTCATCAGTCTAATACACCCCTGACAGCTTGTCCAAAGTCATGTCACTGCCGACGACGTCTGCAAGACTGTATTACCTACCGGGCCAGGACAGGCGTCCCATGATAATTATTACTCCACCCAATAAGCCACAGAGACAATACAAGAGGGTCGTGGCAAGTACAGCAGCGTACTGCTAGATGCCACCACATACAATACGCACAGATCCCGGCCGAGAAGTATAAAAGGGACTGCAATTCTCAGTACTCGATCACTTCCTGAGCTCTCACCACCCCAGTTACTGGTGCCAAGGCTCTAACCTCTCCTAAGCTTTATCGCTCTCCTCGCAGGGCTGAAGTTCCTTTCCAGCGGAATCCTAAGGAAGACCCAGTGGACATCAAGAAGTTACAATTAGACACATTTGGTCCCTTATGGACAGTCACCGAGAGTAGAACTCGCCTCGAGAAAACAGTAATTAATTAACTACCTAATCCAAGCAAATATGCACAGGGCACCTTCCCCTGTTTAACGATAGGGTGTTTAACCTTCTGCATACTCTGTGGGGGAATTAGGAGTTAGCACCTCTGCCATCAGTGTTTATTTCACTTCGGTAAATAAACACCATTCTTACCAGTCATCTTAACTTTCACTCCAGGCTCCTTCCTGTGTCACATCAGGGCTACAAGACTTGGCAGGAGACCAGGTTTTGATACTGCTGAATGCACACTGCACAACAGAACAAGTACATCCTTGGAAGGCCACCAGTTCCTTGTATGCCATAGGAGGAACAGTAGAGCCACGACATTAGGATACCGTTCTATAGAAATTGGCTTGTCAGCTAGAAGTCGCCCCTTCCTCATCCCTCCCTCTGTGGTGCCGAGGAGGGGTTCTTCTTTGAGTTCGAGGAGATCAGTGACTCCTGGACCCTCACCACACAACCATTGGAATACCACCCGTTCCTTGCACCACGTGGAAGGAATGGTAGAGCCACGACATTAGGTACACTCCTGGTGGATTGCACTTGCCAGCCAGGTGCCCAACTCTCATCGCTCCCCTAGTGGTGCCGAGAGGGCAGCAGTCTGGTGCAGGGAAGTCTACTACCACAGGACACCCGCACACTGTTAAACACTGATATGTCAAATGCCCAACTCCTGCTGCTCTGATCTATACCTCATGCCATACACCCACAGTGGTGGAGTTGAGAGACGGGCCAGAAAGGAAAGGGCAATTGCTAAGCTTTCCCATGGAGTACGTATCCTTCCTAGCGGGTTTGGGTTACTCAGTCCATGGGAACAAGCTGCGCTTCAACAAAGCCTCAGCATACCAGTTCCAGATATTGTTCCCGTCAGATTGTTCAAGCCACCTACCAGGGCTGTGGAGGGATACTATCCTGTATTGCAGGAGGCACTCTTTGGTGTCAGACAGCTAAACAAACCCAAATCACAGCCAGAAGCACCCATACCGGAGCAGATTACACCCCAGTCAGTGCACATACACAGGTACCCACCAATCCCACGCCACCTCGCCAAACTGCTGCATCACTACCCAAGCCGGTACCTCGTAAGGGGGTCAAGGTCGTAGAGCCAGACATAGTGCCCAGCCATGAACCCACGAGACCCGTACTGTACACCAGGCAGGCACCTGCGCCCCGGACCGAATAAAGTAGATTAGACGCGATTCGCCTAGCTTTGCCCAAGTTACCTAGGGGCGAGGGCAGTCTGACAGACGGTATTGTCACACATCAATCTAATAGTATATTGTGTGACACTGACTTTAATACAGATTTTCATCAGATTCCCAAAATATTTTTAGTGCTAGTAGAAGTCTTTCAGTCCATTACTCATATGTCCATTGTATTGGTATCGGATACCGGTTGTATAGGCAGGAAGTATCAGTTTGTACCGGTATCAGTAAAAACCTGTATCAGCTCAGCACTAGTAAATTAATGTTAACATAAACCGCTTGTATCGTTTATCGCATGGTGTGTTGATCAAAGTATATTTTGCATCGCTTCACCAAATATTTTTTTAGCAACTATCGTTTTTATGCTGGTTGTTTGTGCAAAAGTCTAGTAACTGGGTGTGAAATACGTCACCCACGCTGCTATTTATAACTGCTCTGCAGCACGATGTCTCGTTTCTTGTCTTTCCAACACGTCTTGTCGACACTGTGGTGTGGTGTGACGAGCGAGTCTGGCTTGCTACTTCTCCTACATGCCTGATGAGAGGGGAATTGGTTACCTATAGCAACAAGCGTGGCGACCTAGTGTCCTGTCTCTCACCCTTCTTTCTGACTCTCTCAGCTGCATACCTTCCTTCCACCCCTCACAAGCCTCCAAGAGGGGAAGCTGTTTTCGAGCAAAAGATAAAGCACGTCCTCGATCTCTTTCAGCCACATGTGCTTCACTTGCCTTCCACACGCTGCTCATCGGCAGCAGAGCAAATAAAGTGCACCTGGCGAACATAATTTTATTAAGATTATGAGTCACTCAAAATAGTTGCACCTATCATCAATTGTATTTCAAAGCAAATGGTTTCACCTGAAAATGTTACGCAAAACATTTTAGCAAGGATTTATTATTTGCAAAGATGTTCTCTTTTGTGATAAAAGGTCTTTTTTCCTGTAAGGTTGGTGTATTTTTGTATCTGGCGTAAAGTTAACATGATTTTAAAATGTAATAATTATTTAACTCAAGGGGCAACATCTTCGCAAATAAAATTATATGTGCAGAAGCATATACTTCACCTACTATTGTCATAAAAAATTGTTTGAACATTGAGTGACTTGTATTATAAGTGTAAAGATCATTTTCAGTAACCTCTTGCATGGAAATCAGAGGATTTATATTAATATATTTCAATAGGCACACATCTTTTGAATAAAATGATAAAATGTAAGGGCCTATTCGACACCTTTTGCCCTCAAATAATGGGTAGGTAAGCACCGAGCCGAGTGCAGTGTAACTCACAACAGGGAAAATCGGAGGACGTTGTATTGAATGAATAAATAGTCAAGGCAGTGAATAATTCAATTATAATCACCTTATTTATCCATTTCTGTCTCAAAATTACAAGTTTTCTTTACAATAAAATAGAATTAATTTCTTTAAAAGACAGACATTTGCCACAAGCGCAAGGTGTCGGCACACTGCAACAAGTAAGGGCGTGGAGCTGTAATCTTCTTGCCGCCACCCCTTCCTCTACCTTCAGCCACTGTGTACTCACTGCCTGTTTGATAACTTCTCCGTGTACTCTTAGCAGAAAGAGTACACGTGGGACATTTAAAATTTGACTTGCATTTGGTGTCATATTATTTTCATTTTCAGAGAGTTTGAAAGTTTTAGGTCTGCTTGCATTTGGTGTCAGATTACAATCAATTATATACAGTATTTTGAGATGTTATTTTCTTTATTTAAACGAGTTTAGGTAAAATGCTTTTTACTGTACTATTTACAAAAATATTTTCTAAAATTCCCATTTTTATTGTGTTTATTAGCTAAACTGTATTCACAGATAATGTACAGCTCTTACTATACTCAACATAAAGTTTTATAAGGTTAGAAGTTGTATTTTATTGATGTACATGTCAGAAACAGCATCTACTGAAATCCCGTATGTATAGACATTTTTTGGCAGTCCCTTGAATAACGATACATTGAGAGTCGACTGTACATTCATCACATTAACTTTTACATGTGGCAGAATGATACATCAGAAGGGCTTTGAAAAGTGTTAGATTAACTATTAATTATTGTCAGAATGACTGAGAGAAAACGTTCATACTTCACAACATTAAGCAGCATTGCTAAAATTACTAATAATTAAAAGCCTGAACGTACCTGGTAGGGCACCACAGAACTTTACTGACAGGTCGGTTCTGACACAGCGTCAGGATTGGCTTCTCAAAGTTACGCGTGTCCCATATAGCTGTCTGGTTCTCTACATGAGATGCCATCTGACAGTCATTCTGCGAGTCAACCACGATTCCATACACGGCTTTAGTCTGTGTGCTGTTCACTGGTTTGCCAGGATCTGTACATACATTGTCTTACTTGGTGGGCTACAGTTCATTTCTTTACAATGACAACTATGAAAGTTGCAATAGGAACAGCTCTCAGACATGATCCATTTCATATCACTGACCACAATCATAAGATAAGACAAAAAAAAATTTCCTAGAAGAAACTTAGAAGTACAAATTACATTAAGGAACACAGCTTCCAATTATTAACAATTTATGCATAATTAAAACTGACTCACATACGTGTAAAACCTGCAGGTCATATTTTACTACCTACTTATTCGTTTAGCACTGTGTCTATATAACTAACTGCATGCAATGTATTTCTGACCTGTTTAAACATACCATTTATAAAATGCACAAATGTAACTAAATATGTACCAAATTTAAATTAAGGAATAAAAAAATGCAAAAATTGTTATAGCAAGCCTACCTTTCTTTTGTATTAGGTATTACTTTTCACCAAAGATGGTCCAATATATTCACACTTACAAAACACTTATTCATAAGTTATTCATGTTAATGAATTTAAAAAAAAAATTTTATATGTGATAAAGTTTTGGTATTCTTTCTCTAACTCATAATTTTTCTCTCTTGATCATAATTTTCAAACCAATAAGTCAAACTGACATGAAAAATGTAGGACCTAGAGGAGGCTATTAAGGAATAAGATACAAAAATTGGTTTTAATTTATGCACCAAAGGTACACAGACACACACATTGTTTTCAACAATACCTTACCTATTTACGCCTAACTTATAATCCTAAGTTTCTGAATAATGTAGGAAGAAGATACAGGTGAAGGCAAATTGCAGCCTGGTGCTCACTAACCACGCAGGTCAAACATTTTGATGTGCTTGTTGTTGCCCCCGACAACAAGCATGTGGGGCTGCAGGCCAATCCAGGCTAGCGAGTGGGCCACCTCCGAGTTACAGAGCTCGACAACAGGACGCACCGGCTCCCCCTGGTGTCCGGTTCCCTTCAGCACGTCCCACAGCAGCACCGAGTGGTCGCTGCGGTACTTGTCCAGCCCCATCGCCAGCAGGTTCAAGTCCACTGGATTCCATGCCACTGCGTTGCACTGCCGTGCATGGCTGGGTACTGTAAAAACCATAATCTGGAGTTGCCATTAACACAACTGCCTAGCGTGGAAACAGCCAAGTGAAAGGATATGGGATACGGTTTTACAAGTTAATTTATTTATGTAGTGTCTCAGCTACATTTCACTGTATCACTTAAAAAAAAAAAAAAAAAAAAAAAAACAATTTGTCAATCTTTGTCCATGTTGCATTTATACAAGTTTTCTTTAAAATATTTTATACAGTCTACTGGCGATTTCTTCACCCTTTTTTAATCAAACCTTAGAAGAATCTCCCCATGCATGATGTGTTTAGTTATTTCTAACATACGTTTTATACTTGTGTTCATAAAAGTTACTTTTTTCAATTAACTTGAAATGCTATTTATATTTTATCTATAAATTATAATGTTTCATTTATAAATAATTTGAACATAAAACAGTGAGACAACATGTGTTGTTAGCAGCACCTTGTGAGAAATACATAGTTCTTGTACAAAATACTGTTACACTGAGTGTGCAAGAATGTGGTGTGTTTTCCTCTGGTGAAATTTTCCAGACTTAATTAAGCCTGGTTTGCACGAAGCAGAGGAATATCCTGGAAGTAGAACTATAGCAGGGCTTCAGAAAAGTCTGAAGTAACCGTGAATGAATTATACACCGAAAATTGCAGGCAAATCAAGATTTTAGACTCAACAAAAACACACATCCACAAACTCATTGATGTACTCCTGTATGCTCTCTTGTGTCACGTAGAACCCTATTCTTTCACTCAGACAGTTCTGCACTAGGCACTATAACACCAAATAGTAACTGTGACTTGGAGCCTCTAAAGCCCTTTGTATTTAGCATTTTTAGCATGCTGGGGCACAGTAATTTCCAATTTGTAGTATGGTCTTTCACAATATAAAAATGTAATGAAATAGTGAAGGAAAAATCATGAGAATTGTGGTAAGCCACATGGCTGTATTTAAATGTTTATACAAAAGGTAAATGTTGAAAATAATTTCACGGCTTTTCCTTGCTTAAAAACTAGTGCTACACCACAAAGTAAATTGCCATCTGTTTTTCTACACTATAATAAATCACTTCAAACACCGTACCTTATTTATCAGAGTGCCACCTGCAACTTTTTTCTCAGTATGAAATTTGAAAAGTAGGGGTGTGGGTCCTACATGGAGATTATAGTTTCGCAAAAATTACAGGACTGAAAGTAGCTGGGTTCATCGTAACATAGACTGCCTTTTGCTCCTGTTGACAAGCGCATGGCTATGGCAAGAATAGTGGTGTCAGCTACCTGACGTTTATAGAAACTAAACAGATACGTAATTGTTACCAGCGGTGGAATGGGAGCACTGCTTTCAGGTTGGTCCATGAGCATGCTACTGGCCTGGTGGGCAAGTAGTCCACGTTTGATGTTTTTATCAATGTTGTTCATGTTTATACAAGCATTTTTTTAATGGCAATTACATTAGAAAATATAATGGCATGTTTACTGTATATATACATATTTATGCTGAAGGTGTGATGGGCCATGAGATAAGTGGCCTTTTGAGCTTAAATATCTTGTGTATTTGGGTCACACTGACTGTACCCATTGAGGTAACTGAGTTTCCAGTCATGTTATGTATTGCCTGACAGGCAGCGACAAAAGTTTCTGCGAGACAAAACATTATAAATAATAAATATAAGTACCCATCCTATTTTCAAGATGCCAAATTTTTTAAAATGGGAGGATATATTTTGAGTTAATGTGGTATAGCTCACGTGACTTTTAGTTCTGTAACACGTGATGCATGAAGCTTTTTTTTTCAATGGTGGTTTAACGACTTCAGCTCATTCCTATGCATAGTCTTGCATTTTGAGTTCTGGAATTTTGAATTGCAGTTAACCTCGAAACCTGAATTTGTACTGTTTATAGGCTATTCACGGTAAAGTGAGCACCTTTGAAAGCCTTCTCATTTGGAATAATAGTCAATAAATTTATTTTATTTTAGCCTTAGACGTTTGCTTTCAAGTGTGGCGGAATACACACACACACTATGTTTGTTACTGAGATGGCAATATTTATTTAAAAAGGTGGTTAAAGAATAAAAAATGGCAGAAAGGAAAAAGTAACTAGGGCCTCAAAAAAACTCACTTTACCATGAACAGCCTATACCATTTAGGATTGATAGTCTAGATAGGGTAGATTGTTTTATTCACCGGCCCACCGTAACTATGCAACTAGAGTGAGTACTTTCACCACCGCCAGATAGCACTACTTGTATTATTTCGTCATTCACTTATCTTCCTTCCAGCCAGCCGATGACGTCACACTGAAGAGCTATACATTTGCCATCCCCCAATCTGCAACCACCCCTCGCCTACAAGACGCCAGCCAACTAGCGGCCAGGATTTAGTGTAAAGGTTACTCTAGCTTTTCCTTGTTTACCTTCCTTCCTTCACAGCACCTTTGTGACAGAAAGGAAATTCCAGTTCCTTTATGCCCTACCCAAGGGTTCTCCTGCCACATCCTGCTTAGTCTACTTTGCCAGTTATGGCATTCCGTCACCTACACACTACACACATGGGCAACAATAGGATCCAGCGATAACTAGTTACAAGTTGTTATCACAGTGCTAGTCAACCCTATCCTCATTGTTGGTTCAGCACCGGCCACCTCTACCGGCTTATTGTAGTTAGCTTTCTGGCAGACATTCTTGCTGACGTAGGAGGTAGTGCATCATCACAGATTATTTCCCTTATAAGGAAATAAAACGTGTTTTTTGCTGCAATCCAGAGTACTACACTTTCTGTAGACTAGCACCATCCCAGGTGATTTTGCAGAAGCAAGGGGAAGGCAGGTGATCCCGGGAATATACTCATTCAAGCCAAAACACATATTTACCACCCACATGTATCTAATATGGCCACCCATTCTATCTATGCCGTAGGTAGAACGACAGAGCCCACACAGGTACACTGCTCTCATACTAGCTTGTTGGTTTGGTGGTCACTTCTTTTCCACTGCACCTTTTTGCCAGGAAAGGGCATGTTACCTACACTGGGAAGACTAGCAACACGCACTGCACATCCACGCCAGGTGTTGGAATAAGACGTCCGCCTAGTCGATAGCCCACACATGGTATGACATACTATAAAGATCACAAGGAACCCGCCTAACCTTACAGACGTGAAGGGTGTGTGTTTCTCCCAAGACCTACGCCAAGTGCCGTGGTCTGAAGGAGTGCGTAAAATTAACCTTACTGACCTCTGGGTGTCTGCATGAGCAAACCCTTACCTTAGTAGCCTCATTTGCAAAACTTAATCCAAGGGAACATGCTCAGGCACTACGTCACTTGCAAGACCCTATCGTACCAGAGGTGCCGAAGAACTTGTTTCCTGGACCAATACAAGTCAGCTCAGAAGTGCACCCGTGGCTTGCTGCCTACCTCAACCAGCCAGACCAATGCCTACTGAAGCCATCGCCTTCCTGATTCCAGTTGTACTTGCACCAGTTACATGACCTACAGCAAATCAACCCTTCTCACCCACGCCTGTTGCCAACATGCCCACTGCAGGCTCTTCTAACAATCACCTACATCATCCACGTATACCTTTGAAGGCAGGGAATCCTAGATGCAAGATCACGCTGACAGAACCAGACTTTGTACCCTGCCGCAAAGCTACCAGGACAGCCTTGTACAACGGGCGTGCCCCAGCACCTCACCAGGACTAAGTTCACACAAGAAACCCAACACATAAGGGTGCGTGTGATGCCGCATTCCCACAAAAACCAGTCTCAATGCACATAAGTCTTATTCAACAGGACGTCACATGTATATAGCTTGTGCAACACAGCTGCAAACCGAAACAAAAGTTTTTAAAACTGAATTAAAAAATGCTTCTTATCTGGAAGGTGATATAAAATGGGGGTTGTGGGTCTTACATGGGGGCAGATGGTAAATGGGTAAATATGGCATTCATTTCCTTTATGAGGTAGATGGACACACATTTTTTATTTTCAAATCAGATGCCCATTTTGACTTACAACATTAAAACACAAACAACTTTGCTTTATATCAACTACCAGTATTATATTGAAAAAATTCAGAATTATTACAAATAACTGATATGAACAGGCATACACACCCAGCTCTTTCCCTGGCAGTCCAAGTCTATCAAAAGCTGTGGGCCCAAAGGTGGTCAACACAACCTTCCCATTGGCCTGACCAACGGCAAGCAGGATGTCTGGCTCAGGCTTGGGATATATGTCCACGCACTTCATGTACTGATGGCTGGAGTTGGTGGCCAATAGTGCAGCGACCGTTGTCTGTGACAGCCGCTCCCCTGCAGACATCCAAAACAAACTTTTAAATACCTATGTGTGAAATACAACAACTGAACATGGGTTCCATGTTACAATAGATTAAAATGGCAATGTCACACAAACCAGGTTCTTGAGTTCAAAATAAAATCAAGAAAAATTAACTTAAGAAAACCTTTTAAAACCTAGTTTTTATTTATAAATGAACTGAAAATATAAAAATAATTATAGGAGCAGTTACAGAATTTGTAAAACTTTTAAGACAAGGTCGAACAGCCATAATAAACTTTACTACAAATTAATATTTTTGTATCAATTTGTATTTAATATATAAAAGCTTGGCACAAAACAGAACGTATACCTCATTTGGGTAAGCGTAGTAAGCACATATCTTGCGTAAGGCTCTTGTAATATAGAAAATATACCTCATTTGCGTAAGTGTAGTAAACACTGTTAACTATTTGTGCCAAGCTTTTATAAACTAAATATAAATTGATACTGGTACAAAAATATTAATTTGCTGCAAAATTTATTAAGGCTGTTCGACCATGTCTTACAAATTCTGCAACCACTCCTATAATTATTTTTATCTTTTTAGTTCATTTATAAATAAAAACTTGTTTTTTAAAGGTTTGTTACAGTTAATTTATCTTTCACTTTTTAGTCTCACCTATTTTTATTATATAGGCAGACTATTTATACATTTACAGACTCATCTGTCATGAGTATAACTTGTGATCAGACGAGTTTCAGTGCACTCTTTTCACGGAAAGTTGAACCGGCATGCTGAATATACACTATTAATCTTACATGTGTGTGTATGTCAATGTATTTGGCATTTCAATACGAGCTCATGCAGATTGGAGTCTTCAAATGGTATTTCACATACACACACATGGTCGATCATTTGAATCCCTTCTTGTGTTTCAAAGTTTGGATGGTCTTTTACCCACACAACCATGTGTAAATGAGGACTTCCCAAGCACTAAAACTCTACATGCCACCAGTAATTGACAACTTGTCCACCAAATACGTCGTGATTGCTTGTGATTCAGTGGGGGCCGGACAGACACCTCACATACGCCTACCGTACATACAAACAAGTGAAATTAAATAAAAGCTTGTAAAATAGACAATTCTACATGCTTTTCTACTAAATGGATGTAGGTTGCAACGTACACATACATGTGCATTAGTGTACACATTTACACATAAACACAAATGGCCATTACCCAAACTTACTTTCCATACAAATATGCAGTTCATCACCAAAGAAATTAATTTAACTTATTACATAGACTAAAAAATTATGTGTAGCTGACTTAACGTTTATACAAATGGATATGAATACTAGGATATAGTTATATTAAAAAATTTTTTAACTAATGACTACATTTAAAACTTCATGGAAATTTCCTTGAATATAACATAACTGTATGCAAAAAATTAAAAATATATGAATTTCTTACCCATAACTTTGGAATCCTCTTTGAGACTAACAACCTCATAGAGATGTATTTCTGTTCCCCATGTGATGAACTTATCTGCATGAACAGAAGACCACTGCACTTCTATTCTCGCACTCCCCATCACTCAGCCTGCAATACATAAAAAAAATATCATCACTCACATCATTTTAATACAAGAATACATTCATGGGTTTTCATTCGCGTTATTTGTGGATATCTGAACAACTAATTTGATGCTGTAAACATAAAATTTTTACAGGCTCCAGACGTTTTCAGTTCACACTGTGTATTAGATTATGAGGTTTGTTTGAAAGGTCAACTAGCAAAGAATGCACTAGCTACAGATATTTGCATAGACTCCTAGTGTTAGTGTGTTTGCAAGAGTGATAATTACACAATAATTCATGGTATAGTGAGCACTTTTGAAATAGGGGAGGAAAAAAACACTGTCTGTCAATTGAAAAACTGAATATACACTACCGTCCTTACTGGCACTCAGGCTGCCAGTTAAATTGGCAGCAAATTAAGAGATATAGTCCCAAGTCTTGATATTGCACTGTGAGAGAAATGTTTAAATTTATAGCAAATCAAGTTTGAGTTTTTCTGCATTATACACATAAGAGTACAAATTGGCACATAGGTAACACGTTTATGAACACAACAATTTCTTGTATTCAAACTTATTGATACCTACGTGAATAAAATCACTATGCTCATAGCAGTATAAATATTACATAGAGTGGAAGGATACAAAATGAAGAGAAAGTACACATTTAGCAGGACTTCAAAAGTGCTGAATTAACAGTAAACAGCAAATACCTCCATATATATATATATATATATATATATATATGCGACTTACGGCAAAGTAAGCACTCTTTAAGATGATTGTTTGTACATTTTGGCACGGTCATTAATAATGTCTTCAAAAATTCCCTAAATAGTCAGGTGTACAACATTTAATACAATGTGATGATTGCAACCCCAATGTAGCCTACTTTGTTACTGAAGGGGAATGTTATTTTCACTTAGAGTTTCGGACGGTGCTCAACTTATTTCAGTGATACACAGTACAAATGTTTTATTTTATCCCCAGTAATTTCTAAAAAATTTTAAGAAAACTTTTTTCCCATCCTTGGGGGTACATAACTCCCTAATCACTTCAGGTCATTAGCCATAATTACTTTTCTAAATAAATTACCATAAGGAATCACTTTTCAAATGTTATACAGGCCTGTGTTGAAATAGACCTAAGTTTACCCCATAGTAATAAATATCTTAATTCGAATAAAATTTCTAAACATGTCATTTTATATTTAGGTATAACTAAAATATTATGCCTGCTCTATTGGTAATTTACTTTTTAAATATTAATGTATAGACTACATAAAATTTTTACATAAATATTCAAATAAAGTAATTCTTAAATTTCCTTCCAATTCAATAAAACACTAGAAGGGAGCTTGCTGTACTGTTTACATCAGTCATCTTTATTCTGACCAAGAAAGCAACTTCCATGGCAGCAGGAAAGTTGGTGGAAATGGTCATTGTCCAAGGGATGCTCAACACATTTCAGCTAACTATTTTTAATTCATAATTTAACATAACAGGTATCATTCCCAATAGGTAGAAATAGACTCCCAATGTGTGCCATTGTTTATAAACTAAAATGTTCTTCGGTTGCTTACATTGTTTTTCCAGTATAAGCTTAGCATCAAACAACATAATTACAGAAAGGAATTCAGGTACGTATTCAATGATAGTGGTTACTTCAAAACATGTCATAATTTTTAACCAAAACAAAGTTCTATTTTTATTTTTTCTTTTACTGTGAGAAATTCCGTAAAACCATTCGTTTTTTTCAAGAAAAAACAGCAAATATGTGATTATAATTCTTGACGAACTATGAACCATTCAAAGTTTTATAGATGATAAGTTATTGCTTACAGTGTCTACAAATTTCACAGGGATATAGTAATGTACAAAGTACTCCACCATCCAATCCTACAACTTTCATTGCTAAATGCACTTCAAACGCATTATTTACAGCTTTCTGTTTACAAACAAATACGATATACAATGGCCGCCGCAAATCGAACAAAAATACAGCGAAAGAACCCATGGAGGTACGAAACACCATAGAAAAGATGCAGACCGATCTCACTGGTTTAGAATCACCTATCTCCGTGTCCTAATTTTGGACTGCTTTTCTGCCAACACGTCAAGCGTAAACGGCATGATTTGGAATTTAGTTTACAAAACTGATTGGTAAACAAATTATTTTAGATGTATGTATACTTCCTCTAACCAATTTGTAATTATTGATTAAATTCGAATTGGTAAACTTAAGACCCCGTCCTTGACTTCCCCCATAATCATTGTTGAAGCGCGCAAACCA
Organism: Dryococelus australis; assembly: GCA_029891345.1. NCBI lineage: Eukaryota > Metazoa > Arthropoda > Insecta > Phasmatodea > Phasmatidae > Dryococelus > Dryococelus australis. The sequence continues at coordinate 79,147,130 of CM056998.1, forward strand.
TCTGTTTGGGTAGGTAGGAACTAAACAGCCTAGTACCGGTCTCACCAAAATCGGGTCGTACGCCTTTTTACCATAGGCCAATGTCAATTTTTTTTTCTATCGAACTGATTCCTTTAAATTTGGTAAAATAAAATTGAACAGTTATAACGCCATCAAAACGTTACAACGCCGTCATTTTTATCTACGAAAGTTAAAGGATTGCTTAAGTTTCCATCTAAATTTGAAAATTGGGATCATAATCATGCACAAAAAATGGACGTCAAGAAACTTTAAATAACGAACAATTGCTGGAAGCGAAGTAAGATATGAAGATAATTAATTTATAAAGAAGCTGACTGGGCATGAATGCCATTTTAGGTGAATATTGCACATGATATTACGAAAGACATTAATTTCATTGTGCAGGTAACGTATCTTATAGATAAAATTTTAATTTAGGAAGGAAACGAAAATAAATTACTGCATTACTTACATTTCTCCCAGTAATTGACTGGATGGAAAACAAAAGCATTATCTAACTATGAAAATAATATTTAAATAAATATTTCAAATTAGATTCTCAAAATAAAAAATTTTTGACAGTGAGAAACATTTTCAAACACATTCAAGATTATTTGATAAAATTTGATGGCCGTATTTGTCCTCAAATTTTATTATGCATCATTTTGCAGTGGTATTAGTTGTATCCTTTTGTCAATAAAACTCACACATTGAATGGGCGACTTTTATTGACTTATTCTCCTGAGTAACATCGCGCATTGCGCCCTAACGCAGATTCATTTATCAAGAGTACTTTTCAGTATTAAAAGTATTTCTTTTATGGGGCCTGCCTCCCACAAGCAGGGTAAAATCAGTGTTTTAGCATCAGTGTGCGAAGTGGCCGACAACTTCGTCCCATAGGAAAGAGCTTGATATAACAAAAAACCTAATTTAATTGGTGATTAAATTAAACTCTTATTCAAATTGACAGTTTGCTTTACCGAATGTGGCGCCAGGCAACATCATCAGTTCCTGCCCTACACCTGCTGCCAGGCGGGGCACGAACATTACACATTATCTCTGGGGATACAGCATTTCAAGTGGCTTTCAGAGGTGCAAACCTTACAGCAAGCCATTTCTTACTTGCCAATGTATTGAAAAAATATCTTAGGGATTCAATAAAAGAAACAAACAGTGAAATGTGCATTAAATGACTTAGACTTTATTGCATAATAACAACCACAAATGTTTAGCACCAAATAAACTAATGTAGCAGGAAACCTGCATTAATAATGTAATAGGAAAAGTGCAAAGTGCAAGCCACGTGGTCGCTTGTAGTAAAACTATCCCTTCATTTCACATAAAATCAAGTAGTGCATCGTATAACATATAATAAGAGAACATGGAATTTAGTAATTAACTTTATTACCAATGCTTTGCATTTTTAATTAGCAATGAGTGTTTTGATGCCACCAGTGATACACAAGAATTCAAACTGTGCCACGTGAAATTTAATATGGCAAAATTTACATTATATACAAGTTTAATTAAAAGTGTTTAATGTCCAAATATTCTTTACGTGTTTATGGGTGTTTGTATATGTATTTCTTTTCCAGGAGCCCCAAATGAGTCACCTAGAATCAAAACTGGCTAAGTCCAATTTTGGTACAAATTGATTTAAAATTGGTTTCTTATACTGTCGTAAGCCTCTATAAGACAACGAGCAGTTTAAGTCCCAAAACTGTCTGTAACAAATTGAAAGTGTCATTCGAAAAATGACCTTAGGAAGAAAACTTGCCTTGTCCGGGGTATAGATTGAATCGTAACCGACTTTGTCCATGTTGTAACAAACCCCGCCATGTCCACTACATAATTATGGCGAATACATATAGTGAGAATAAAAACAGGTCATGTCCTTGGTTATGTATTTTTGGTATAATATTCTACAGTAATTAGTGTAGAATACCACTGGCCCTTACGCGTTGTTTCCAGAGAATATAATAACAAAGTAGCATTTTACTGTATATTGGCTGCAATTTTGGAGTGAAAACAGAGACAGACGTGAGGTTGTAATAAATATTGGCATCACGCAGAACTCCTTTTAGATTTGATTAATTTACAAAGTAAATACATACTATAGATGGTACTATCATGAAAGCTACACTAGAAAGAAGTTGTAAAAGAACTATAAATGAAGAAAACTGGAAGGTAAACATAAAGGAACGAGAAAGGTAAGGAAATTGTTACAATATCCTATCAACAGAACCAATATGTTTATAGTTTGTGTATTGTTGAAAACAAATTCTACTGTCAGTACCGAGTCGTATTCCTGGTGTTACTGGACGTTTATTTGGTTTGATAGTAATTATGCTCTTCTAATGTGGCACTTTCTCAAACAAAACTACATGCCTTACGATTGTGTTTGTTACAGGTATACAAGTACAGTCCAACCAAGGCCGTTAGTGTGTGGACATAATATCAAGGCGTTTAAGTGCATTTCCTTAAGCAATCGTGACAATCACTGTAATGCAACATTCTATTCTGTGCTAAAAAAAAAAAAAAAAACTGTTCAAGACACTTTAATACTGAAGTACACAACTGCACAATTCCTTCAAGGCCAAGACCTATATATGACGATAGTAATCAATAGACAAGAGGTTGTTCTATTAAGTATTTAGTTAAGAGTGATGTTAGAGCCCCAGGTACAAGCATGAAAACTCTTATACCTGTTTGTAGGACAACATTTTTGGGTATTTTGAACTTGTCAAAGGATCGAGTTCAACGTGTTTGTAGAAGAAGAGCACAAAGCATTACAATTTGAAGCCAAAAAGCTCTCTATGAAACATTTCATGGAAAAAGTAAAGGCAACCGAAACACACTACTGCCGAGGTAAAGTTGCATCTCGAGTTTATTTGCCATCTGATCTACGCATTTCGAAGTTATGAAGAATGTATAACAGTTCAGTTCTTGTGAACCTAAGAGTGAAACAGTCTTATTTCAGGGACTTTTGCTATAAAAATTTCAATGTCGGGTTCGGTTATCCAGCAACAGATGCTTGTTTGATGTATATTAAGCTTCGCGAAGAGTTGAAGAGAGCGACGGTCGCCACAAGTAAGACAAACATTATGACATAATTGGGATTTCATAAACTTAAGGCAAAGGCTCTTTATGACATGGTAAGAAACCAGATGATAAAGTTATTATATACTCATACAATTGTCAAAAAAATTTGGTATTCCCAAAAGTTCCGAACCAGGCAGCATATTATTTATGCCAGTTGTACTACTACAATTTTACAATGTGTAAGGGTTTATCAAATGATAGTCACACAAAGGAAAATGTTTTCCTTTATGTTTTGAAAGTAAATGAAGCTGCTAAAGGGGTCAAATGAAATTGCCTCCACAATTTATGATTGTCTTTGTCATACAGTGTACAGTGAGAATCATGACTAGGTAAGGCTGGTTTCAGATGACTGTGGAGGCCAGAACAATAACACTTCAGTTGTTGCAATGTTATCATACTGCCTTACACGTGATGCTCCAAAACAACTTAAAAGGATTCAGATTATATTTCCAATGGTCGCTCATTCATATATCCATCCAGATCATGTGTTTAGATGTATCGAGCAGATTCTGAGGAAAAAAGGCATAATTATACATCCGGAAAATTATTGCGAAATATTTAAAGAATATGGAACTGTTATTGAACATCGGAAATACATTGCTATATTTGACTGGAAATCAAGCAATAACAAAGTATTTAAACTTACAATGTATTGGTGTTTTCAGTTCAATAAAGCTAAAAGGATTTTTATTAGGAGATCAAAAAATGGCAATACTTTTATTAGAGGCGAAGAACATCACAGAACCAATTTTGGCATGTATAAAGGTGTATGCAAGAAGGCTAAAACTTGCAATGGAATGACTGATGTGTCTCTATTAATGCCAAATGTAATGGTAAGCAAAGCAAAACTTAATGTCGATAATTTACTCAAGAAACATCTTGGTGAAGACTGGCAAGACAATGCTATGTTGATGTATTACAAGGAGGTGTTGAACATTCCTGTTGAAGATGGTAATGGAAAAAGTGTTGAAGAATGGTGTGAGCCTCTTGGAATAATTACAGAAGGTAGTACTTAGACATATTACAACAATGGCATTTGTGTGATCCAGTATAATAACATTATACTGCTAGTTTTATTTTTATTATTATCGTTTTAGTTTCGTTATTAGTTAGCCAAACCATTTTATGTATATCGAGTGGGAGTTTATAACAGAATACTCGTTCAGAAATATGACAGTTTGTTATACCTCTTAGAAGATTGGTTTGTTTAATTAAATATCATGTTTTTTTTTTATAAACAGTTTGTGGTCTTCATACAGTGATTATCAAACCTTGCCATGCCCATTTATTTTAGAAATATAACTGGCTATGTCCATGACTCGGTTTCAAAATTTGGTATGTCCAAACTGTTTTATGTGTTATAATAAACCACTGTAATATATTTTAGGCATTTGACATGGTGGAATTTTGGGACAGCAAGAGTTATGATGTTATGTTACCTATAGGAGATTTTGGTTAGGTTTTACTGGATTTTGGGTGCCAGTGCAGAGTACAAGATTGATGCGGGGTTGTGATGGCCGACGGCCCATTTTGTATCCCTGGTATACCGACATCTTCTTCCAGCAGAAACCATTTCATAGTAATTATGGTATGTGAAAATTATCATCATCCTGTAATCCTGATTCCTGGTCTAGTAGGGGCTGTGAGCCTCCCCTAAATTCCAATACACACACAGTGGGCTGTTTCGGCCACCCAACGCCGTACAAACTACATGTAGTACACTTGATATCAGTAATCATGAAAGTAGTCAAGTAGTCAGAATGACCAGCAAATAACTTGTACACAGCATTAAGTTGATGTGACGATTTATTCATAAACCCTTGTTTGAGGCACGTACATTTTACATCTCTACAGTAGCTCAAAAAGCTCTAAAACTGTTAAAATATAGCATGAAGTCTACACTGAGATTTAGTTTGAAAAGTTAAGGCCCGGCCATGTACAAACGGACCGGGCTGTGAGGTGGCACACACTCCGGGTGAATAAAAGCTAAAAGGTTACAGGAATACTAAAGTTAACAACGGCAGTTACATGATTGGTGGCAAAAAGTTGAAGTCCCCAGAGCAGGCCCTCATGCATGACCAACCCTGCGAGATGTGATAATGCTACTGCCCAATGCCTGCACAGGAAGACCGGCCACCATGGCACAAAAATCCCACATGGCGTCAAAAGTCCCATTATTCAACTAGACTTATTTATATGTAATGAAATTTTATGTGGCAATTGAATTATGAGGGCTACAAATCACACAATACACATGAAAAATTTACTACTAAAGAATATAAAGCAGAAATAAAAATATTTTGTTATACCCCTTCCCTTTTGACACATGACTTAGCATTACCCTACATTTTGTATAGTCCATTCAAGCTTTCTTCGGCCTTTTGGAGTCGAACCTTTGAAAAATCACCCTAGGTGTAACATGTCAACCTGTTGTGTTCAATTACTTGTATTCCACTACAAATATAAGCCTATGATTAACGTTAAAGTGCAGTGTTGTTGAATAGATTACTTAGTATATTCTATAACTTGTAACATTCATTTCGTATTAAATACGAACCAACAACAGTGAGAGCAGCGAAGTGTTGGCAACTGCTAGTAAGAAATAGTTCACAGTTACAATATTTTTTAACCCTCGTTTTTATGTATACTATTTGTAAACTAAATGTTGCCAATTTATATATTTATATTGTTAGGTAGCACTGACGGAAATACATTTCATTGCTGCAGTTAAAAATATCAGCGAAAATTACTGAGCGTAGGCTCCACTCTAGTTACAGGTTTTTTTTTTTCCATCCAGAAAAAAAGGTTCAATGCAACTTGCGAATTTGAGTGTGTCGCTCTTTCTCGGTCTCTCGCTCTCTCTTCTCTCTCTCTCTCTCTCTCTCTCTCTCTCTCTCTCTCTCTCTCTCTCTCTCTCTCTCTCTCTCTCGGGAATTTCGTACCACGTGTGTAGCAAGAATGGTATACATTTTGATATTATTAATTTCAGCATATTTTATACTAATTACAGCAACAATAATGATGTTTGAAATTGTAATTTATAACTGAAAAGAGGTTTTATTGTTTAAATACCTATTATATGTTATTTTGATTCGACGGCGCGATGCAAAAAGCTTTAGCTCGTTGGCGCGATGCTTACAAATCCAGCAGGTTGGCAGAAGTGGTGTGGAAAAGAGAATCTAGAACTTGATCAGCTATAACTGTGGCTAGGAGAATCTAGAATTTGATCAGCTTCCATGCTCTTGTCCCAATATGGAGGGCGATTATACACAGTTTTATCAACTACTGGCAGTGATGTGGTGATATTCCCATGACACTGCATGTTTCAGAACGAAGCATCAGTTTTGTACTAGTGTTTTTTAAACATCCTAGGCAAGTTACAATGTTGTGACTAAAATGTGTTTCCACAGCAAGGTTAAATGTGTTGCGATCGTTGTGTTTGAAAGGGCGTGGTGGCTGCATTGTAATCGTTATGCTGGCCAGGGGTGTGTGTGGATTCCAAACATGTGCAAAATTTATACATTTTAACCATGAACTGATGTTATGACGAAATTAATTATTGAAATTCATGTCTGTTTATCACAATGTTGTACCTTTGCGCTAGGTGTTTAAATCACAGTTGTGTGACGAGCTTATGTTTCTGTGTTTTTAATGTCATCCCCAATCCCCTCAAAATAATAAGCCCAACTAGGTAAATTTAAATAAATAATACAATAATCCTACAAACCAGTAAGTACCAATGCATGTAAATATTAGCAGAATAAATGTTATGGTAGGCCTATGTTAAATACTAGTGTTGTTTCTGCCACAGTCGTAACAAATATCGTTGTGGCAAATATTAATATGTAGGAGTAAATAAAAATATCCCAATTTGCCTTTTTGTTTCCTAAGGATATTTGGGAGTAAACAGTAATATTCTCATTTTAATCTCTGTGTCCCGATGATATTTGGGAGTATAACAGGTATATTCTCATTTTACTCTTTGTATTCCTGGGATATGTAGGAGTAAATAGGAATATTCTTATTTTGCTCTTTGCATTACTAGGATCTTTCAGATTAAATAGGAATATTCATATCTTACTATTTGAATGTCTGGAATATTTGGGAGTAAATAAGAGTATTCTTATTTTACTCCTAATATTCCTGGAATATTTGGAAGTAAACAGAAATATACTCATTTTCCTCTTAGTATTCTTGGAATATTTTGAAGTAAACAGGAATATTCTCATTTTACTCTTGTATTCCTGTGATATTTAGAAGTTTAAAAAATACCCGCATTTCTCTTTTTGTATCCTAAGGATATTTGAGAGTATATAGGAATATTTACATGTTCCAATGCCAGCGATTTCCTCCGAATATATAGGAATTGCCTAGAGACATTCTTATGCCTCTTTAAGAATATCCATGGCATATTTTGGGGGAGTAAACAGAACATTTATAGCATATTCCCGAAATATCCCTGAGAATGAATAGAGGTATGAGGAATATTCTAGGGATATACTAATATTCCTTGGAGAATATCCCTGGAATATCTTGGCAGAGGGATAAAGTCGGACATAATTTATCCCTGGAACATTGCATTAGTATGCTCAGAATATCTAGGAATTTAAAAGGGATATTCCAATATTCCTGCTAGAATATATTTGGGATATTCTCAGGATATCCTTGTGCTGTGTGGGAACTATATGTATTTTGGTATACAATTATTTTATTCTGGGGTGGTCTCCTTTGATGCCTATTATTTCAGAATGATTTAATTAGAGTTGCAATTACATTACAAACACACAGTTTACACAATACACTCACAAAATAAGAAAAATGGAAAAGTTAGGTTAACTGGCCATGTGGTGGTCCTTCTACCTTGTGGCTTTACTGTGGCCGGCATACATACTGACCCACTACTGGGAAATGGCCGCGATACTGGCCGTCAAAATAATGTATTAAATTTAAACAAATTAAGTTAGGCCCACGTCCACACAATGTACACAAAATTACCCTGGAATATATATTATGTTGTGCTATTAGAAGTTTGATTAGCACATGGCTAATTTAGTATTATTAAAATGCACATGGCGAATACTTTACACAAAACTCTCTTAAAATTAACATATCCCCATTCACTTACCTTATAAATTAACAAGAACACAGTGACACACAAACCATTGGCGGAGCCATGAGAGGAGGGGTCACCTGGGGGAAAGTGCCCCCCTCCCCCTTCCCAAATTTCAGTCATCTGCTTCATTGATATTGCTGATAAGTGATAATAACGGGGCTCCTTTGTGTCGGCAAGTCTATGCTACATTCATGAATGTGGTCAATGTATTATCGTGTAGTGTATAATAGCGACATACTGTGACCATTACCAAGATAAAATATACGATTTGAGTTTCAAATTTATTTATGTAATTATTTTAAAGACTTACTTTGAAAATAAAGTTTGAAAATATACTGCACAGATCCTCCATCAATATCTCATTTCACTGACACTGAACAAACTTTCCAGGTTCAATGTTTTCAATACGAATACAGCCCCTAAAAACCAGTGCTATTGACCAGCGGTGCTCTTCATCAATTACGGAACTATAGCCGAGTTTACTGAAATGACTGACCAGTGAAATCAGCTAGTATTGGAAAGTGGCCATGGAATGCAATGGGGAAATTGTATAGGGGCGCGACAGGAGGTTTTATCCCTTCCACTTCTGTTAGGCTGCTAGCTCGCTACCTGCTGACACGCCCGGCCACCCCAACATTGTTGAACCAAACTCAGGAGTAAATAACTTGCGGGAGTGCTCTGTATGGTTTCTCAGGCGTCTAAACCTCACATGATCGATGGCATTTTATGTTGTATTGATTCTGTGGCTACTGAAGTTCTTTCTCTGCATGGTGGGATTATGGTAAGTAATAAGAATAGAATTTATATATATATATATATATATATTAGTTAATTTATTTTTGTGTATGTTTGTTAATATCCTGAAAACGTTTAGAGTCATGGTTTTGTACTCACAACAAAAGAAAACAAACACCATGCTCAAAGTGAATGAAGTATATTTTTAGAGTGCATAGGGTTACACGTGTAAACTCAGCCACATTCCGACATTTGTACGCATATTATTGTGATATGACTTATTTTTCAAGATTTCCGAAAAAAAACAAGCAGAGCAACAAAAGCAAGATTGAATCATACTTTCAACATGTTCCAAAAAAAAAATCGACGGCAGACACAAGATAACAACTCTCAGCATCAGGATGATTGCCTATGTGCTGCCACTGACGAAGGTAATAAGAAAAATTAATAAATCATATAATTACACTTTGTCGCTCGTGGTTCTCATATGAGAATGGAAACTAAACATTATGGCAGCTTCAAAATTTTATAATAATACTGTACTGAACATTGATAAAGCTAGTAAAGTGCCACATTACCAAAATAAAAAATATAAAATACCGAATGATTTTTAACAATTAATGCCTATATTTAAATATTCATACTAACATGGCAGTGTAAGAATTAAAATCACCACGCCAATTCAATCCTAAGCAATTACTTTTTTTTTTAACCCAATACATTTAGTATACTTATGTTTGCAAATTTTAATACACATCTCCTTAAATTGTTGTTTTAGGACTGGTTACAACAAATGAAACAGTCACCTGTGAACCTTCTACATCCAAAATTTCTACCACAGACAAAACTTCACATAGTGAATCTACAACTCCTGAAGCAGTTCCAAATTATGTTTCTACGGAGTCAGCGCCTAAGAATCTGAACGATATAGGTCTCCACACAGGGAAGAAAATAGATGACTTCACCAAGCGTCTGCTTCTTGAGAAGCCATAGCATCCACTGGATGACTATCGCTACCCTTACTCGGCTCACTCAAAAGGTGAGGGGGGAAATTGTTAGACGGTATATTTCTATATCACATATTGATAAATACCATTGGCTGGTATACTCCGACATGAGTAAAGGTTTTTTTTTTGTAAATACTGTGCTCTATTCGCAAAAGAAAAAGTAGGACACAACCGAGGGGTCAAAGTTGTAGCAGAGGCTCTTACAGTATTTAAAGACCTCACAGCAAAATATGGCTGCTTGGAAACACACAACAGAAGTAACTACCATCAAATTTGTGTTGCATCAGGTAAGTTTTTCCTCAGGACATACCATGCTCCTGAAAAAGAATTGTTGAATCAAATCAGCTCTCAACGACTCCTATTAGTTGAAGAAATTAGTGCCAGGCTGTGCCCAATAATAGAGACTGTTATATTTATGGGGCATCAGAATATACATTTTAGAGGTCACAGGAACGATGGGCAACTTTATTCGGAATCAGTAGATGTAAGCAGTAAAGGTAATTTCAGAGCACTGCTTAACTTTGGGATTCAGGCTGGGTATGCAATACTACATAAGCATCTACAGAATGCTTCTTCTCGTGCTACTTACATCAGTAAGACTACACAAAACATTTTAATTCATTGTTGTGAAGAAGATAATTTCTAGTGTGATTCTTGAAAGAATAAAGAATGCTAAGTAGTGGTCAATCATTTTTTACGAAACAACAGGTAGAGCACATATCGAGCAAATGACAATTATAGCTAGATATGTATATAACAGTTCTGTAAGGGAGGACTTGCTTTTCTCTATAGATGCATTTCAGTCATTGCGGAATGAAAATGGCGTACCAGTTCACATGTAGATGAAGACAGTCAAAATGTAATTTGAAAAGAAGTAAGGTTAACAGGAAAAGTTCTAGGTCGAATAGTTCTTGGTTACACAAAGGACCTTGGTCTTGATCTTTGATACTGTGTTGGGGTTGGTACAGATGGGTGTGCAGTTATGACTTCCGAGAAATGTGGTGCTGTGACAGAAATTCTTCAAGTTTCTACGAATGTCAGGCATTTATCGTGCTACAATAATGCATTAAACACTTCTATCTCGAAATAACCAAAGGTTCAGAGTGTAAGGAATGCTACAGGTATTATGAAAGAAATCATTCCGTTTTTCAGTCAGTGTGCTAAGAGGAATTCCATTTTGAAAGCTCATGTAGGCTTCCAACTTGTACGCTTGTGCGAAACACTGGGTTGAAAGGCATGATACTGTGATCCTCTTTTTTAATGCCTTGCCAAAAATTGCAGAAGCCTTGGCAGAAATCAGCGAGTTGTCTGAATTTGAGTCTGCAAAAGAGCTGCGCTCTATACCAACTCTGCTTGCAGCACAGAATTCACATTTGCCTTAATTAGCCTGATTGATGTACTGTACGAAGTGTACTCTGCCACTTAGTCGTCACTTACAGTCCCCTTCACTTGATATAAAAGAAGACTCTGATACTGTACAGGATACACAGGCTACACAGCATACATTGCCACAAGATAGTGAAAAATTGTTTTCAGTACTGCATAAGGATATTGCATGTACAGCTACGCAGCTGGAAGTTGACCTCATAATGCCACACATTGCTTCAAGGCAAATGCATAGACCAAACTGTGATGTCAACAGCACCGAGGAATACTGCAGAGAATCTATGTACATTCTATTATTAGACAATGTCTTAACTGACCTGGAGCTTCTCAACGAATGCGTTACAATGTTACGACCTGTGGCTTTTTTTTTTTTTTGTTACCTCTTTTGATGGAGGTAACTTCGAATCAAGGATTAGTGCTCTTGTTGATTGTTACAGTCCTCTTCTTCAATATGGTATCCGATTCCGAGGTCGAACTGCCGCAACGGTTCTGGATGGTGAAATGTGCATTTCGAAGGAAAAGTGGAAGAGGGAGAGTAAAGCAGGTCACCCATTACCAGAAATTGTGCTTAGTGTGATTGACTCTTGTGACATTGATTTATTTCCAACCATTCGATGCTTTTTGGACATTCTTCTCACTTTGCCTGTCAGTGTTGCAGGTGTAGAGAGATCTTTCAGCAACCTACAACTTGTAAAATCATGGCTACGTACGTGAATGGCAGAGGAAAGGTTGAATGGCCTGTGTGTGATATTTGTCCACTGTGATATAAATGTTGATGTAGAAAAAGTTATTGCACGTTTTGCTAAATGGGGTAAACGAAGGATTGCCCTGGAGTTTATTGTGTAGGTAAACATTTATCTTGAATGGGTTGTTCACTAAACAGAATTTTAATCACTGCAGTTTGGGTTTTTCTTTTGTAAATATTGGGTTGTATTACTTGTGTGACAATGTGTGTATTGATTTTGTACTATTAAAAACTTTTTTCCCATAACAGGTTGTGTTTTTAAAACTAAACCCACGTTATTATACATAAATTCCAGTAGCATTATAAAAACTGGCTGCCTGGTTATGTGTAAATCGAATAAAAACTAATTACTTAAATAAATATTACTTCTACCCACACTTCAATCCTAGAGTACCTCCTCAGAGGAAAACCTCTGGATCCACCACTGACACAAATGCACTGGTTACGTGCGTAATTACAAAACATATACAAATACCCTATATAGACAGAACACAAGTCACACATGATATGAAGCACTGGTGCACTAAGCCATGTGGTGTAACACGGAGGCACAACATGTAAACACTGCCCTTTTTCACTAAATAATTAAACCCTTTTTAAAAGAAGACACAAATATTAAATCACGCACTGCACTGATGCACTGATCACATACACACTGAACATAGGCCGATGCGCTGATGTCTCCTCGTGGCAGTGTGGCGTCTTGGCAGTAGTTGTGTCGGTGGGATGAATGGGCTAGGGTTAACCAGTTCACGTCACATTAAATAGGTGTCTTTGTACTTTTCATTGATACTTGAACCAATTAAACACCATTTCAAACTTTATATCTAAGGGATAATGTTCAGAAACGTTTTTGTTCTTTTTCTCATAATTACTCAGAGTGGACATAAAGTTTTGATTCTAGGTACCTCATATAGACTTTGTGTAATATTTTTCGAAAGACTATAAAAATTATTCCAGTAAAATTTTTATCAGTTTTATTTATGTGTACTCAATCTGCAATGCATGCCATTCAGTCACTACGAATTAAAAAGGGTTTATGTGTATAATTTAATTCTCACCAAATTTATGCGAGGGATGTTCTGTTTTGTTGGGCAGAGACTAGCTCCCGTTATCGCCATTACACCACCCCTTCTTTAGTATGAAACCAGCGGGCATCAGGGCTGGTAGTGTCATGTTACTTGGAGGTGAAGCAATTCTTGATAACTGATCATCTCAACTGCAATAAACTTTAATTCGTCTGGAACACTTTTAGCTACCTTCAGTGTGCAAAGAGTTGGCGGGATTTTAAGGGCCCATACCCTGAATTGCCTTGCTGCTGCCAAATAAAGAACATGTATCCAGTTCAATGTTGCATTTAATGGCACTGACTTTACATGTTTCCCTTGCAAAAATTTTACAAGCGATAGCCTGGCTTTAACCTGCTGGCGAAGATTACACTGTGAAAATGCTATCAAGCTAACATTATTTAAGTTGTGTTGAATAATCTTCCCCATGCAATGCAAGCTCAGGGGAAGGCGAGGAGCGGTGTCCCAGGTAGCAAAAGAAAAATGGTTCTGAATTACACAAAAAAACTATTGCAGTGAAGTGATAAGTCCAAACATTGCTGGCCGCCCAGGCGTAGGAAACGTGGAATGCGGTCACACGCAAACCAATCCATCTCGATGCTACCCACTTACTAACTCTCCCACATGGCGGGCTCGCTGGCATTGGTGAGCTATTTTTACACAGTGCTATTTTCCGCAGAAGACAAAATTGCAACTCTCTTAACACCTACTTACATGGACATAACATTCTATAAAATTATAAACAGTAACACTGCATAAAACCTACCCTTGCTGACGTGAAATAAAATGAAATGGACGAACATAAGTGAATTGAGAATAAAGATTGCATAATAAAAACTCTGAAAAAGGTGCCCAGCAATGGGAAGGGTTTGTGGAATTGACATATTTATTGAACATGCTATTAAATCCTTCTTTGCATGCTTCAGAAACCTTTTAAACACTTCTTAGGCACTTTTTTTGGAATTGTGTATTACCCTGCGTAGCGTTGTTGTTTGCTACTCGGCCTGGCAGAGGCATTCCAGATGTCGTGCAAGCCACTCTAGCTTTCCTTGCTGTGTTACACTTCACTTTACACTCTGCACCCCTGACATATACACACTCACACCGGTGCATAATGTAGAGTGCACATTCTGGTTGCGGTGCCGTTGAAGCGCTCGGCCTGACAAACGGGCTAGGGAAGGGACGAGCACATGTCAGTGCATTACAATCACGTAAGTCAAAGTGTATTATGTGTTATCTTTTTGAAGTGTGTATGTCAGTGTTTGGGATGGCGTGCTGGAGAGCCACAATATCCAAGCATGGGAATGTAAGTATTGCCGCATATTCAACCGTCAGTCTTTACTTGCTCACACAACATTATTAAGACACGGGCTGAGGGCTATTTATCCTGAGCTTTTTGATAGCGGCCCAAAAAAATGAGTACCATACTCTTTCCGACTTACATCGTGTTTTATAAAACATTACATACCTGAACTTGTATAGCAAACATAATTTTACAATAGATTGGTAGTGATTTTTAGACAAACACTTAAAGTACTGACAGTGGACCGATTAATTTTAACGTGGCAAACATATTAACATTACAAAACTTTAACATTAAACATATTAAAAGCAAGTTATATTAAATAAATACATTTACATTTAAAATGTTACCTTTAACAATATAAAAGCTGTCAAATCAGGTAAAAATATTCTAAAACACATTAAATCATTAATATTAAAAACACACACTAACAAGATTGCATAATAATACATTAAAATCATTAAATCACTTAAAAAGGTTAAATTACTAACCAATTACAAATTTAATTCATTTATATATAAAAATCCTCACAAAACCATACACAACAATATAATTTAACCATAAAATCGTTGTAACATTCATCACAAAACAAAACAAATCAGAACAATTATGTTCTCTATACAAATAAAAACAAGGTTAAAATTATTAATAAAAATAACACTTAAAAACACTAACATATTAAAATAACCCGAGAGTGGAATTCTAGACTTTTTTTTTTTTAAATAATATATGTAAAAATATTGTTTTTCTAATAGCAAATCAATATGTTCCAGAATTACAAAATAAAAGATTTACTATTGCACCTTATTTTATGCATTGAATTAAGTAGTTCACTTAGAAAATACTCTTCTGACATTCGTTTTTCTTACTTTTACATAATTTATAATATTAATATTGGATAATGGCTTAATTTCAATATATTTTTAAAGTCTACCTCTTTGCTGATCCTTTACCTCAAATAGCTAAGTTATATCTTTGTTGTCCTAATTCACCTGTATGTTCTCTAATGTTTTCAACAGGATCGTACATAGTACTTGCACCTCATGGAAATTAAACTAATGCACATACATAAAACAGCAAGTCGAAATGGTAAAACTCCACTTTTATTTGACAATCCACTTTCAATGTTTTCTTTTCATATTTTCTTAGTTAGCGAGAAAGCTAAGGTAAAATTAAAATATTATGGCTTCTTTCAATAATTATTTTTTTCTAATTGTCCTTTAGTTAAATGATTATCCATTTCTAATTATCTTCGTCAATTAATTGGCATATCCTATGTAATATTCTTTTATACCTTTATGATCCAGGGCTAAATGAAGCAAGTTCAGTGTCCATTGCCCATGCCAAAGATGACTTCAGTTGTTATTTTTTTCTTTAGATTAAAACGCATATTTTATTACCAATCGATTTTTCCATTTGCTGGAGTTACTATATATATATATATATATATATATATATATATATATATATATATAAAGAGAGAGAGAGAGACAGATGCGCCAGATAGTCCAAAGAACTGTCAGTCATCAAACCTTACACCACACACAGTTTTTCATTAACTATATCAGCAAAGCAAAATTTTAACAAAATAATTGGTTCTACTTAGCATGGAATCCTTGGAAACGTGGGGCCCGTAGCAAATACAATTCTTCTTCTTCTATAGATGTAAGTAAATTCTTATTATTTTCAGCATTGTATTCAGTTTTTAGTCATTGTAGTCTAGTTCACTCACTAACAGTAAATCTTATTTTGAATTTCATAATCAGGTTGGTGTTTTTTAATCATTTTTTATCTTATCAATAAGCAATAAAGTTCGAGAAATATGTTCACCCTTCTTGTTATTTTAATCAATTTATAAGGTGTTTTTCAAAGATTGATTTTCATAAGTCTGTTCAAGTCGTGAATGGACTATAGTTGAAAATATGCATAAGTAGAATGATCATGTTGATTCGGGCACAAGTGATTGGGGATTCGGAGCCTTGGAGCTGTTCATGCTCTGTCATTCCTGTCAGCCGATCGCCATATTGGGAGCCAGTGACCTTGTACTTTATCTTGACTTTTGACTTTGACCCTGGTGATGTTTGACCTTGAAATTAAAAAATCCAAAAAAATCCTAAGAATGTTTAAAAATCTAAAGAATTGATAGAAAGAAGTTATTATTCAGAATTATTTAAAAATGTATTCAAAAAATTTATTTTAAAATAACTTATATTTCCGGAGGTCCCGACCTCACCGCCTTCCACCAATAAATTGCTCATTCCACCATCTAGGTAGGTGCAAGTGGCCGCCATCTTGGTAAGTGTGGCCGGGAGCCATGTTGGTAGGTGCAGGCCACCGTGTTGGTTTTTCCTTTGTCATTTGTTTTTACACTGCTTGTGTTTGCTTCTCACATTCATTCAGCCACCATCTTGGTCTTTGTCCGTCATTTGTTTATACATTACTGGAGGCTGCCATCTTGGTTTCTTCGATCGTCATATATTTATACATGGCTGGAGCCTGCCATCTAGTTTTTGTTCATTTGTTTATACATTACTGGAGGCTGGTATTTTGTTCTTTTTTGATCATCATTTGTTCATACATTGCTAGAGGTCTCCCCAGCCCTGCGCCCAGCAGACGACTGACCCCTAACGCTCCCTCTTCCAATATATTTAATTTCCCGATTGCCCCGCCCCTGGTTCTTATTGGCTAATTGCAGCAACCCACCACCAGTTATTCACATTCGTTCGACACCCTCTATCCCATTCCAATATATGTAATTGGCCTGTTTCTCGGGCGTTTTCGGAAACCTTCGTTTGACCAATTAGATGTGTTCGCTAAAAATCTACCCTTGATTCCCATTTGGTTAACCACATGATGTGATAATCTCTCCGATTGGCTATTTACTCTGGCATTTTAGAAAACCTTCGTTCCGATCAATTGGCAGCCTACTTTAATCGCGAGCATGAACTATTTTTTCCCTTTAAAAAACTCTTTACAGGATATATCCCGAGTCCCCTAAGAAAGTAGCCATTTTTCTCGCTCTTAAAGATGTACGCATGTTGTCTGAGCGGACATGAAATCCTTTCAGCAATTTTGGCATTTGGAAGGGTGCGCTCGCTTAGTGCCTTGGACAAACGGGACGAGTTGCCGTACCTGCCGAAATAATTTCTCCTTGTCTACGCACCTTACGTAATATCGACCGTATTTAAGTATTTGCCGGCCTACGTACAGCAGGACGAAGACATACGGGACCATCTCCCGTGCAAGGAGTGTTTAGAGGTCTGCACCACCTCGGTTCCCGATGTACCGTATCGCACGGGCTGGTGCAAAGCTCGCCTAGCAACCCTCTTTGAAGTCTGCGCACGTGGAAGTTGCCCTCCCTGTGAAAAACGACGTCCCTGTAGAGGACGCCCTCCTTGTAGAAGATGCCCTCCCTGTAGAAGACACCCTTCCCTTGGAAGATGACATCCCCGTTCAAGTTATCTACTTGCAAGCTGTACCTGTGGAAGATGCCCCCCCCCCCCCCTTTTTCTCACTGGCAAGTACTACCTGGCCAGGAAGCCAACCCAGAACACAGGTGCCCGTTGTGAATGGACTTCGATGAATTTTTAAACGCCATTGCAAAAAATTTTTGAAACTCGGTGTGTGCATCTAAACTTAATTTTTTTATATTACAAAAAAAAATCTAGTGAAAAAAAAAAATGTTTTGCAACACCCAATGTGTTGGACTCGTACACCATCAAGAAGATCGCCATCTCGTATAGTGATGAAGACGAGAAAACTAAATTTCTCGCCTTTTTACCGATGTGCTCACGGCACAACCTCGACCACATCACGCAACAGGCGTACTGTCTACAGACGTCCGAAATGCACAGGCAAATGTAGGACGAGATAAATATTCCGTACGGAGACATTCCGACCGTGTTCAACTCTGCCGTAATTTGCGAGTATCCTGTTTATGTGTTTGGAAGACGCCAATAGTCGGCGATGCACAATGTATGCCCCGTCGGAACGAACATCTTAGCTCTTCACACGGATTGCCGCTGCCCACTGTTTAGACAGTTCGTCGAGATATACGCCACAAGACATCACGAATGCAAAAATCAAAGATATTTCTGTGCTCCGTGCAACGCCGAATCACATTGACTGTGGAGTTATGATAATCTGTGGTACATTTAAAAAACGTCTATAAGGAACCCATGGTACATTAAAGAAAATAATATATACGTAATATCCTCCAAGACTTAGAGAAGAAACTCATGTAAAAAAAAGTATTCCTTGTATTATTCGGAATAGTAATATTATTATTATGTGTGTGCATAAATAAATGTTTTTGAAAATTTTCTATCGAGTTATATCCTGCTCACGTAAGTTTTTTAGAAACACTGTTGCTAAAGAAAAAATATTTTGTATAACAGTTTTGTTATAATGTTTAAAATAATATTTAGTGTATCAGTTTTGCTATGTTAAAAAAAAAAGATAGTAGATCAGTTTTGTTATATAAAAAATGGTATATCAGTTTTGACATAATTTAAATAAAAAGTAAAAAAGATTGTAGCCGCCACTAAAATACCGTACATATATATTTTACATGCACAAATGTAATTATTTTTAATAAATTAAGGATTAGAGGTAAAACACTGTGTAGATCAAGGCGGCCTCAAAAGTTGTATCTAAGCATGCCGTGTAGCGGCAGCAGAGACAGCCACAGTTAAGGTTTGCACGATGTGCAGTATTCACGAGTTGGTAGCCATGCACTAGTTGGACTCTGAGCTTCCTGCTGAACATACAGCGGCCTGACTTGCCCGGGGCATGAGTAGGAGCTACAGCCTACAGAGACGGCTCCATACTATAGACTGTTCACGGTAAAATGAGCATTTTTGAAAGCCCCGCTTAAGATCTACTTGTTTGCACGTTGTGTATTCCTTCGCCTTATGGAAAATTAACATTGCCATGGGCTTCATCACTTTATTCATGCGTCGGTCAAGTGAAACTGTGAAACTATTAGGAAAGTAAATACTTTACAATTCTACTCATTTTTAAAGTTGATGGATTGAAAAAAAAATCATAAAACGAAAAAAATAATTTTAAGTTATAACGAATTGTTACATAACAATTTTTATTCGACGTTAAGGTATGAAACTACTTCCATCCACCGTTACCAACTTTACTGGGCGAATGCCAGTCAGTGCGCCCATTAGAATATATGCATGCAGGGGCAGTGACTTTTTTATAAGGTTTATTTCCTAAAGTGCTCACTTTATCGTGAACAGCCTTTAGCTGACAAGACTTGGAATATTTAGCACCTGAAATATATATTCTAGAAAAAAGATATATCATGTAATACTTAAGCAATTTACAAAAATAATTCACGAATGTAAAACTTTAATACGCCGGGGAAAACCCTTTTTTCTTTAGCCCATTCGAGAAAATATACACATGGACACACAGACAGGAGGCTCTAGGTTTTGAACAATTGAATGAGTGAGTGAAGAGATTTGGGCGGCTCTTAACAGCGAGGTCTTGAGAGCCGATGAGGGTTATTGAAGTGAATATGGAGCGATGCAGGAATGAAGTGTCGGGGGAAACGGGAGATCCCCGAGAAAACCTGCCAACCAACTGCATCGTCCGGCACGATTCTCACGTGCGAAAGCTCGGTGACCCGGCCGGGGATTGAGCCCGGTTCGCCTTGGTGGGAGGCGAGCGTGCTAATCGCTCAGCCACCGCGGCCCCCTCGACACTTAAGAAAAATATAAACATTACGCGTTTCCTGCTGCCTGTGAAGAAATCAAGTCTGAGCCTATCTACCAACTCATCCAGATCATCCCAATAGTGATAGTCGATTTATTAAATAAACAAAATTTTCGTTAATATATTAATTGAATAAAAGTACACACTTTTTGTATTGGAAAAATTAGACTACATAATAAAAACAATTCGTTACAAAAGTGTAAGAGGATTTTACAATATCAACTCCCGTTAAGGTACAAAAAATTAATTCTGGCAAAAGTTGAAGAAATGAAGGATCGTGGCCTTAACAAAAGGCGGTACTTGCACGAATCCGATTCGGTGTAGTGTCCAGGACGCCTACGAAACAAAAGTTCGCTCAATTCTTGCGTGATTTTCACCTTACGTTTGCCGATCTGCAGTACATCCATGGGAAAAAAAACAAAACTTCGTTAATTCCAAGGTACCATTTTCCACCACCGTTCTGCAAACCTTAAATATTGTCGGCAGTATGGTCAGAGTAGGAAGCGGTGTAACGCGATAGAAGAGTGTCCACATGGGGTCCCGTGCTCTCGTGTTCGTTTTCGTTCTTGTGCACAGTAAATCAATCCAGGGTAAATCGTCTTCGTCGCTAGTGATGCCACCTTCCGATTCGAGAAATTCCCGGCTTCTTTTCCGTTTACGCGTTTGGGGTCGGTTCTTCCACCTTTATTGCATGTCTTATTTCAACGCGAGCATCATCACTTAATTTTTTTTCTACTTTCGCCAAGCCAGAGGGTAATAGGTTTGAGCGCCTCCTCCCTACTATTCTTGACGGCCATTCTGTTATTTTTTGCGAGTAAGTATTTGGCCGTAACACTTCGATTGGTCGCTAAAACTCGCTCACCAATTCGGTTCGGTTATCCATCTTTCACCAAGTGTAAAAGACGTTTCGTACATATACTAATATTATAAAGAGGTAACTGCAAGGCCGTTCCTTATAATCCTTTTACTGTTAGGAATTTACATCCTTCCAGATGGTCAAAGGCTATGTTTCATTTTTAAAAAAATCCTTGAGAAATTTCAAAATTTGTGAACCCAAGTCGGAGAAAAATGAGCTACTTGGCTGCTTTCTAAGCATGTACTACCAAAAACCATTACAGATAAATTGAAACAATGTTACAAGAAAATGTCGCAAGTTGTCGCAGTCACAGGTAGTCGCAAGTAGTCATGAGTAGTCACGGGTAGTCGCAGGTAGTCACGAGTAGTCACAGAAAGTCATGGCTAGTTATGGGTAGTCACGGGTAGTCACAGGTAGTCATAGGTAGTCACGGGTAGTCGCAACTAGTCACGGGTAGTCACTGGTAGTCATGGGTAGTCTCATATATAGGTATGTATTTCAATAACTCCATAAAACCTGAGCAAAGCGATGACGAGCTGCTAGTGTGCACACACACACACACAAACACACACACACACACATATATATATATATATATATATATATATATATATATATATATATATATATATATATATATATAGTGTAGGAAATCGTTCGCGATTTTCTGAAATTGCTTTTATGATATTTTCGAGGTGTCCGACACACATATCCAATATCTTCTTGATATGCCTCGCAACATCGGTTTTCGCAGACAGTTTGGACATTAATAAATTTTGTAGGTCCTTCAATTCTTCTGGTCTCTGCACGTACGATCCACAGCCGCTATGCATTTGTCGACCAACACCAAATCCTGAACCACTTCATTTTTCACATTTTTCACATTTTCGAATTTTCGAGCGATGAGGGACAAGTCTTCTCTGCGTGCAGCGGCGAAGCGATTCTACCCGCCCATGTTCAAGGTTATCGTGGCGGTCGATGCCGCCAAATTTGGAAATGCTTCCGTGACCCATGGCTGCGTTCGTAATATAAACTGATCGAACCCGCTCCTGTACCTGCCTTTAAGTAGCGGGTAGTCCTTTACGATCACCAATTCACCGAACTTGACTTTCCAGCACAAATAACACATATCTCTGAATTGTGAAAATGTCACGTACGTATTGGCGTAATCACCGTAAACGTGGCGTGAATTAGCGTCGTCC
Organism: Dryococelus australis; assembly: GCA_029891345.1. Classification (NCBI taxonomy): domain Eukaryota; kingdom Metazoa; phylum Arthropoda; class Insecta; order Phasmatodea; family Phasmatidae; genus Dryococelus; species Dryococelus australis. The sequence goes on from CM056998.1 coordinate 79,169,376, forward strand.
ATGCGGAACATAACGAGGAAACTCACGTTCTCGCAAGGCAGTTGTTTGAGTACGTGGGAATAAGTTTAATTGAGTTACGCGCATTCCACGTTCGTGTGCCGTCCCATGCTAAAGTCTGTTTTTTTTTTTCGCAGGCAAAGGTCATCGAGGACGAATCACGAGTTTGGAAGAGCTTCGCTTGGAGGTAACACCTTTTCTTTTCGCTGCAGGGGAAATAACCTAGGCCAACCACAGCCTGCACTGCTCGTGTCAGTCGGTGGGATTTCCGTTGCCGGAGCGATTTTGAATAAACGTACACGTTCTTGAACCCTAAGGCAGTTCGGTTCTTCCAACAGGCTCGGTAGAACGCGTGTTTCCCCACGCCTGGACGCCCCACAAAACTGGCCTCGCCGACTATTAAGGCGGTCGTACACGTGCCGATGAAATAGGTTCCGGCCCCGACACCGATATCGATGTTTGCTCCTACGCAGGACGGGACTGCCATACACACACCGACAACTTCGGTATCGGGCCTTGCAAGGCGATCAGTATCTTGTTTAATGCAGATCAATTAATATGGATCACATATGGAACGGAAATTTAACATTGTCTGTGTTTGCTTCGTCTCCGGAGAATACGTCAAAAGTGAAGAGGAAGAGAATATGGGAAGAATGCAATAGCAGCCGCAGGAATTATTTAAGGTACTCTATGGAAAACTGCGAGAGGACGAGAGAAAATTCTTTAACCGTTTTAGAATGAGTGTTTCTGCATTCGACTAGAATACACAATCAGAGTAGCCACTCAGTTTATGTTTCAAAATTGTCAGAATTTTGCAGGTTTTCGAGAACAAATTTTGCATTTACCCGACAGCTCATTTTGGCTTTATCTTTGCTCGTAACAAAGTTTATTTATTAAAATTGTGTAATAGATGAGAACTACAAATACGTAACATTCGGGGAGCAGTTATAACAACTGAATTCTACACTCAGGAATTTAATTTTCACGGAACAAAACTGTAATACTGCTTGGTGAACAAAATCCCTCAAGCCAGGTATACCTTTGTTAAGTTCAACAATAGATATGGTGTAGTTGAGTGAGTTGGAGCTATGATTTTATCACAAATAAATTGTAAACTTAAAACATTTTTCATTTGCAATCTTATGTGTCACCGCATTCCCCGAGTAAAACTGAGCATAATATTACATTATTTTTGTAGCTTAAAATAAAAATTCCAAGCATTAATGGTTTTTTTAATCCGCTACTTTTTATCAATTTTACAAAATTTCATACTTTTCCTTGCTTTTTTTCCTGACCAATAAAATACCCTGACTTTTTTACGTTTTCCCTACTGTACATGAATTCCAAACAATAGCAATAAAGGCAAGCCACCACTACAATTTCACAACATTCAAGGAACTCGGGAAAGAGATACAACGGAAACAATCTCTAGTCTATTTGCGGTTTCATCGCACTTTTTGAATCAGACCTTTGAAAAATCACCCCATGTATGACGTGTTTGGTTTTTTTTTTTTTTTTTCACAAGTGTTTTATACTTGTGTTAACATCAAATTACCTTATTTTTGGTTAGATTAAAATTTTACTTATATATTATTTATAAATGTTAATATTCATTTATAATTAATATGAATAAGCAGTGATAAAATAGGTGTGTTGGTAATGCCTAGTGAGAAATAGATCTTATGCATAATTGTATTGCACTGAGTGCGCACGAATGCAGTGCACCGTTTCTTTGGAGTAATTTTTTTAGACTCGGTTTAGCTTAGTTTGCATGAGGCGGAGTAATATCCTTGAAGTAGAACTTAGCAGGGCTTCACCAAAATGTGAAATAAGCCATGAATGGCCTATGGCAAGACGACAGCGCATTTTCTCTGGGCACCGATATCGGTGTGTTATCGAAGGGGCCGCCGACATCAAGCCGACATGTTGGCGGTCGTCCTGATATTTGTGTCGTGTCGGCCCGGTGTAAGACCCGGCTATTAGATTACACGGAATTTCCGTGCCTCCGATATCGGTGATGGGGTGGCCGATACCGATTTTATCGGTACGTCTACGCCCACCCTTAGGCAATAGGGCACCATGACGTGATTGCTCGATTACCTCCACTGCACTGAAACAAAACTGAATAAAATAAGAATATTTATAGTTTTCCCGCTCAGTTTAATTCCATGCGCCAAGGGAAATAAGGTGGAATCCGGGCATGGGCTCGTCGATTTACCATCAATAATTTCACGTTCGAACTCCTCAATCCAGCATACAGGTTCTGCATGCCAGGAACAAGGCTAGTTGAAAGGCTGTTACGTGACGAGATGGGCATAAACGCCCTGGACGAAGTGTGCAAGCAGCATGACGTCACCTATTCTCAGCACAAGGATCTGCAAGCTGGGCACCGATCAGGCAGACTGCTGGCACATAGGGCCGACGAAATAAGAGAATCGACAGCCGCCGGGCTCGGAGAAAAAGTGGCCACCTGGAGAGTATGCAACATCATGAAAACAAATGTTAGACTAGGCATGGGTCTACGTTAGGGTTTCCAACATATTGTGATAAAATTACCGTATTTAAATTGCAAAATTTCCGTGTCGAAGACAAAATTTCTGTACACACACAAAAATAGTAGAAATATTAAAAAAAAATACACCAAATTTGTGTAAATATTTTCATCTGTACTTGGAGCGTTGAAATATCTGAACATATGACCACATAATTATTAATTGTAATTTATTAATTGTAATATTATGTTATGAAAGTTTCCAGCATTTATAAAAATATATAAAACTGTGCCCATAAAGAGATATACACGTATTTACATAGCTTCACTTTTTTAGAGGAGTAAACATGTTTTAATAAGATTAACAAGAGAAGTGTACTATAAAGTATAAAATTAATTACTGTGATAGCAAAATGTAGGCCTATGCATTTTAAAACTCCAATTTAAAATAAATGTAAACATATGTATTTCCAGTTTTAAATACATGTGAAAACACGAGTATCTTGCCATACAAACAAAACAAGACAAAAACATTCAAATTATTCAAGACATTAAACAACTATATAATTCTTTTGCATGCAACATATTGATCAGTAAGTAAACAACAAATTAAGGTACAAGTGTAAACATGAATTCCTTGCAATGTCTACAACACCAAACACTAAAATACAGAATATTCAATACCTGAAAAAAATATTAAACAATATTTTAGAATGCAAATACATATTATTGATCAGTAAGTAAAATATATTGCTTCAGTAGATCAACAAGTAAACAATCCACCTACATTTCTTCACGTTGCATGTTAGAGAAGGATGGTGAATGAATTTATGTGTTTAGTGACAATTTCTTGTATTTTAACCTTAAGTTGGGACGTAAATTAATTTACGAATATATGAAATATACAAATGTAAAATGAACAATTTATTTGCATGTTGGTTATAAATATGACTTATTTCAGAGCGAAAGAAGCACTCATTGCAACCACGCTTTTCTAAAAATGGAAAAGTATATCTTGCTCGTAGAAATATGTGCGCAAAGGATATAAATAACTACTCTGAATAACCACACTAATAGTACAAACGTAATAAATCTTTATTTCAATTAGCATGTAAATGATGCAATCCATCATTAGTTGCAATGCTTACTACTCAACGCAAAAACCCTCCTACAAAATCTTTATAGTTACAAATTTTTCTGACAAAACGTTCACATGGAAAAATTTCCGTACATTTAATGTACGGACCGCACAGTCGTAAATATTCCGTATGCATCTTTTAAAACAAAAACATTTCCGCACATGTATGGAAATTTTCGTACGCTTAGAAACGCTGCCGTGCAAGAAATGCCTCCGCAGCTCCCGTGCAGGAGCAAGAGGAAGGATAAAGTAGGGGGGTTCCTGCCCGCACTGATACCTGCTATCAGTTCCCTGGCTGGCGGGCGTCGCCAGGGCAGTCACGAATATTGTGGGCGCTGTGAAGCGGGCTTCTAACGATCGAAAACAGGCATAGGAAACCCGCAACTATAACAGAAAATTGGAAGCTGTCGCCATGGGGTAAAAAACAGCCAAGGACTCTACATTCGTCACCCGTACTGGGGAAGAGGGTTATCAATTGTTAGTCGGGGAAAAAAAAAAGGAAAAATTGATGAAGGAAATATAAGCGAATCTGCCTAGACACCCACTGACGAACATGAATTTGGAATTGTTTGTGCACAAATTGAAAATACACAATTTTCACGGAGTGTTTGTGAGAGATGCTTTGCCCCCTAAACGCAAGAGACACGAATGTGCCATAATTAATCTGAACACATCAGCCTGGCCCGGTACGCACTGATTGGCTTGCGTAAAAAAGTTATATATGCAAACAATTCTGATCGTTTTGGGAATTTGCGTCCTCCGCCGGAGTTGCGCGAGTACTTGAAATATATCAAACTAACCTACAGTTACGAAACGGAACACGTGGAACTGTGGACACTCGTGTCTGCGATTTTTAATTAATCGCGATTTCTAGTGATAAACCGGAAAAAAGATCAATATAATTCGCAGGGCATAAAAAAGGTGTGTGAGCCATACTAATCTCATCAGTATGTCGGTGCCCATCTTTCTGGTTGGTCAAACGTCCGAGCTGAGGAGCCAGCTGTTACATCACCCCCCCCCCCCCCCCTCCCACCATTCAACCTTTATATGGAGGTGGAATGATGCGTGGGGCTTGTGGATTTTCAAACTTACAAATCCATATCCAACATCGAGGAAAATAAAAATCTCAGTTTTCGGTATTCGGTTATGGGGGAAGCGAAGGAAATCACCATTCACACCAAAGCATACAAGCTGAAAGATATGGAATACTTCATAACGAAATCGCTGCCACACAACATAGCATTCGAACTGCACGAGAATCTGAATACCCTGATGGCCGAAATGTTTTGCACTGCAGGTGTAGATTTCACAGAACCGGGAACGAACTAGCCCATGCTGGGATTCGAAGCCAGCGTGTACTAATCAGGAGAAAAACATGTATTATCACATGCGGTCAGCATCTTTCCGGTTAACTCCATACAAATAAAGTGTAATTTGGCAAGTTGCAGTTACGTGAATGGGAAACCTATCAGCACTATTTAAGAGTTCGCCCCTACTGTAGGTCCAGTATATAAAATCGTAAAATGTTCAAAAAACGCTCATTTACGTTCCGATCGTCGCAAAGAGCATCCACGAGATAGTCGTTTTGATCGCGGACCAAAACGAGGAATTGATAAATTTCTGAAACGAAGAAATCACTTTGGCTTGTACTTGAAACGATGAGACTAAATTTCGCTGGGAAAACAAAAATGTATAAATGCATGGGGTACATCGAACCCGAGATCAGTAAGCCACGTGGAATCTTTGCACTAACACCTGAAAACACATAGTTTATCCACGTCCTCCGTTTAAAAGTTAATCGCCATGGTGGACGAAATCCTCGATGTTGATCAACACCCATAATTCGACTATAAATTTGATAAAATCTAAATTCACTGTTACGAGCCTTATCTTGTTGGGCCTTTCGCTCTCGGAAGGGAGGTTCGAATACCTTAGCGTAAAGACATTTACACGTTGCCTAGTTAGTCCTTTGTACGCATAAGAGGCAGGCTAACAAAGGCAGATGGGACCCACCCGACCACTGCCAAGTTGATTTGAAATGGGATTCTGCACCTTTTCGAACACGTAATGTACGAGATAAATGGCGTCGCGGTTGGCCAGTCGTGAGATGAGGGCATAACCTCGTCGGGAAAAGACTGCCTATCGCTCACACCCAACCATCTCTCTGCAGTCGAGATGGCAAGCTGGGGAATCGAAGATGACTACAGTGTTCCCGTTTACGCCTAAGACAGGTTCGAAGTATGCGTCCCACTCTCCTTGCTACTGAGGTTCGCCAAAGATTATAGGAAAATAATAATAGTAGCGAGACATGGAGCTGGTGATTACTCTGGCTACATCGCATTTGGATGCCGTGTTGGGAGTAGGAGAAAACCCACAGCCCGTTTCTATTACTTTGAACACCATATAGAATGGTTTGTCCCTCGCGTGACTCCGAGTACACCGCGAATGTGTCAAGCTGTTGAATTATGCCAAGAAAGAAAAAGTGATTGAAATATCATTCAGGAGTTGAAGCCTGGTCACCTGCCCGGCCCTGCCCGTCACGCAAGATTACTGGGACGTAAGAACGTCTTCCAGCACAGAAAAACCGCGCTGCACCATACTAGTGCTTCAGACGAACAAACAGCGTAGGATCACAGCCGACAAGTTTACGTTCGACCACTGCAAGGTCGAAAACTTAGAGATATTTTTGAATAGCGAAAGCTACCTGTACGTGGATTTGAACATGAACTTTGAAAATGGGCAATACCTGCTGGCATATTGTATGTATTCGCAATTCTATTAATCATATTATGGACTCTAGGCGCATCCCCTCTTGAGCCCCGAACATTTCAGAGACAAAGGCACCTTTGCTGGTATTCGATACATCGAAGCAGAGCGAGCGCGTGCAAAATGGTACGGTCGACTGCCGGATCAAATTAATCACCAAGGAAAACGTGCCCGCGAATACCGTAGTCTACTGCTTGATACTCAACAGCAGGATCGTTTAGTACGATTGTTTTTCCGGCCTGGTAAAAATCACCAGTTAATTAAGCACATAAATATGCATGGCGTGGGGACAAACTTTTCAGTCGTAATAATGTACTGTAATTTGCAAGGTTCATTGTAACACATCTAAAATGTACGTCTTTCTACACAACTAATCTACATATTTTATGTTAATATTTATAATTTTTGATGCTACATTATACATAGTTTTCTCACTACGCAAATATTGTTTTACTACACATGCAACACATGTATTTTTTATTTAAATTTGCATTTGTTTTTATCTTAATATTTTTCTCATTTTTCATTATATTTTACCCTGCTAGGAAATTTTAAATTAGATTGTGCTGTGGCAATTTTACTATGTATAAGGATAAGATATTAGCTAGATCGCAATATTGTGTTTATTTTATGTTAATAATTTTTTCTTTTATTGGTCTCGTATTTGCGAATATTTCCTTTTATTTAATTTTTTGCGTATTTCTTGAGACCTATAAGTTTTTGACAGTTAGGATGTGAAAGTGGTAAGTAAAGGTGATTAGATAGTAACTAAAATTCCATTAGCCCACAGGTTTGAATCCTGACTCCCTATTGACTGGAACATTAGGTCCCCTTAAGCTAGTTCAGCCATAAGAGCTTATATATCTCTCTCTCTCTCTCTCTCTCTCTCTCTCTCTCTCTCTCTCTCTCTCTCTCTCTCTCTCACCGGCCATCGTGAAACTTATACGTATAGTTAGGACTCTCACCTGAACGTAGGTGCAGGGTAGAAATTTTAACACAGTATTTAGAGTGTTTTAGCTCCATTGGTGTTTTTAGTGATTAAGTGCATCCAGCAACAGTGAGTGCCTTTTCTGCTCCATTGCTATGGTTAATATGTAGGAGCTAGCAGTTAGACCACATACGTGTTCGAGTGTATCTCCACGACGGTGAGGCACCTGATTTGATTATCTTCCTACTGCCTGTGAGACCTGCACCGGTCAACTTTTGTTTGCAGTGTTGAGAGTAACTACATCTAATGAGAGCCACGATAACTGCACATTATTATCCTCAGCAGATAAGCCTAACTGTGTATCTTATTAATGGGACATACCGAGATCTGCAAGGACTCATCTAGTGGGAGACGGCAATTGTTGCCGGCAATACCTCTTGCTGCATCGATGGGTACCGATTCGACAGGCGATTATGATGAGAATTAATGCTAAAGACAGAATGAGTGCAGTAGAGTCGATTTATGTGAAATGTACACTTGCAAGACTTTCGCGTGAAGCCGACGCACTTCAAAATAAACGGTCGTCGGCTCTAAATACTGAGGAGCATACAACTCTTGCTACAAAGAAAAGCAAATTTAATACAGAATACAAAACTGGAGGCGAATATGACCGTGAAGAGAACATTGATGAAAATGAACACGAATACAGTGATAGTGCTGAAGACGATGGTGATTTTCTCGATGCACTGACACACCCCCTCCCACACATTTGCTGCAACAAGATGCATGAATAAGGCAGAAGACGCCGAGAATACTGGCTAACTGTTTCCCGAAGACCCGAATGAACTCGTTGATAGACTCAGATATTTTACTGACCTTCAAAAAACGCAGGGGTCTCACGCACTCTAACGAGATAACTTCAATCATTAGTAAGCTGAAGGATCGGGGCTATATCGCATGATGTTATGAAATGATTTATTCTGAAAATGTAATTACAAAATAATAATAAACTATGATGATAGTTTTTCTTTGTTTTGTGTGTCGTATCCTTTTTACCTCACAACTTTAAAGTGGTGCTATGAGCACTCGGCTATTAACGGAAAGATCTGCATATAGAATGGTAATAAATACTTAAGTATAAAAATGCATGGATAGTTGACTGCAAACAAAACGTTAATTCTGTCGACATGTACAAATTTGGAGACAGTTGGCAAACTAATTAAATTCCTATTGTTATGGGGGGGGGGCAAACCAAAGGATTGATCGAAAGATCAATGGAATGATTGGGACTAATCTAAGGATTGGGATTGATCGAAGGCTTGGCATGGGTCGCTGTGGATTGCGGAAGAGGAATGCGGAGCAGATTGCGGACCGGATTGTTGAGCATGTGGAGCGATTGTGGAGTGAATTGTGGAGCATGTGGAGCTATTGTGGAGTGGTTGTGGACCGGACTGCGGAGCGGATTGCGAAGGATTGGTGGGGATCGGTGTGAATCGGTGTGTGGATTGGTGTGGATTTATGTGTGGATTGGTGTGGACTGTTTGTGGATTGGTGTGGATTGGTGTGTGGATTGCTGATTGTGGTGCTGATTAATGGAAAAATTGCAAGATTGATAGAAAAATAGATGAAAAAAACAGGTTTTTAATTAATTTTTTTTTAATTTTGAAATAAATTTTTTTAAATTTTTTTTTATATATTAGTTTTTAGAATTTTTTTTTGGGGGGGTTCCAAGTTATCCTCTGTCATGGGCACGGGATCAAGGTCACAGATGTAAGGTCAAGTAGAAGGTCATCCAGATCTAACATATTAGTCGCAGTCACCAGTGCCGCCTAGGTGTATAAAATGTAAAGAAATGACAAACGAAAAAACCAATATGGCTGATGGAGTGCATTCGACAGAATGAGTCATGGTAAGGGGAGTGGAGGCGTGCCGACTAATTAACCAATGAGAATCATTGGAAAGGGGAAGTGGATATTAATACAATATTATTGATTGGATGGGGGAACAGTTTTTAAAATAATTTTAAAAACTTATTTCTAATAATATTTTTATTCCTTTTTTAAATTCTTAAAAAAAAAAAAAATTGGGATTTTTGACGAATTTTTGGGTTCAAGGTCAACAGTCACCAGGTTAAGGTCAAAGGTCATGGTCACCTGAATCCAATATGGCGGTAGTAGTGAGTAATATAATAGGCTTGCTGACTTTTATGAATTTATTCAATATTTTCAATTTTTCTCGAGTTTTTGTTTTCAAGGTCATAAAAGGTCATGATTATATAGTCAAGGTCGCCTGAATTAAACATGGTGGTTGGGTGACATCATAACATGATGGCTAGTTAGTTCCAGTTCCTCGTGCTAACTAAGCCCCGAGCATTAAAAATCTTTATCTTATGACTTTTAAAAATAAATGTTTAATAATATGTTATACATACTTTGGGGATTTTTGAGTTCAATGTCAAAGGTCATTGGGGTCAAGGGCAAGGTCACCAACATCCAACATGGCGGTTAAAATGGCTGACAGACCTAAGATTGCTGACGCTCGGCTCTGGCTCCGATCCCGGATCCCGTGTATCGATTTGGCATATATTATGCCTATAAAACCAATATGCCGTCACTGATCTGCCCTCGAGAAGTGAGCCTCCCAAATTCTTGCAATGGATAGAGAAGTGCCTTTCTGTGGCTCGTTTTTGCAACTGGGAGGATCGGTGCTTTTTTGAGAGAAAAACGGAAAATTTTGAGAGGAAAAGGGATATTTTAAGGAAAAAAGGGAAATTCTAAGATGACGGCGGTCGGCTCTGGCTCCGACGCCAGATGCCAATGCATCCGATTTCCCCAAATCCTACTACTTACGCTTTTTTTAATACGAACATAAATTGAATATGCAACTGAACATACAACGCACACAATATAAGTTGTACTAGGAACATACATCTCCTAAACTGGATGACGATACAAATATATATTTAATGATGCGTTTCCACTCCAGCTGTTGACATATTGTGTGGCCAGTCAGTTTGAATCTCTCCAGCATTGCTTTGCTGTAAAAGTAATCAATGAGTGTTAAATTTTTGTAGCCTAATGTAGTTTCCTCACCTGATTTTACATTATGTTTACTTAATGACAATATTTTCAGGCTTGTAAGACTACTGAAGTCTGCGACTGCGAGAGAATGAAGATTATTTTGAGCCAAATTCAAATTCTCTAATAATATCAAATTCGAGAAAACTGTTTTAGGAAGAATATTCAAACTTGTGTTGGCGAGATTCAGATATCCAAGTTTACTGACATTGCGAAACAAATCATGTGGAATGTTACGTATTGGATTGTTGGACAAATCGAGAACACGTAATCTATAGAGATCGCTAAACATAGTTGTTTCCAAATCACTAAAATTGTTGTTATTCAACTGCAAAACGATTATGTTCCGTGCAGCGCTAAAATTTACGTATTTAAGGGAATTGTTACTAAGATTACATTCAATTAAATTCACTAAATAATTAAGATGTATAATTTTTAATTTGTTGTTGTGTAAGTATAGATTTCCAATCTGTGTTCCTTTGAATGTTTCATTTTCGGTAGTTTTAATTATATTATTGCTAAGATCAAGTATTTTCAATCTATGCAAATTAACGAACATACCATTTTCGATTTTGTGTATTCGATTGTGATCTAGACTCAGTTCCTTGAGATTTGCTGTGTTACGAAACATCCCTGTTTGTATGGTGTGAATACCACAATTTGTAACATGAAGATATTCAATTTTTGTGAGTGTTTCAAAAGAATTTGCATTAATAATTTCCAATTGTCTGCCAAATCCCAATTCAAGTTCTTCTAAATTTTGCAAACATTTGAAAATGTTTTCCGAAATAAATCTGAACTTGTTTCCTTGGAGTGATAAGTAGGCGAGTGACATAGAGTTTTTGAAGGCGTTTTCTGGAAGATGTGTAAGACGATTATAGCTCAAGTCAAGTTTTTGAAGAGAGTTTAGAAGCCAGAAAACGTCTGCAGACAAAGATTCGATGCTGTTGTGACTTATATTCAACGTGCGTAAACTCAGTTGACCTGAAAATGTATTTTTGTTAAGAAATTTAATGCTGTTGTATTGCATTTTTATTTCCGTATAGTTGGTGTACAGGGGCATGACCGCATCTATGTTGGCATCGGCGCAATACAAAACAAGTCCTTCGTTCTCGGAGTTACAGTAACACAGGTCTGGACACGGTAGTGATTGAGATACAGAACTTCCACCAGGGCAGAGAGCAGTATTATTTACATTCTTAGTTTTGGCAGGTTCAACTTCTAGTGGTGTAAATAATGGCGAAGTATAATTGATGGACTCTTTGGTATCGGTGCATGCAATAGCTACTCTTTTACTGATGTTATAATATCTTGCCAGGAAATTGGGTGGCGTCAGTTCACAAATTTTGCAACCAAGTATGCGCAAAATGATTAAGTTTGGCAACTTAAATATTTCGCCGAGTAGAGTAAGGTTTTCCAAGCCAATGCTGGTGCCACTCATGTCGAGTTTACTCATTTTCTCAAGTTCCTTCATGATGTCGATAGGCACGTGAATGTATGGGTTGTTAGCAAGGCTCATGTCCTTAACTATGAAAGGCATGAGGGGATTTCTGGCATGCCCGTATATGGCCGTGAGGTTGTTGCCCGACAGATCAAGTCTATGCCGTGTGACCGAAAACAGCGCAACGTTTACTCTCGCCAGCTTGCAGTCGAAAATATATAAGTCGTCTACAGTAAAAGAATCGTCGTAATCCGCCTGGTCAATGACGATCGAGCTGACAGTGTTGTGGTTTAAATTCAACACTTTCAGCATTTCACTGAAAAATAAAAGCAAAACTTTACTGATGTTATTGTGAGAAAAATCGGCAGTTTCTAATTCAAAGCCACCAATTGTAGGTAAGAACTGCAGAAAATTATTACTGGCATCGATGCTCCTCAACTCGTACAAGGAATAAGGCATACTTAAAAAACTGATACTGTTATGCGATGCGTTCAGAGTAACAAGGTTGTCACGTACTGATTGAAAGAGAACCTTTCCGTTCAGAGTTTGTAAAGAGTTATGACTGACATCTATGACCATGAGGTAATACGTGTTACTAAAGAGTTTATCATGGAGGCAGTTGAGTTTATTATGATCTAGATAGATCTCTTGAAGCTTACGTAATTCACTAAACACTTTGTAGTGAAGGTTGCTCAGGTTGTTACTGGACAGGCGTAGCTTTTTCAGCTGCCCCAGCGCACTAAAAACAAAACGCGGGAGGTTGCGAATGCCGTTCCATGCCAGAGACAACGCAGTCATTCGGCCAAACCTTCGGAATTCCGTGCCCTCTAAAGAGATGCTGTTGTGATCGAGGAGCAAGATTTCCGTCGTGTTGGGCAGCTCAGCTGGCACCTTCTGAAGGGACTGGTTAGAGCAGTTGGCTTGCAGTGGCACGAGCCGTACCACTGGGCACTGAGAGTCGGCCCACTTGCTCAAGCCAGCAAGTAGAAGTACTATCGCCTGCGAACAACACGAACAGAAAATCACACCTAGTTATAGGCTGTTCACGAAAAAATGAGCACTTTCGGAAGCCCTGCTTAAGATCTACTTGTATGCACGTTATTTATTCTACCGCCTTGCGTAAAATGAACATTATTGTCCATTTCATATAAGTGTTCTCAAATTTGACAGATAATGTGACCAATCTACACTCTATGTAAACCGTAAATGCTTCCGCTCCTACAGTATTATATCACCTGATGAACTGCTGCGGAATCCGAGTTGTTAGGTTGGCTATTTTGATTATGTCTTAGGAAGAAAATAGTACTCGGAACTAAAAGATGTAATTTAAAATCTTAATTATACTTACAGCATTTATGGTTTAAATTATGTTTCTAAAGCAATATTAAATTTTCTTGGCTATTAGTAACGGGACTTTTAAAACATGTTCAGCATTTATGACAGAGTATGTCGACACATACGAGCAGTAAACGTTTCCAGCCAATGGCTAGTCATGTTTGTGTTTCCAACCCGGTGAAGGCAGTTGTGCGTGCGCTTTTATTCTCGTCGTGTTTATTATACGAATATATTACTGATGTTGTCGGAACATTTAATCGGTAGTTAATTATTTTTATTTGCTTTTCCCAAACATCGTTGGTTGTAGGTACCGTTGTAGTGCGTTTTGTTGAGTGAAATGTAATATTAATCGGCACGTCGTTAAAACTGCTCGTTCCGCCATATTTCTAACCGCCTTCCACAATGAAGTGATACGAATGTAATTTCCGTATATAAGTTTAAGCTTGTTTGTATCAGGAAACGTGTGCAGTGTTGATTTTACTGAATGATTTTGCAAATAAATTATTTAATGCTAGTGACGAACGAATGTGATTTTAGTGAAGTAAACTCGTAAGAATTGCCACAGAAAAACACGTGTTCAAGAGGTTACAAATGCGTGTTTTGTAAATGCATTTGTAAACCGTTAATATTATTATTGAGATGCACGTGGCCTGCAAAATGCCGCACTTTCCACATTTTTGTAGTGAGTGAATAATATTTGTTTGTCTTCATCGTAAATTCGAGTGTAAGGTTAACTTCGGTCAAAGTGTGTGCGTGCATATATTGCTGCATCTGCACGAATACGAACAGCGACGTATGTATTGCGTTTTGTATTTTAATAAGTGTTATAATTATATAAGTTTTTTCCATACGAGCACAATTTTCCATTGCTACATTGAAACAATATGCAATTCAAAATGCCACACACTCATGCCGGAATCACATAGCCCCGATCAACACAGCACGACCGACACCACGCTCCCGGCATTTAACCTAGCTATTTAGAAGGTTCTGATAGGCTACGTTAGTCTCAAAGGCGGTGAACAAGAGGGAAATTTGTAATATATAATGGTGACAAATTGACATCGCTAATGCATACAAAAGTAAAATTATTATTTTTAAGAGTTAGACACAGTAGTTTTCAATTTATTTTTCTTTTAAGCTGCTTATTTGCCATTGTAAGGAAAGCTTGCAATACAATTTAATTTTGCAATGTTGTACATTCTGTGTGTCGTGCCGCACGACACGACGAAGAATATAAATTATTTCTAATCCAAAATTGCTGGTCGGACGACAGAATCGATCGGGTCTAAGACGATCAATACTGTATTTCATTGGCTAATAGCCGCCGTGTCGTGCGCGTTGGGGCTATGTGATTCCGACATCATAAGAAAATCAAAATAATCCCGTCTCACGAAAGACGATAAACTAAAGGCCCCCCTCCCCCTTTTTTTTCTCTGCTCACTTTTTCCTTTTTCCCTAGAAATTAATAAAGATGATACCCTAATTGTGCCCACATTTCATTGCTATGAACATTTTTCTGTGTTATTATTGATTGAAACTCTAACACTCTGGTTCTGGAGGGTTTCAAAATGTAAAGCTTCCTGGCCGCACAAACTTGTAAGTTGTATCACTTGTATTTTTTTAGAACGTATGTAAAATTTGTCAAGCTTGTTACGCAGGGATACTTGTTAGCAATTAAATATATAGGTTTTTCCCGTTTTTAAAGGATGTATTTGAAAGTAATATAATGGCATGTAGGTTTCAACGTTGGAGTCTTTCATAAACGTTTTGAGTATTTTTGTTTCGCAAATTAAAAGTGCTCATGTGTTTTTAACATACGTTCTTAAGAATATTGTAAGAGTAACAGAAGAATAATTCACATAAACAGGACTTACATTGGAAAGACAACTTTTTGACATCAAGTAGATTACAACATGCTTATCAAACTAAATTCATTAATTTTAAGCACCCAACGAAGGTGCTCCAATATCATAAAGAAGTGTCTCATGCATCAGCAGGAACTGTAACATTCCAAAATTTATCGCTAAGGAAAATTAATTTTATGATGTCTTCAATCTTGGGTAGGTGGATCATCTTTTTGGTGTGTAAGTAACATGTTCGTTTGATATATTGTTTCTGTAGGTCACATCTGCTTCTCTAGAGCGCTTTGTAACATCTCTGAACTGAAATACATTTTTTCATTAGGTACCCGAGAACAAGTCTAGGGCTGTATTCACAATTTTGAGGAGGCGGGTTGTGCGACTGAACTTCAGTGTAAATATCAACACTGAGTTAGTCAGAAATAAGTTTTTATTCGCAGCATGACAATCAGAACACGTATGTTATTAAAGTATTTTGTATGTAGACCTGCAATACTTAACATTTGAGTTACTAAATGAGAGTTTTAAAATTACTGAAATTAAGTAACATTTGCTTAAATATTACTTTGGCTACCTACATACATTAACATCCTGAGAATTATAACCACCATTAAAGTATAAGGCTGTACAGAGTTTGTTGTCATATCATACCACAAATCTTAATTATGTACTTTCAATGCAATAGTAGGCATAGCCTGTATGTAAGAATGTATACTGTAATTGAAAAGAAAGTGTACGAGGGGGAGGGGGGCGGTATTTTGGTATTTGTGCATTCCTGGGGTGGGGGATCTTGGTATTTAGTGTTCGTGGAAACCATGACAAATTTTTATGTTTACAAGAACTTACTTCAGATAAGTGTGACAAGATTAGTTGTCATTAATATATTTTGAGTGTATTCAAAAACAGTAAAATATATTTTATTCATTTGACAGTCAAAATTCAATTTCATTTTCGTGCATCCTGGTTACAAATTTCTTGCAAGATAAAAAAAAATATCAATTTATAGACTTATTACATGGGCTGTTAACCATTTACATAAAATATTTATAAACTGAAAAAAAATGAGATTGTTACCAACCTGCAACTGTTTGAACAGTCCTTCACAGCTTTTAAAAATAATTTGGGAGGAGGCACATGCAGTTTGTTTATAAAAACAGGCAGTCATAAGTTGTTTGTTTACAAATACTGGCAGTCACATGGTGTTTGTTTGCAAACAGAGTCACCTTCAATGACAGTTCAGCTGTGGTGGAAGGATACATAGTCACCCAGATGCCATTGGCACTACTTTCCTAGAACTGTCAAATTTGAGACCACTTATACGAAATGGACAATACCAAGGGTCTCATCCCTTAATTCATGCGTCGGTCAGGCGAAACTGCGAAATTATTAGAGAAGTAGATATTTTACAAATATGGTAATTTTTACACTTCAATGCATTAAAAAAATATAGACAACCAAAAAAATATTTTAAGTTATCATTAATGGACACCTAACACTTTTTATTCGACGATAAGATATTGAACTACTTTCCATTCAACGTTACCAACTTTGCTGGGTACATGTCACTCAGGGCGTACGTTGAAATATTGCATGCAGGGGCAGTGACTTATTTCTAAGGTTCATTTCTAAAGTGCTCACTTTATCGTGAGCAACCGTTACACTTAGTTTATCTCTAATCATTGTATGGGACTTATTGCAGTCAGCCATGCCTATTCTAACTTAAAAACAAATGTATAAAATGTATCAATGTAAATCTTCTTTCAGAATAGAAATGAAAGTCGAGATTTTGTTGCCAGTTCAGTTTGGTTATTGAAACACAAATGTAGTCGTTAAAAAGTGTACAGTCAGCAAAAGTCGTAAGTGTCCCTCTGTTTACAATATTAATCCTTCTTTAAAACCGTCATTTAAACTAAAGTGACAATTCTGCGTCTTTTCTGAACATATTGCTGTATTAAAACACTATAGTCATCGCTTTAAATTCTAAGGTGAACAGAATAAGCGCGAAAATTATTTGTGCTATTTTACATTGTCATCGCAACGTTTGTATAACTTGATTTATTTAAAACTGTTTATAGGCTTTCACAGTAAAACGAGCACTTTTGAAAACCCTCTCATTTGGAATAATAGTCAATCAATACAACTTCAGAGTGCGGTGAAATATACACTCTGTGTTTATTACTTACATAGCAATATTTGTTTAAAAAAGGTGGCTATAGATTACAAAATGGTTGAAAGGAAAAAAGTAACTAGGGCCCGAAAGTGCTCACTTTACCGTGAACAGCCAATACTAGGGAGGACCCATAATATGTGCAATACGCCCAGAGAAGAGAAACATGCATTGATTATAGTGCCGTATCCTGTAACTAAGTTGAATTATGCCACAACGAAAAATAGGTGGACCAGTTTTATTCGTTTACATATGTCATCAACACTAAAATTGCAACGGTGCTGACATCCGGTCTAAGTATGGTCTAGTATACACATTAAATCAAAGAGAGAGGTTGAACACAGTGGCACTTTATCAGGGTTATTGTTGATATCAATACATTGCTGATCAATGTAGTGCTTACATGCAAATTCCTAGGTATAGTATCAGTCAAACGTACTGAGATAAGTAGTCTAGTATCAAAGACGGATATGTATCCTCCATGATAAAGTGGAAATTGTATTTTTATCCTAACGTAATATTAATAAAAATGTATCGCCAGTTTTATTGTACTGTAATGAAAGAACTCGTAAATAAAATCAGACACTCTCTTTCTTCAGTTTTCAGCATAAAGTGGCGAAATTCAATGTTGGTGTTGCAGTTAACCCATTTTTGAAACTGCCAGTGTCTATTTTTGACCTAAAACTTTTCTGTCGCCTCTTGCTGAAAGCTCATAAAGCCAAACTTTTCCAGTTTTGAAATTTGGCAGTGCTTCTAGGTTAGTTGCATTTGCGGACCCATGTTTGTATCTATTGATTGTTTCGAATTTGAAATCATTTTAGTTTATTCAGTTATTTTCAAAATAAAAATCGATGCAAAGGAAACAAAACAACTGCTGATACAATAATGTACCTAATATTAATTTTATTTTTCATCGTTAATTATATTTTTAGTGTACTTTTGTATACTGTGTTATAAAAATTGGGATATTGTTCTTAATGCATATTGCATAGTTAAATACCACAAAAATGTAGTCCTGCATTGAATCTGTGGCTAATCGCTGCTCCTATTACCCTACGGTTGATTATGCTCAGTGACAAAAAAAATTCGTTTCTGATGGCAGAAAAAGTAACTTAGTTTTGTTGATAACAGCTTACTCATACGTTATCATCTTAGAATTTTGTGAAACAAGTACTTATTGAGATTTGATAAATAATGCGCTCAGCACTATTTGAAAATAAAACGACCTTGTAAGGTATACTTTAAGGTGCATAATTAAATTTTTTATTTAGTCTTGTATGATGGACATTTGTCACTGATACCCAACGGTATCACGGCAATCTGTATGTCCTGGGCGAACGTACACTTGAATACGTGAAACAACTTGATGTGCAAACTACATTTTCACCTGCATAAATAAAATAACCGCATGCATACTAGTATAAAATATGAAACTAAGATAGCGTTTAACAGACTCGGGCTGTGCTTTGAATGGCATTATTTTCAGTTCCTAAAAAATAAAATCTAAAAAATAGTTGGTAAAATAATTTTAAAATTCACTAAAGTTTTACATTTATGGATTCTGTTATCCTCTCAATTTGCAGTTATCCTCATATTTAAAATATGTAATGTACATTGTTTAGGTGCCTTGAATAGTTTTTTGGGAGATAGTTAATTGAAGTAAAATGCATTTGTGAATTCACATTTTCATTTACAACGAATTTCTTTCCAACACACAAAATCTTTGCGGTAAATTTTAGAATAGTTTGCTTGCCATATTATTTTTGTTTTTAAAGTCCCTGGACGCAACAAGTGGGAGGGGTAGGAAATTTCACTGAGACACGCGAACGAATATACCAAGTTATGTCTCGGTCCCTAGTCTCTCTTCAGTGCCACATAATCATGATGTATATCAAGCTACTTACTTCCTTGCTCTATTTGAAGCCGCAGGAGAAACATTTTTTGCTATTGAGTTAATTTATATACCAATACTATACTGAAATTACAGAGAAGTTCGATTTAAAATGTTTAGCTGCGATACAACAGACACTAGTTTTGCATTTTATCTTTGAAGTTTAATGGCAATGGTGTGTTCGTTGCTGACCATGAGACTAAATAAAAATCCCACACTCATAATAATAATAAAAATAATAATAATAATAAACCTTTTTACAGCACCACAGACAGATAATTAGGAAAAGCTGTTTCCTTGTTTTTTTGTTTTATTGTTCAACTGTGTACACTAATATTGTTTCTTGCACTGTTTTGTTCACATGTTTGTTGTTTTCGTTTTTGTCATCGTTTTGTCCTTTCTTTTGGTTTGCTTTTGTTGTCTATCCTGTTTTGTAATAATAAGTTGTTCGTCCGTCTTTTTGTCGTTTTAATTATATACATATTTTATTTCTATTGGCAAGGAAACATCTTTTCCTAATTATCTGTCTGTAGTGTAGTTAAAAGGATTTTTTTTCGTATTTGACTTGCTAACTTCTGTATGTATGTGCGATTTTTATTTAGTCTCATAGTCGGCCATGAACACAATCCAATCACAATATCTTAATAACTAGTTTTGCAGTTGTTCATTTCTGTAATTAATTATAATATTTAAATATACTCTGTGCTAGTTTGACAGAAGTATTTTTTTCTCGAAAAGAGAGTAGAAGTATTGCAAGAATCAACGATCAGCTCAATTCGAGTTCATGACATCAGATGCCTGCCTTTGGTACTACTCTACTTATACGAATGGTTTTTCGTTTGTTTATAAAACTTTAAAATAAAAATGTGTAAACACATTGCAGCCAGAATTAAAATACATATATTTATATATCCTGATTCATGGCTTGCAGCTGTAAGTTAGATGGATCATTCTATGACTTAGAATAAGTTAAATACCAATTCAGTTCAGCTAAGCTCTGATAGGAACTGCGTTTTCATCGAAATCGCGAAACAGGTAAGAAATCTACCCAGCTGTCTCACAACACTTCACTTTCGGACGTATAAATGGAGTGCAAAATGTTTAACTAAGTCAAAAATGTTTCTCTTTTTAATTTCAAAAATGGTTGAAGACTTGCCTGCACGTATTTCATTCTTGGACGTGGGAGAATTCTGGAATTGGCCTGAAGTATCGAAGAGTCGTCGTTTCCAGTTGCATGTTTCACGGCAGCTAAGGACCAAACTGGAAGCTGAGATGAGATAAGTTCGCAGCACGGGCAGTTAACAGTAAGCATGGTTTGTTACACCCGATAACGAATCGTAATTAAGGCTAATTGGTTACCCGTTACTTCTAAATTACATCCGCCAGCAACAGTATTTTGTACAAAAACTCAAGGCTATCAGAGTAGTATGTTTTTAAAAATTGATTTTGTGGAGCTTCATGGTTTCCACGTTCTCATATTTTTTACAAGCGTTGCAAGATCAAAGCCGACGTCTTTTCCTCTCTTCGAAGTCCGTTTGTGATTTATTTTAGTTACGATAACTACCAAAATAAATCACATTATTATCCACGCATCCTTCCGGTATAATTTTCTGTTTTATATTATTATTTATTTATTTATGCACTAATTGAAACTCACAATGGTGTTAACTGTTTCGTGTGTGAATATTAATTAGATCTTGTTTTCCTTACCAATGTGATAAAAGATAATCGAGTCTACTGTAATAGTTCCCTCATCTCAACATAAAATCACTGAATTACTTACAACGGAGTTGTAAGAGTAAGGGACAAGTGATGAGCATATTTATTACGTGCGCTGTTTTAACAACGCCGAAGCAGTTGTATCCTTATTAAACCTCTTCTCGCACTGCCAAATTCTCTTCTTCAGATATATTTATCTATCAAATTTGGAGACGAAATACATCTATAGACTATTCACAGTAAAGTTAACACTTATGAAAGCCCTCTCATTTGGAATAATAGTCAATAAATGTATTTTATGTTAGCCTTCAACGTTAACTTCAGTGTGGTAGAATATACACACTGTGTTTATTACTTACATGGCAATTTTTAATTTAAAATGTTGGTTAAAAGATATATGGCTCAAAGAAAAAAGTAACTAGTGCCTCAAAAGTGCTCACTTTACCGTGAATAGCCTATATCAAATTTTCCCACCGAAATAGGTCAAATAGTTTTGGATATGTTCGAAAATCTGTCAAACTGTGTATTTTATTTGGCAGACCCAGTCTAATTTTTTAAACATAATTTTCAGAACGAAACTCTGCTGTTGTTTTACTATACAGCCCGCTAGAGGAAAATATTTTAGGAATGCTGTGGTTTATTTTCATTTCCAAAGTAAATTTTAATTTCAGTCACGAGAGATAATTGCTGTACGACAAATTTCATTGCCTTATATATTTTTGTATAAAGTTTTCTTCCAGCAGTATTAAAATTTCCTGGCAGATTTTCTATAAATAATTTATTTCCTAAACCGTAGTTAGTTTATAGTTAGAGGTTGCAATCTTAAAGTTCTGCGGGGGTCGGTAATTACCGTTTTTGAAGTGCAAAATTTTGATTGGCAGCACTCGTCAGACATCACAGAAACCTTAAGGTCTGGTGCAATGTGTAAAATATTTTATAATAAATGGAGCCATCCAACTTATTTATAGAAAATCATATAGTGGCACGAGTGATGTTCCGGTGATGTCACAACCTTCCAAATTTTTTGACCAACTTTGTTTGAGTGGACGACATTTATTAAAGGCTGTTCACGATAAAGCGAGCACTTTTGAAATTAACCTTAGAAACAAGTCACTGCTTCTGCCTGCGTCGGGCACACTGAGTGACATGCGACCAGTAAAGTTGGTAACGATGGAGGAGAAAGTAGTTCCATATCTTAACGTCTAATAAAAAGTGTTAGGTAACCATTTGTGATAACTTAAATTATTTCTATCACTTTCTGTTTTTTTTTTTTTTAGTGCATCGAAGTGTAAAAATAAACAAATTTTTAAAATACTTACTTATCTAATAATATTAAAGTTTCACTTGACTGACGCATGAAGAAAGCGATGAGGCCCACAGCAATGATAATTTTA
>CM056998.1:79794081-79992794 GCA_029891345.1 Dryococelus australis
ATATGTCTGCTGCATAGTCAGTGAAGTGTATGCAATTCTGGTAAGTGCAATAAGCTTACAAGTTGGTTGTTAATGTGTCCTTAGCAAACAGTTGCAGTGTGTATGGTGTTGGCCTATGCTAATCAAAGGCCCTATATGCAAATGTATACCTTTGTTTTTCACACATTCCTACACACATGTTTACTAGTCAGCTATAAGCTGCTGTTAGCTATATGACTAATCGAAACTAACAAGAAATTTGAACTGGAACATTATTTGGCGGCAAGTTAGTTTATCATTTACTACAGTAGGGAAATACGCAAGCTATTTTGTTTTATAATGTAGTATTTACATTTTTTACGCTCTTTGACGAGCTCGACACGACGTAAAGTAGAAATAGAACCTACTTTTATCGGGATTTCGGTGGTGCGATTTTGTCGGGCTGACGTCACAGCGACCTCGATTTTCATTGGCTGCTACTCAAATTTCGTCGTGTCGGGGTTTTCATGTCGGGTTCGTCAGGTATTGTGTCTCCAGCTTAATACCTCGCGAATGGCTCGGGTTCTCTACTGTATATTCCACGTATTACGCTGAGCGCCCTTCTTGGAATAATGTGACCGCAGTATACGTAGCTTATTAAAAGACGTTATAAAGTGCACCTATTTTTTGTGTATATTTTTCAAATGCTGCGCTAGAAACAGTGAAGATTGCGAGGATAAAAATTTCAAAGAATAAATTTTCTTTAAACGAGTTATTAAATTTTAATGAACTAAGGAGATTGTTTTGCCACGTTTAAAACCCGCAGTATCACCAGTATCCCACAGCTTCTAACATGGATGCTTTTGTTTAGAGTTGTGTCATGAATATTATACACCTCGATTTAAAAAAATGGAAGAATTTTTCCCGTCACATACAGTTACAGAGAACTTGGGGGAAAGGGTGAATATCCTTTGCCCTGCAGGAGTTTTTCCAGTGAATAAGAAAATGGGGAGGGGGTGGCTTTATTGGTGTTCTCTATTTACGATCGTGCTCTTCCAGCGGAAGTCAGCCGATCCCGTTACTTCTGTTTTGATGTATTTGTCGTATCAGACTCGGCACAACACAACCAACAACAATTTCGAATGACGAAGAAACTCCGAGTGAACAAACTCCATGAACAAAAACAAAAGACAATAGACCTAGCTGCTCGTTCGTTTCACTACTTCATCCGTTGCAAGAAACATATTGAACAAGTCAGATCCTTTTTTCATCTCCCCATTCGTCACGATAGTGATCCGAGGCAATACAGGATGCTTCAGAAGAAAGGGCGAATACGTTGGGGGCCAAAATACGTGGCGATTTCAAATTGAATAGTCGAATTCTGAATGATTCAGCGAGAACACTGAGCCAGTTACGTAAACAACACACACACATTACAGCCTAAACTGAGAACACACTCACACAGTTCAATTATTTGTTACAAAAGCATTGAAAAATAAAATTTCCTTAAAATTAAAAACAAATAGTAATTTTGTAAGTAGCGTATTTATATTCGTTCGGGCACATGTATAACGCATCGGATCTCGGATTCGTCCGCCATCTTGGTAGGGGTGCTCGGTGGCCTGGGACGGCCATGTTGACACAATTGCCTGATTCACTCCAAAACCACTTCCGAAATTAATTATTTTGACCAGATATCACTTTCTTCGCCAAAAATTTCCAAAAAGAAAAATGGGAAATTGAGGAAAGCGGATTTGTAGTTCCTCAAAGCGAGAGCCGAAAAATCTTCAGTCCAGCAAGAGGATTAGAGCCTCTTAATGGAATGAGTCACTTAATCCTCAGAGCAGGAGAGGAGGAATCGAGACTCTGAGCCCAGTTCAAGCGGACCGGGGAGGATCAGCGGACCTGCCCCTCCCTTGACCCACATCCTGCACCTAACACGTCCACACATTGCTACCCCCAACCCCATGTCGTCCATTTACTAACTTTTTTGGCGATTCCAAACGTAAATTATTTACTGATAATATTTTACTCAAGAAAAATCGCAGAAATAATTCTAAAAACTGAAGAACGACCAACATTAACCCCACACTCTTCCCACCACCCTCGCCTCATCCCACACCCCTCCCTATAATAAAAAAATCGATAAAATCGCAAAAATCTAAAAAATTGAACATTTAACGTTAAACTCGCACTCGTCCCGTTACCCTCTCCTTACCCCCTCTTCGCCCTTAATCTTCTCCGCCCCCACCCACACACAATCATAGAAAATTGAGAAAAATCGCAAAAACCTAAAGAAACTAATAAAAGTTTAAGAAAATATTACATCATTGACTCCAATATCCATATTGTATCTTGGTGACCTTGATCTTAACCCAAATGACCTTGAACTTGGGACATCAAGAAAAATCGCGAAAAATTACAAAAAATATAAAATACCATCGAGTAAAAAATTTCATACCTGATACGAAAATCCAAGTTGGATGTGTGTGTCACTAAAAGTTCGATTCTAGTAAAGATGGCAGAGCACAACTACTCCCTAGTACTACGATCAGCATACGTCTGAACCTCACCTCCATAATTTCATTGGCTATATTGACGATCAGTCTTACGGCACCCAAAGCGCGAATATTGACATTATGCATCACATATACCCCCTCCCTTTCCCCCAAAAATGACAACACACCTCTCATCGCTCTACTTCCTTCGCCATTTGCTTACAATAGCTCAGCCACCATCAACATTTATGCATGTCACCTTTCATTCAACTGACCCCCCAACCCCCTCCTCCAAATC
Organism: Dryococelus australis; assembly: GCA_029891345.1. NCBI lineage: Eukaryota > Metazoa > Arthropoda > Insecta > Phasmatodea > Phasmatidae > Dryococelus > Dryococelus australis. The sequence continues at coordinate 79,796,836 of CM056998.1, forward strand.
CACCCAAAACAACTCGCCATCCACCCGCGCCATCAACAAACCACACGATTCTCCACCCCTCTCCCTTTCCTTAATGAAACCAGATCCGGTTTCTGAAGAGACGTAACTCTGCCGAAGACTGGTTCTTGCCGAGACCTGTTCCTGCAAAAATGGCTAGAACAGTGGTCAAGACCAACCCACCATGCCACCCAGCTATACCAACAGTCGGTAACAACCAATTTTGAGTCGATTAATATGAATGGCCAGACCAACTAACCAGTTACGAAACATTAGTGAAAAATATTTCCCAGTTCATTCGTTCGCCTTATACAACTCAGCCGATTTTTTAATCGACCCAAGTAAGGCATAATATTTCAGAACCTACCATGGATTCTTCTCCTGCACACACTCGCATAAATTTGATCTAAAACAGACTTGCAATTGACTGAACACACCATCTGAATTAATGAGTTTTTCAGAAAAGCAGAACGGCCTTAATAAGAAATTAAACTCACATTATTATGTAAGCATAAATTCCATTTATTAACTTATTATACACATTCTATCTTTATAATTATTCCATACATTCGATCTTTACATTTCTCAGATGTTTGCAGATCTTGTATAGTAGCCAACAGTCTCATATGATATAACGCCAATGCTTCAGTTCACTAATGATAGAAGATATCTCTTTAAGGTGCGAGAAATATCCATCTTGTTGCAAGCAATCAATTGTCTGAGTCTATCAACAAGTTCATTCGCGTCTTCGTTATACGTGTAGTCAGTATTCTCAGCGGCTTCTGCCTTCTCCATTTCACTCGTTGCAGAAAATAAACGAGTGTTCTTGACGCCTTCGGCATTTTTCACACCAGTTCTCGAAGGAAACTCGCTGGTGAAATGTGTAGGAACGTCGAGAGAATCATCATCCTTCTGTCTTCATAGTCATGATCATCAATGGTGTCTTCACGATCGTCTTCACCTCCTGTTTTATCCTCAATATCAAGCTTACTTTCCTTTGTAGGAGTCGCATGGTCACCATTAGTATTTAGAGCCGACGACCGTTTATTTTGAAGTTCGTCGACTTCACACGAAAGGCCTGCAAGTGCACATTCTCCACAAACAGACTCTACTGCACTCATTCCATCTTTAGCATTAAATGTCTCATTGCCTCCTGACTAATCAGTACCCGCCGATGCAGCTTGGGATATTGGCGACAATCCTTGCTGGCTTCCAGTAGACGAACCCTTGCAGATCTCGATGTGAACTGCGTGGTACCAATGTCGTAATGCTTCATCGCTCGAAAAGGACCTTCCGTACAGGTGGTTCTCTCATGTCGCCGAGCTTGGCAGTTTTTGCTGAAGATGTCTCCACATCAGTAACACTGTTTTTCAAGTAATTTTCCAGCAGTGGGCGAAGGTACATTCATAGAGGTAAGCTATATAGCAGACTTCGTACAATAATTGGCTTGCATCATATTCGTGAAAAACTTACTAACATATATCATCAGTGAGATTTAAGCACTTTTATCCATCCATTCAACCAGACATTTGATCTATTTCCTTGATCACATTACTATGCACTTACATCTTCAACTGTTTATTCCAGAGAAGTTCCCTACTCAGTTTGAACTCATGCTCCACAAATTACCCATCCTGCTCCAAAAATTACCCCTTCTGCTCTGCAAATGAGACCTGAGTGATACCCCTTCTGCTCCGCAAATGAGCCCTCACTGACCCCTTCTACTCCACAAATGACCCCTTCTGCTCCGCAAAGGACCCATAAATCACACCCCCTGCTCCATAAATGGCTCCTCCTGATCCGCAAATGACCTCTAAATGACCCCTGATTGCAGTATGTGAGGTGCTGATTGCGGTGCGTGCTGATTGCGGGGCTGATAGCAGTGTGTGCAGTGCTGATTGTGGTGCCGATTGTGGTGCTGACTGATGGAAAGGTTGTGAGATTGGTGGAAAGATTGATGGAAAGACTACTCCTGCGGACTGACTCCTGCGGACTGACTCCTGCATGCGATGCCTGAATGGCTGCATGCGGCTGGCCAGCTGCAATCACATGGCAACTCGGTGATTGGCTAGTCGATAGCCGCACAGTATTTAAAAGGCACAGAATTAAAATAAATTTAATTAAAAAGTATTGTATAAAGTTCCACTGTACTGTATGTACAAATATAAAATTACGTGAAAAAATTGATTTTTGAAATTGGAGAACTTAACATTTCTTAATAAATAATATCGATTTTATAAATTACGCAGCTAGTCGAAGTCTAGTATCATGCATGTAGATATACCGATGCTTGGAAAAATAAATTTTTTAATTGAATGAAAATGAGAGATTTTCGAAAAGGACTTGTTATAAAACTTATGTGAGTTCCAATGTACGATTTGTTGATATGAAAATATCTTGTCGCAGTAGCTGTAGGGATAAGTTTTCTCTGATGATGGCGATACATGGTAACGTGGCCACAATGCCAGGATGGATGGGTAAATACAATTCGTGCTGTACAGATGCTGCTGTGAACTGACCAGCGGTTGGGTTGTTATGTCCTCCATGTTGACGTATAGCTGACAGAAAAAATCTTCAGTCCATCTTGGTTCAATTATCTCCTCCCCCGAGAGCCCTAACGGCACCAAGCCCACAGACGGACGAAGAATTTTTCTACCGCAAAAAAAAACCTCATGGCATCGCAATGAATGGAAGCACTCTGAGAAAATACCACTTTTCCTATTCGACCACCATAAGAGACCGCAGATAATACTTTCTTACACGTGACGAGTGACTGTTACCAGATATATGAAGAATTTATATACCCCTAAAAAACAGGGGTAGTGATGGTGGCGTAGCCTCACATTTTTTTGGGGTGTAGAGACTGTGTGAATGTGGAATTTTTTTGCCAAATAATACTCATTTTGGTTTCAGAAACTGATGAGTATGTGTTGATACATCTTGTCTTTTGGAGACATGCAAGCATAAATATTTTCCCACTTGAGTGAGCTTCGAACACCTGGTTGAATAGTGAAGTAATGTTTTCCTCATTAATATAAGGACATAATTAATTTTTTTTAAGGAGAAACTAGCCGGATAAAACGAAATCGGTTGAAACTAGGTGAGATACAATAGATAAAGCACAGCTCGCAAAAATATTTTAAGATGATGCAAGTCGTTTCGAGGGTAAGCAGCGTGTAGTGAACAGCGGCACCTCTCGTCCGTCATGACCTCCCTGCCAGCCACGACGCCCCTGGGTCACGCGGGCCAATCAGCGGCCAGCGTCCAGCGGACGGAGCACCGGATACCGCAGCAGTAGCGGACAATGGATCGGCGATGTTGAGGGCCGGGACGTGAACACGCTGCTGCGTAATTTCCGTTGGCAGCACGCGTCATCGGCCTAATGCGCGTCTCCATTGACGACACAATAGTACTGTTAGCAGGCGCCAGCCCAGCCCTGGATGTATCAAGGACAGCAGACGGATGGACATATTATTATAATTAAACCCATTCAGTCCCGTTTCCATAATAGTGCATCAGTTCATGTTACAAGTACTCTGCAACCAGCAATCCACGGTGCCCTGTGCTGTCAGTATGCTCGCCGTAGGTAACTAATACGTAAATCGTGGATAGTGCTATTCATTATGAATCCTAGACTAAGGATGAATAAGGCTGATTTTCGTTTTATACGCCCTCAGAACCGTCAAAATTATGTGCTCAAACAACCACATGTATGTTAGTTTATCCTTCCACTCCACCATACTAGTACTCTATATATTATATATATTTATATATAGATTTATTTATATACGCGCAAACTAGCGACCCGCCCTGGCCTCGCTCGGGCGCGATTTACATCTATGGCGTTGTTTAAGTTTACAGCAAGTATATACACTAAATGCTTAAGGTAACTAACATAGGATTAATACTGTGTTGTTCACAAAGTCTTTGTATGCCAACCCCTATTATTAATCAGATTTTTAAAACAAAAAAATGATTACTGTGGGTCATCCATAAAAAATAAACATATACTGTCGCGGAGTTTTTTTTGTAGATCTTTATGAGATCTTCTATTCTGAACTACATTAATTTGGTGTACCTCTTATGGTTTAATCAGTGTAAGTCATAAAAGCGCCCGAAAAAAAAAAACGTCTTTTTCCGACTTTATTATAAAACGTCGACATTACTTTTCTATCCTTACATTAAATATTAATGTAATATATAACATAACCTTCCTCAAGAAATTCTCTAACTGATGGTGAAAATCGCATCTAAATCCATCAAGTAATTTAGAAGTCTTAACCGAATACACAGACATACGCGGCCGGGCGACTTTGTTTTATATTATGTGCAGATATAATCACACACGCTTTACTTTACTTGAATGTATTCTAGATGCATTAAAACTCACGGGAAGTGTACAAACGACTTTCCCACCGAACAACTAAGCCACGTATTTACTGGTTATGATAACGTTAAGAAGTATTGGGTCAAATTAACTACTGCGCCATAAGGGAATCTGTGCACAAAGAATTAAATATCGAGTGTAATTTTATTACATCTTAATCGCAGAAGAGAATATATATAATATATATATATATATATATATATATATATATATATATATATATATATATATATATATATTCATATGTCGGAGTGAAATGAATAATCAGTTAGTAAACAATTTGTCCTCCCCCGAGACCATGGTGGCTGAGTGGTTAGCTTGCTCGCCTCCCACCAAGGCGATCCGGGTTCAATCCCCGGCCGGGTCACTCCGGGAAACGTGCCGGACGAAGCCGATGGTTGGCGGATTTTCTCGGGGATCTCCCGTTTCCCTTTCATTCCGGCACTGCTCCATACTCACTCTCAAGACCTCGATGTTAAGAGTCGTCCAAATCTCTTCACTCACTCAATTTGTCCTTCCCTGGGTTGTCTGCACCTTAACAATTGTCCCCTATGTTGTCAGGCCTCCCACGTTCATGAATGAAGGAACCGTGAGCCTCTCTTTTTAAAGGCTGTTCACGATAAAGTGAGAACTTTAGAAATGAACCTTAGAAAAATGCCACTTCCCCTGCAAGCATATATTTTAATGGGCGCACTGAGAGACATTCGTTCAGTAAAGTTGGTAACAATGGATGAAAAGTAGTTCCATATCTTAATGTCGCATAAATAGTGTTACGTAACCATTCGTAATGGTTAATAATATTAATATATATATAGTAATATCGTGACAACTTAAAGTTAAGTATATCACTTTCTGGTTTTTTAATGCATCTAAATGTAAAAATGAGCAGATTGGTATATTGTTTCCTTTCTTAACAATTTCAGAATTTCATTTGACCGACGCATGAATAAAGTGATGAGGCCAATAGCAATGTTAATTTTACATAAGGCGGAGAAGTACACAACGTGTATGCAAGTAGATCTTAAGCAGGGCTTTCAAAAGTGCTAATTTTATCGTGAACAGTTGATTTCCATGCCCTGCTTAGCTGAATGTAACGGCGATACGATCACAGACCACGACGTAAACGGCACAGGTCATCGTGCCACGTCACAGGCTTATTTCACATCACAAGCGTATATATTATGTCTGAAAGGTCTACAAAATAAGAGCTTGTCAAAAACAGCTTACGGTTAAGCTCCTAAACTTTCTATAACCTACAAGATCTCGTAGATGCTTCAATGCATGTTTCTTTCCAACATCTCAGTTGCTTTGTAAATCACTCATATAGGCTGTTCACGGTAAAGTGAGCATTTTTGAAAGAGCTCTCATTTGTAATAATAGACAATAAATATGTTTTATTTTAGACTTAGACGTTAACTTCCGATTGCGGTGGGATATACAAATTGTGTTTATTGCTTACATGGCAATATTTGTTTAAAAAAGGTGTTTAAATGATATAAAATGGCTGAAAGAAAAAAGTAACTAGGGTTTCAAAAGCGCTCACTTTACCGTGAACAGCTTATACTAACAACCATCACTATTAAGTATTTTTTCTTCCTTTTTTTAATTTTAATATTTTTGAACTCGAATTTTTTTCGCGAAATTAAGTTAGATTAGGACTCTTTAAGTGTTAAAACGTTACTGTGTGCATATGTTAATATTTTGAAATACAACCACGATATATTTTCGCGTCTGGAATGGGCTCTAACGCGTGATTTAATCAGACACAATCATCCCCTTCAATACGGCGACATACTCTAAAAACCATACAAATGAATCTGTATCTACGCCAAGTTGATGGTTCTGTGGGCTCCTCTTCTTCGCTGCCGGTTGAAAACTTGCGCGATGATTTCTTATAGACTGTTGCCAGCTCCAGCAGTTATGATGGCCCGTCAATTGCGCCATACTTTACATTACTTCAATTTTCGTTAGTAACCGTTAATTTGTTACAACTATGTGACTGTGGTCGTGCATGTTATATACCTTATTTAATCTATTACCTCATTACGAGTACAGAAACTGAACAACTGGAGCATCTGAGAGGACTACGAACAAACAGCGACGTGGTGAACATCGCAGGACTGATGAAACTGATGCTGTGTGTATCTACTGCTGTGGAAAATTTTCAGATGATAAATGTGGAGAAAAATGGGTACAGTTTTTAGCGTGTTTAGACTGGTGTCACGAAGTATGTGCTGATATTGAGATTTTGGACTTTGTATGTGACATTTTCAAATCCTAATCAGTCTCTATTCTACTCATATTCATAGATAATGTGTTTGGCGCGCCTTAAACTTAATTTAGTAGAATATTTTCATGTGTGCCAAGAACACATTTTGAATTATTTTAGTAATAGACTATGTACATTTGCTTTATGTTAATTATCGCCATTTATAACGGTAATGTGTCCAAAACATGTGCCAACTGTACACATATCATAGATTACAATTGTGATTTACACTTTCTCATTATATCAAATGTGAACAAATGGAGCCGTGGTTCCATTTCACCCGAACAGTGCCGATAAAGGGGACCTTTACAGACTTCTACGAATATAACGATATCAAGTACAAATATTGAATTAAATATTTAAGTAATGTGTTTATCGTATAGCGACATATCAAACTGTAATATGCCATAGGCGAATGTAAACTATTTAATACAGTTTCTGAAAAACATTTTAAAAACAAAAGGGCGGTCCATAATACCCGAACTTTCTCTATATTCCATTGACAATTTCTACTGACGTTTTAACACAAACCTTTGAAAAATCACACCATGTATTAAGTATTTAGTTATTTTCTAAATATGTTATGTATCAAGCGTTTTACACTCTGTAGACACAGGCGTATTTTATTTTTGGTTAAATTTATGTTTCACCTATGTTTTATTCATGCACTATAATATTTCTTGTGTAAATCAACACGAATACGAGTGCAAGAAAAAATCTGTGTTGGTAGCGCCTAGTAATAAATAATTCTCATGCAAAATATTATTACAACTGAGTGCGCACGAATTCGGTTCGTTGTCCCTCTGGTGTAATTTTCCAGACTTAGTTAAGATTAGCTTTCACGAGGCGGAGGAATATCCTGGAATTAGAACTTTAGCAGGGCTTCAGAATAGTGTGTAGTAATGTGTAGTAAACGCGCATGGATTACAGCAACATGTTTATTGTGATGCTGTGTTGAAAATTAACAGTGATTCAAAAGAATTTGGCATGTTTGCCTTTCTTCAACATTTTTGATTTTTTTTTTTTTTTTGTGATCGTAAATAAAACATTTTCTGATTCTACGATTTCACCTGTTCTTCCCCAGTTACAGCAACACATCTTTTCCCCGCTATTTCTGAAGATAAAAAGCAACTTCATCAAAAATATTATACTCTGCTGTGATTGTCTGCTGCCCCATGCCGTGCATAGTCCCTTTGTGCACCATGTCAGTATCGCCCTCGTGCACGCGATATAATATGTGCAGTTGTTAGTAGGTTCGAAGTCATGTCGGTCAATTCTTACGTACACGACCTCTGTTTTAATTACTGGCATGCTCTCAGTTGTGAACCCAGCATAAGGCGTAGGTGCTCTCGGGTGAAGGATTTTTTTTTGGGGGGGGGGGGGGGGCGGAAATTGTGTTTGTCTGTTATCTTCCACCATCACGACCAGCTGTGGCTGACAAATTGCTGGGGAATATGTATTTTCGCGATTCTAACACCGCCCATTTGTGGCTATTGCGCCTGGCGGGTTTTATTTTTAATTGCCCTGCCGCTGTTTTAATTTGCTTGCTTCAACGACCAGCTTTGATCGAAATTCCAAATGCATACATATTATGTACAATATGGGAGCTGTAGCCTTCTGCCCCTCTTTCCCGTTTGCCCCCTATATCGTCAAAAATTAACATTAAAATTTTAAATAATCAACTATTGTGATAAAATATGCAGTTGCTATTAACTATGATGAATGTTTTTATACTGTGAGGTAATTTTTCTCCTATAGTATTTTTCTTAGCCTAATAACACAAAAGTTAGCACCACCCCTTGAGACCTTCCCCACATAAAAAGTAAGGAATATCTGGTACACTTCTGTGCACTATCATGTATAGAGGTCAAAGATGATGTTATCTTATAATTAAAGTTGACTCCGAAACACTCTATATAGTTGATTCACGGTATCTTCGGCCTTTTGTGAAGCCCTGCTAAAGTTCTACTTCCAGAATATTCCTCCGCCTCGTGCAAACTAGGCTTAACTAAGTTTGAAAAACTACACCAGATGGACAACGCGCCGGATTCGTGCTCATTCTGTTGTAACAGTATTTTGTATAAGAACTATTTCTCACTAGGCGCTACCTACACATGTTTTCTCGCTGTTTTTACTCAAATTATTTATAAAAGAAGCAATATAATTTATAGATAAAATATGAATAACATTCCAATTTAACAGGAAAAAAAAAAGTAACTTTTGCGTTAACACGAGTATAAAACGCACGTGATACATGGCGTATGTTGGAAACAACCAACCACGTCATACATGGGGGAGATTTTTCAAAGGTCTGATTCAAAAGGGCCCAAGAAACCGTGAATGGACTATACTGCCAAACTATAAGTTGTAGACTCGAACATTCTTCGGCTCGGCTATCTCGCCCACACGAGCGTGCCCCTTTGTGACCACGCCTGTCGAGAACCCTTCATTTCCACATTTTCTAGTACCTTTCAAATACTGACATTTCGAAATCGTAACAACCATTTAGTTTTCTTTCTGCATAACTAAATTGTAATCAATCGTGTCTATTATAATTTTTAAACAACTGTGGAATATTTCAATGTAAATATCTTTTTTTTTTTTTCGGGGCATAACTAAAATTCGATAGTGTTTGACCAGTTTATCAATGTGGTTACGGAAATATAAACGTGGTCATCGAAAAGTGTCAAAAGTCAGTAAAAATCGCTGTGAGTATACATTTAATTATAATATTTATTCTTCTGTGAAACAGTGTTTCAGATTATTGCATCATTGATGTACCTTTTCTCAACAGATTATTGTATTAAAACTCTATAGTCACATCTTAAAATCGCGAGGAAACAGAATAACACGAATCTTGTTTATGGGAATTACCATTCTCCATCATAATGTTTCCTTATGGCCGGGCGCAACCACGCGACCTTTAGGCATTACAATTTTTTTTACCAGGGACGCATTTAAAAGGGGGGTGGACCCGCGCGTTTTTTGTGAAATAGTTGTTTGCGCGAATACGCGTATCTCGGTACATATATGTTCTGGAAATACGACTTTTTTGTCAGGAAAGATAAACAATTATCTATGCCTCTATTTTTTCTTTTGTCATATTAATTGTATTCTTGGAGGAAAAAATTCGTCGAAATGGTCTAATATCGCATTTTTAATGCTTGCCTATGCAGTTACTTTAAGTGGCAAGAGAAAAGTACAAATATACGGGCGTAGTTTTATCTGTGGTCTTTCATCGCGTGTAATAAAGTCCCACTGTTGCAGATGTAATTTGCACAGTACAGCGTTACGACGGAAACACTGCACGCTTTGCGCGTAGGAGCGACGAAGCTCTAGGCGTGCGTGTTAGTGTCGCCCGTATCGCTCCCTACCTTCTCGGCCTGTCTCGCAAGGGGGGGGGGGGGGGGGGGGGCACATCCCACTCTTAAGAGGACTTTGTACCTTTGGCAATGCCGGCCTTGCATAAAGACATAGCAAAACCAACAGAGAACCAAATGGCAAAGGACATGCAAAAGAACCATTTATATGTACAATGTAAGGGTGAGTTGACTAGTGAAAACGACTTATTACAGAAACAAAGAAGTGTGGTAATTATCTTTTTTATTTTTATTATTTTTCTTTTCATGTGTTATCAATAATACATGAGAAAAAGCTAACACGAACTTCCCTACCTCTAATTTCCAAATTAATTTAAATATACATGAAACACCAAGTTACAATCAAAAAGTAAAATGCAAATATTTTTCAGGTACATAAATTTGCTGGTACCCAGCTGGTACTTATATTTTTCACACTAAAATATTGGCAGTGTTTACACAAATAACTGGCCATTTAGTGATACAGAAGGTCATCGTATGATACACTGGGCAAGTTACCCCAAAATACAATCGTCACAAAATGGCGGATTAAATTATTTCGTATCGGCATTTACTCTGAACTTTAAAGAATTATATTTGTTCCTACACAAGGAAACCAAGATGGTAACACCTATTATTTTACTTGTCATGAATCAATATTACGTGAAAATTGCAACCTCAAAGTTTTACACGGTATTTTTCCCATATACGCCATCTGCTCGTGATCTTAAGTGGATAGAAGCAAATGCTGAACAATTTCCAGCCTTAACTCCCGCGAGCAAATACTATTTTGGTTTATAGAGTTCCCAAAACTTCGTAAAATTTTTCATTAGTTTACAAATGTTAAATACCACAAAGCCCCTAGTATTGACTACAATAGCCGTACCAGGCGTGACTTGGTTACAGAAATTTAACAGCACAACCTTAATAAGGTGTGATCTGGGTGCAAAAGTTTAAGACCAAAATTTTCATAATTATTGTCTGGGTTACAAATGTTTACAACTACAAAATTCCTTCATTAGTGACTTGGTCACAGACTTTCATAAGGGTTGGCAAACTGGTTACAGAAGGTAACATTACTTTCCACCGATTGGTCAAATCTCAGATAAGAGACCAACATTCCGCGATCATTTTAAATGATTTAAAATTTCGGCCATCATGGCCCTCACCTAACGTCTAAATGACGTAAAGGTCCTACTAGCTTGAAGAGCCTACATTTATGCATAATATCCAGAATACTACTTATCTTGTAGAAGTATGCCCCATCGAGGCCGCTGACTGACCCCGAACAATGCATGTATAGGGATTAAATACACAGTCCCGCCACATGGCGCCTCCAATTACAGCAATGATACGTTATTTGTTCTCGGAAAATGACGTGATTCCAAGAATTAAATGGTATTTTCAATACTTCTAATAGGGGTCGTGGGATTCACGACCAATAGCGGTTAACGTAACTAATTAAGGTGAACCGACGCAGCGGTCACCTATTCCCCAGGGGTGTCTACATAATTGAAAAATAAACCACCAATAACATCGAAATATGCAATCACACTTCCGGCATGTTGACCAAGTTGCAGGAACTTGTGTAGCCAATCGTCACAGTTTTTCACTGCGCGCGCACAAGTGGCGAGCAGTCAGCAGCGCCTGCCGATGATGGTGCTGCTATCAGGTGGCGAACCACCGAAGCGCCTCACTGCTTCACAGTTGTCTATCATGACTGAGCGTTGCTGCACATGGAACGATAACACGTACGTTGATACACGTTTTCCGTTACCCCAGGTCTTCCAGTGTCCTTTTAAGGTAACGTGAATAAGCTGAGAACATTACAGGTTAGTTATACAATAGATTTAAGCCATTATTAGAGGTTTTTACACCAAAACCAGCGTGTTTAGACGTTCGTGCCTGTCGGGCATTGCGCCATAAAAATGTCAGGTAACCAAAACACAGTAATTATTCGAATTGGTGATTATGGCGACGTAGTCCAGCCCGCTAATTAGACAGTTTATTATAGTGTTAATTAATGATAATTCGAGGACGATTGGAGACGTGGTCCACCCCGTCACGTCTTAATATGACAAAAGTAAAGAAATATCTGACAAAAAATCGTATTTGCAGAACATTTATTTACCGAGACACGCGTCTAAGCGCAAACAACGATTTCACAGAAAACATTTAGGTACATAGTCCCTTAAGGGGATTTATTATGTGCAAAAACTTTCTACTAGTACTCGGCGGAGGACAGTGAGTGTCTTGTCACTCTCCTGGGGGTGTCATGATGCAAGGCAGCAACGCTATAGTCGCTATCGGTTTCCATTTCGCCCACTATTTCTCTTGCTTGCAGCATGTAACTCTCGCACTCAACACACCTTTTATTACTATCCAGTAGTATGAAAATACATGTTCTGGTGCAATATATTTCAAATGAGAGCTGCGTGTCTGTGTCTGGCGGTCTTCGGCTCGACTCGGAGGAGCTCGGTAGTCTTCGGCCCGAATCGGATGTGATCGCGAGTCTTTGACCCGGGATTTATGAATGTCTATTTGAGGTCCATCTGAAATATGTTTGATGTTTGTTTAAGTTTATTTGAAATTGTCGGAGGTCTATTTGATGTTATTTGTGACATATTGATTATGGTCTGGCTGAGGTCTATCGAGTTATATTACAGATGGTCTGAGGTAGCCTGTTTAGGTCGATTGACGTTTGGTTGAGGTTGGCTGAAGTCTCTCCGAGATAGTTCATTAGAGTTCGTGTGTGGTCAATTTGACAGACTGAGGTCGTCTGAGGTTGACAAACGGGACAGGAAGAGATGGCAGCTCGTAAAAGCACACGGCTCCCCTACATTTAGGCTACGGAAATAATTGTTTGAAAATACTTGACAGTTAATTCTCTTACAATGCTACTTATCTTTTGAAACTCTCAGTTTTCTTTGTATCATCTTATATACATTATAATTGTAATTAAATCAGCACGGGACTGCTTTGCACGTAATTACTACAGAATATTTTACTTGACAAAATAATATAGATTTTAAAGAATGAAATTGCTTTTCAATGCTGTTTGATTAGGATTAATCAAAACAAATGTAACATTCTTGAGACAGTTTGCACCTGTATCTCAATATTAAAGAATTTCGAAACTGGAAAATACTTATTATAGGCAGACTACAGAAAAAGAATAAGCTGATATTTTCAGAGTAAACGCAGTTCCGTATTTGTATATGTTATTGCCGTAGTGTAATGTACACTTGCCACTGTTGATCGAAAAAGAAGTAGGAATACGAAAATAGAACGTATACGTGAAAGTGGCCCTTACCGAATACCAAGTAGACACAAGCCCAACTTACTAAATGTAAAATAAACACGCGCAGAACAAACGCTAACAAACAGCGATACAACTCCGTGCACGAGAACAAATAAACTACGTGGTAGAATCTAAATGAGAAGAAAAGCTTCCCCAGCTTGAGGCGAGGGAGTGCAAAACAAAGCTAGCCCAGAAGCTGGCAAGCCAAGGTACACAGCTGTCTCCATCAGCACCAAACTGAGAGCATAGCTTTGTTTTCACTACAAGAAGAATTCACACAGTACTATGGCTGTTACACAGAAAATTACTACGCAGGTGAAAGAACATCCTAATAACACAGGGTTAGGTGCTCATATTATATGACATGCAAGGCAGTGGCCGTGCGCGATCGATGCTTCGGCCTCCTTGCGACAAGTGGGTATTAACAGTACTGATCACAGCTATCGAAAAACCGTACGACACAGACACCGAAACCACTCGGATTGTAATTAAATTGCTCTTGTTAATGGAATGTTCTATCGGACCATTCACATGCAAATAGATCCTGTAAACTGTAAAGTATGTGGCAGAATTTAAAAATTTACCACACGCACACACTTTATACGTCATATTTCGTCTACTTTTTACTTCAGAACATGTAGCTACATAGTTGTATATAAAACCCTCCTTTTTCATATTGCAATGTGATACTGAGCAGAACTTTCTCTCTCTCTCTTTATATATATATATATATATATATATATATATAAAGTCTTGCACGTGGCTTAGGTGATAACGCTGATCACGATAAAGTGAGTCTTTTTGAAATTAACATCAGAAAAAAGTCACTGTTCCTACCTGTATATATTTTAACGGGCGCCCTGAGTGGCATGCGCCCAGTAAAGATGGTAACGATGGAGGGGAAAGTGGTTCCATATCTTAACGTCGAATAAAAATGATTAGGTAACAATTTCTGGTAATGTTAATTATTTGTTTCGCATTCCGTTTTTTTTTTTCAATTCAACGAAGTGTAAAGATGAGCATATTTGTAAACTATTTACTTTTATAATAATTTTACAGTTTCACTTGGCCGACGCATGAATAAAGTAGTGAGGTCCATGACAGTGTTAATCTTACATAAGACGGAAGAATATACAACGCGCAAACAAGTAGATCTTGAGCGGAGCTTTCAAGAGTGCTCATTTTACCCTGAACAGCCTCTACACACATACATACATACATACATACACATACATACATACATACATACATACATACAAACACTGCCATGTGTAATTTTTGCGGATAGTAATACCGCAAAACAGCGGACAACGCGCAAACATAGAGTTACTGCATCTTCTCGTCTCATCTCGAATTTAGCTAGAAGGCAAGAAGGAAGGAGCCCAGCAGGTGGGTTTAATTGCGAAGGGAGCGTAAAGAAGCGACGTCACAGGGGTACGACAAACGAGCCGGCAAGAACATCTGCAGGGTAGGAGCAAGCGTGTGTCTGAATGCTCGTGTATTGCACAGCTGTTTGTGCAAGTGAAGGCCTGCCTGCCCCTGAAGTCATTCCACGCTGAAATGAACACGCTGTAAAGCCAAGCGTAGTTTATTCTTTCGTGAACATAACGTTTACTTTCGCCACATGGAAAAAAAACTGTTGCCATGGGCGTTGTTCGAGCGACACTGTAAAACCCTTGTAAAAAAAAAAACAGCCCACTCTTATAGACTGTTCACGGTAAAGTGAGCACTTTTTAAGGCCCTTACAGGGATTACACACTGTGTTTATTATTCTGATAACAATTTTTAATTTAAAAAGTGACAGGAAGATAGAAATCTACCGAAAAGAAAAATTCAGCAGGGCCTTAAAAAGTGCTCACTTTACCGTGAATCGCTTACCTGTGATCTATTCACGGTTTCTTCACACTTTTTTTTATCATACTTTTGAAAGACTGGCTTAGTTGTTTCCTAAATATATAATGTATTACAAGCAGTTTATATTTGTGTGGAAACAAAAGTACCTTATTTTCTGTTAAATTGAATATCTACTTATATTTTATTAATAAATGATGATATTTAATTTATAATTTACAAAAATTTAAACAGGTATAAAAGAGGTGTGTTGTTAATACCTAATAAGAAATAGTTCTTATAAGGGACCTACGAAATTCGCGTTATTATTTGGCATCAGGCTCAACTTCACAGCGTTGTTTCTTCATTGGCTGCTACCTAGATACGAAGTCACGCCTTTTATGTCTAAACTGCACGTGATTGGGCCACACAATTGTGAAGTGTTCATTTATTGGTGCAGAGTTACTCAAGACGTGTCAAATAATACATGGTTAAATGACAAACGTATGGCAAAGGTACACATGTTTTAAGTTAATCGTGTGCCCAAATAATAACGCGAATTTTACTGGTCTCTAATTATTGAAGTGAGTGCTCACGAATGCGGTGCGTTGTCCCTTAAGTGTAATATTCTAGACTCGGTTGAGCTTTGTTTGCATGAGGCGAAGGAATATCCTGGAAGTATAACTTTAGCAGGGCTTCAGAAAAGTTTGAAATAACCGTGAATTGTCTCTTAATGCTTATTCTAATTCTCTCTTATCACCAACCTTCTTGACCTTATCTATTTTTCAACGTGAGTTCCATTCAATAAAAATTTTGCGCAACACAGAATAATTAATAATACCTCCAACTTTATTTGATTATTTGCACTGCCTTCAATAAATTTTGCACAGTAACTGCCGAGAAGAAGTAAGCATTATTTTTTTGCAGGTGATTACAAAAAACGAGAGTAGCGACACTAGTCATGCAATACAGTCTTTAGAGAATGGGTGAGGTGTGTCCTGCGTCCTCCTACATACCTAGAATAAAATACGAAATGTGTGATGCTGGTGGATAAAATTTCGTAAAGCCAAGATAGTGGGGACTGGTCCGCGTTAATAATACTAAGAAATAGTTTACCTTATTCACTAATAACTATACTATTACAATTACTATTTACACTAAAGTAATGCAGTTACGGAAAAGTAATTAATCTAAATTTGGTTTTTGAGACACACAGGAGTTGAGTGGAAAGATTAACATCGAGGTCTTGAGAGCAGATGTGGGGTGAAGCGAGGTGAGTACGGAGCAGCACCGGGGTGTAACTGCAAGGAAAACGGGAAATCCCTGAGAAAACCCGCCGACCAGCGGCATCGTCCGACAGGATTCCCCCAAGCGATAGTCCGGGAGCGACCCCGCCGAGAATCGAACTCGGTTCGCCTGGGTGAGAGGCCAGTAGTCTAACCACTACATCACCGTGGCCCCTGTGGAGGCGAAGAAGCAAGGAAGTGTTGAGGGTGATATTTGCACAATAAAATCGCATTTAAGCGCCAGTCATGACACTGAGCTGCTGTCTCTGTCACGCGTCCTGCAACTTTGGGACTTTTAAAAGAGGCAAATTTTTCTGTTGATAAGTCCCCAGAAAGTTCAGAGTAGTGTTATGGATACATTTTCCTTGTGTATTCTTTAAGAATATTTTCAGAAATATAAATTATAAAATGTTTTAAGCCATGTTGGAGAGCTCCAAAGTAGTAGTTGTAATTCGTAAGTTGGCTGGAATTTCGGTTCCTGGTCCATCTGAAGTGTATGATCTTTGGAAAAAGAAGTATACCGTAAATTCGAAAATTAGTATTCCTAAAGTTCTACTATTTGCGTTTGTTCGCCTGCAGCCCCAGTCTGAATGTTTATAGTGTTCAAGTCCCCCCCCCCCCCCCCCAAAAAAAAAAACCGACCTTCATTAATTTCTCTAGGTCTTCTGTAAGTAAACGTGCATTTTATGTTTTGTATAATGTGGACATACAGATGTGTTATTATGATGATTATGATGGTTTGATTGGACTATATTCATTGCCGGCCATGAGAATAAATAAAAATCTCGCACACATACACACATAGAACTCAGCAAGACAAAAGACGAGAAAGCCTTTTACAACACCACAGACAGATCATTAGGAAAACATGTTTCCTTGTCAATGAAAAATAAATATGTATATAAATAAAACTATCAAAAAAGAGACTAAGAACTTATTATTACAAAACAGGACAGACAACGAAAGCAAACCAAAAGAAAAAACACGATGACGAAAACAAAACACCACATGAGTGAACACAGCAGTGTAAAAAACAAAACCTGTGGACACTGCTGAACAATAAAACTCAAAACACAAACAAAGATAGTCCAATGAAACACAAGTCAGGGAAAGTATTTCTTGTCAGATTATAAAACCAAATAAATCAGTCACTGCGGACAACACAGGAACCACAAAAATATCTAGAGAAAATAATAGATAAATCAACAGAGACGACACAGAGCGACGAAAATAACACAAAAAATAGTAAGTCTTCATGAAGTTTCGGGGCCTGAAATCTGTTCCACTTCTTCACGTGAGACACTGGAAGGACAAACGCAGTAGACAGATGTGTATTCTTTGTGGCCTCTATACGGGTAAGTCCTGATTTATTAAGTGCACTACCTACCAAGCCTGGAGCCACGCAGTTCAAATAGAGAATAAATTTTAAAGAAATCTCTTCTCACGACGTCAATTTGAAAAATAACCATTCCAAACAAAAACAATTCAATGCGACTTTCTTAGAGAATACTGCCACGTTGAGAAATTCTAAGAAAACTTTATTCGTTTGTCCTTTTTTGTAAAGTTAAAAAAAAAAAAAAAATATTAATCACAAACATGTGCAAGATTTTGTAATGTGCTATGAACCTTAGAAAAAAGTCACTGTCTATACATGTATATATTTTAATGGGTGCACTGAGTGACATTCGCCCAGTAAAGTTGGTGACGATGGGTGTAAATAAGTTTCATATCTTAACGTAGAATTAAAAGCGTTTGGTAACCATTTGTGATAATTTAAAATTAATTCCTTCACTTTCTGTTTTTTTTTTTTTTAATGAATCGAAGTGTAAAAATGAGCAGATTTGTAAAGTATTTACTTTCTTAATAATTTCACAGTTTCATTTGACCGACGCATTAAAAAAGTGGTGAGGCCGATAACAATGGTAATTTCACATAAGGCGGAGAGAACACAACATATATACAAGTAGATCTTAAGCAGGCTTTCAAAAGTACTCATTTGACCCTTAACTGGGTAGTCACGGTCGTCGCTGTACCGACCACCCCATTCGCAGTAAATGTAATATTTCCTGACGACTCTGCGAGCCCATGTCCGGTACACGCAGTTTGTTACGTTTAAGAAGTTCGGACCGGGTCACTAACTTTGCCGCGCTGCCGCACAAGCTATCGTGGCTGCAATGCACGCTGGGCGAAAATATAGCTACACTTCGATGACTAACCTCCGTTCGCAGTTACTTACAACTTTTCCGAAGCCTTGTTTAAGTTCTAGTTCCAAAATATTCATCCGCCTCACGCAAACAAAGCTTAACCGAGTTTGGAAGATTACACCGAATGGACAACGCACTGAATTTGTGCGTACTCAATCTAATAATATTCTGCTTAAGAATTATTTTTACTAGGCATTACGAACACATATTTATTCTCTCTGGTTTTATTAATATTAATTATATCTTAAATATTACAATACATAAATAAAATATAACTTATGTCCGGAAGTAAGGTATACTTTATATTAACAGAAGAATAAAAAGCTTGTGATACATGGCATCTTAGTAAAAAAATCAAAGGCTCGATTAAAAAAGTGTGAAGAAACCGCGAATAGACTATACACATGGCTCAAGCATTTATACTTTGAAAATTGATTTTTCCTTGAAAGCAAAACTTGCTCGTTTGTGTTCATCACTTCGATAGTATTCAACAGGATGTTACGAGAAAACTACAGCCTAACTACAATAATTTTCCTGTATAGACTATTATTGTTATAATGTCATAAAAGGACCCCACTGATTGTAAATCATTTTACTCAGTAAAGGACATTTGGTTGACGACCAGACGCTGTGGTACGGTAGCAGAAACGGTGGTAAATTGGAACACGGAGCACAACAGAACCAATGTTCGTGCATCGTTGTGTATAGGTAACACACTTTCGACTTGTTTGGATTTCAGTCAATATGTGTCAACTTCAGTGTGGGATCGTTCTGGCACAGCAGTGCACGCTGAGATGTTAACGCCCGCACAGCAGACAGCTCACACAGCAGACCTGCGCCGGTTCCATCTCGATCTCCGGCATTACTCATATTTACCGAGCTGTGAACACGTGGTTTGAAGCCCGCCATATTCATGATGTGTCGTCATTTTTGAATTTCTCTCCATAGTCCTGCAACATAGACCAAGATTTAAATCTCGTGCTACACAGTGTTTGGTTACACGGCAGTTTATCTGCCATGCATTCAGGTGGTCACGGGTTCATTACCAGTCAGGTAAACTGCGGATCATTTTTTTTTTCAGTTGGTTTACCATCCCTACTCCATCGTATTGTTATTAGTATGATTAAATCTACCTCTACGGCTATCCTGATGAAATACAACCTCAAAATTGACCACCGAAGGCTGTTCACGATAAAGTGAGTACTTTTGAAATCAACTTTAGAAAAAAAAATACTGCTCCTACCTGCATATATTTTAACGGGCGTATGAGTGACATGCACCCAGTAAAGTTGTTAACGACGGAGGAAAAATATTTCGATATCATAACTTCGAATAAATAATTGTTAAGTATTCATTTGTGATAACTTATATTATTTCTTTCGCTTTCTGTTTTTTTTTAATGCATGGAAGTGCAAAAATAAGCTGATTTGAAAAATATTTACTTTTTAAATAATTTCACTCTTTCACTTGACCGATGCATGAATAAAGTGATGAGGCCAATAGCATTGTTAATTTTACGTAAGACGGAAGACTACACAACGTGTACCTGTACAAGTAGATCTTAATCAGGGATATAAAAAATGCTCACTTTACAGTGAACAGCCTTTAATGAAAGCTTTATTTCTGCTTCTAAAATAAAAGTAGGTTAGTTATTCCAAAACTTAACCGTTGCGCGTTTAAGGATTCGGATAATAATGCAACGCTGAGGACAGTAGTGACGACAGAAACGTTCAAAACTGAATTTTTGGAACTACTGCAACAATATGGCGGAATTTCTCCACCTGGAGAGACGTTATATCAGACGTCTTCGCCTCATACTACCTCACAGTTTTTTCACCTCCTGGTGTTGTGTAGCCTCGAGTCTAACTGCGGCGCCTTACCCCGCTCTCCTCTTCCGCCGTGGCGAAAATTTTCCTTATATGCGTTGTTTTGGTTCTGTAGCGGCTTCTATATCAGAGTTTGGCGACAAGGGGAGTGGCTGGCCATCCCGTAACCCTCTAATAGTTTTCGTTGGATGTTATTTGTTAGCTGCTCTGGGAGAGGCATGGTTCTGTCCAGATGGCGGAGGCCGCATAAATTAACCGATATACACTGACTTTCGTTTGTTTATCTATACATAGTATAAAACTAAGTTGCCTGGTCCCGTGTGTCTGTGTATTCGTCTAAGGTTTCTAAACTACTTGATGATTTTGATGCGGTTTTCAACATAATTTAGAGAATTTCTCGAGGAAGGTTTAGGTATATAATACATTAATATTTAATGTAACGGTAGTAGAAAAATGTCGACTTTTTTAATCAAGTAGGAAAAAGCCGCTTTTCGGGCGCTTACATGGCTTACGCTGACTAAACCATAAGATATACACCAAATTAATGTACTGCATGTACAGTTACTGCCATTAAATGCATAATGTAATTAAAATATAATGAATACTGTGTTGTACACAAAGTCTTCGCAAGTTGTTATGCCCTTGAGTTCAAGGACGAAACAAGGGGGCAATGCAACCAAGCCCAAAAACTCCACAAGTCCAAAACTTGAAAAATATACAGAAAAAACACCAATATGAGCAAGGTATTGGAAGTTATACGGAAGATACACTATATTAACCAATATAAAACATATGAGTTATGCCCATCTTTTATTTAATAATTACTTTCTTTTTGTTTTGTTTTCGAACCAGGGTAGAAAAATGCATTTATTAAAATATAATATTTCTTCCTTTTACAACTACCTTTATAATATTGCATTCAGAAGGTATTTTTGTGTGCATAGCGCTCTACACACTCCCTTAAAAGAGAAAAATACAAAATTCTGTATTGGATACTAAATTATGTACCACAATAAAATAAGTTAAAAAAACAAAACTGATATCAATTTTTGGTTACTATTTTCCATAGACATACTCCTCCACGTTTATTCTCCTGAAAACATTAACTATTAATATTGTTTTCAAATTATTCGCTCTTTTTTTTTTAAAAAGTAGGTGATACTTTCTGGGTTAACAACAAACACTGGCCATTTAAAATACACCATATCTTGTAGCAGATACAAAAAGGTATTATATTTATTTTCAATGGTTTTATAAATCTTATAAAATAAAAATACAGGCCACTTAGAATATCTCATAACTAACAATTGACTTCATATTACTTTGCGAACCCAAACTAAATTTTTAAAGAGTCAAACATGCCTATGTTTATAATCTCACAGAATACATTTTTTTCATGTGTAGAAATATCCACACTTAGTTCAAATTTTACCACAATGTTAAAATTTAATTTCACTGGCCATTGGTGACAAATGGACCCTTGAAAATTTCAAATTTCTAATAATGTTTTTAATGGGTATACAAGATAACCAAGGCCAACAGAAGTTCTCAATAAAATTCCTGATCATTTGTTTACATTTAAAGGTCAGACCCTAAAACTAAGGCCAAATAGAAATTTCCAATAATAAGTGAAGTATTATTATTTGTCTTAACTGGCCATATAAGATAACAAAGGCTAACCATTAGTTAAAATTTTTATAATGATGGAGTCTTTTAAAAACAAGGTTTAAAATGCTTTAACTTTTCTGGCCATACGAGATTGACAAAGGCTAACAGTACTTTCAAAATTATTTTCTAAGACAGAAAAAAATTCTCACTCCTATTTTCAACAACAAAGTACACAATTCCCCTGGAGGGGTTGGCAAATTGAAAGAAACCAATAGTGTGGCTCCGAAATGTATAGATTGTACTACTAAGGAAAATATGTTGTTTAGACACGCCACTTCCGCCGGAAGATTGCGTCATTGTTCAATGATCAAACACAGCAATCACAGAACGCCAGGTTGGTTCACTTCCGGCCTGCGGCGGCGACATACGCAAAGATGACATCACCAGGCAGCACAGTTCGGCGAAGTCGAGCGTCAGTTGTCAGAAACGACACGCCAAGTTCCAGGAACTCCCACAGGCGACACCAGCGCCTGGCCACCTGCGCCACCACGTTGGGCTTGCAGTAGTAAAGGAAACTCGGTGCCGGCCAACTGCATGTCGCTCTCGTGCGTTTCGGTCAGGTGTAGATTGCCGTGAACAATCTACCACCGTCGATTTTCCATCATACATGGATTCTAAGGTTGGTGAACTACTGTTAAGTTTATTGTAGGTACATATGTTGTAACTTGTGTAGAGTCTCGCAGAAAACGTGCAGTACCAGCACGCACGCTACCAAAGTCCATGTAGTCAGAAAGGGACGTTTGTCGTGCGACGCGCAAGCGCACGCACATTTTTCAGACGCGCTGTCTCAAAGTTTTAATCCAATTTAAAAAGACAAAGCATTTTTTTTTAGACATGTCCTAGAGGACATATGCGGTTATCGGATTATTATTATAGGCCACTTAGGCTAGTTTAATTAATTTGTTCTTTCATCCACAGGTCCTTACCGTCTTTTAACGTTCTAGAAAAAACCAGTAAGAGGTAGTCCTGCTGACGTTTCCTGGCAGCTCACTTTTTCTTCTTTAATTTTCAGGTACACAGAAGAGATCGGGGTGAAGGGGCCCAATAGCGCCACTTCCTTCACCAGAGAGGCCGACATCATGATAATGAACAATAAAAACCCCGCCCCCTCTCTTCTAGTCTTTCCAACTCTTCTAACTAAGAGCATGTTTCCAAACACTCTGTTTCCTGTAGCATTCTATTTAATATAATTTAATGCATGGAATAATTTTAAATTTTTCTTCTCTGTCGCAAGGGTTTTTACGTCTCTCTTGACGGGTTTTCCCTTGCTCTTCATAATTAAGACTAGCTCTCAGTACACTCAGGGAGGTAGTCATGGCGCCAAAGTGCAGGCCATAGCTGCCCAATCCCTCTTTGCCGCGATACATGTCTCCTTGCATGATTCTCCTTCCTAGTAGGCGTAAGGGATTAGCCACGAGACGAAATAAACTCCCGCCCTACCTTCGGGCCTTCATTTCACATAACACTTAGATTAAGTTAGAGTAGAAAAAAATGACAAAAATGGTTACTGTGGGTCATGCTTAAAAGATAAGCATACATTGTGGCGGATTTTTTTGTAGTCCTTTTCGAGATCTAAAATTATGTAGCACATAAATTTGGCATATCTCTTTTAGTTTGGTCACTGTAAACCATGTAAGCGCCCAAAAAAAAAAAAAAAACTTTTTTCCTACTTGATTAGAAAATTTCGTTACATCTTTACTATCCTTACATTATTAAATATCAATGTATAATATGCCCAAACCTTCCTCAAGAAATTCTCTAGATGAAGGTGAAAACCGCATCAAAACCATCAAGTTGTTAAGAAGCCTTATCCGAATACACAGACACGCGCGGCCGGGCGACTTTGTTTTATACTGTGTATAGATTGTAGAGAAGGCTAGAAAATTTCAGTAAGTCCCAATAGCATTATACACAGCTTTTGCTCATGACTTTACGTATGCAGTCTCCAGCTTACTACACAGTTCATTGGTATGCCTGTCCATATACTTGTTTCGCTGGTTTTCGTTGACCGTGCATACAACAAAAAGCTCAACAAATTATGCTTACGACATGTTATTCCCTTCAAGAAAATTCTGCTCTCCAGATTCACCACCGTGTGAAAAGCTTACCACGATCTGACATCCAGGTGGTGGTGTATTAAACGTATTTAATTTATAACAAATAAAATTTGATCATCCAAAACTGTTGCATGTTGCGTCAAATGGACTAACTTGTAACGTCTTATATTAATGTAAATTATTAACTTCAATATTTTGTGAGGGTTCGTTTTTATGTTAGAAATAATCTGATCTTATGTTTGCTTTTGTTCCGAAAGATTTAGAGCTGTAAATTGTGTGTGTAATTCTCTTAATACTGACTCTTTCATATTTTACTTTACCAAATTCGCAGTGAAATCCTTTAATAAAGTAGAGTACAGGGACGTGATGCAAATTAGAGTTAGCTTTTATTTTCTCTTTCCGATTTACTTACGTGTTCAAATTTCAGTATTTCTAGAAGTACTGCCGATGTTAACTACCTCTGGTTTATAATGCTACGATGACAAACGGATTCAGCTATGATTAGCAATGAATTGTAACGCTTGTGTATACTTGAAAGGATTCTACGCTCCGTGCTGTAGCTTCTAGAGTATTGATGTATCAAGAGACGGTAACACGATTACAGGCTATAACACGTGGGATTAAGTTCTACAATGTGAACCGAAGAGGCACTCGAACGGAAGCAATTCACCTTGAATGTCTTATACTAAAGTGTTTGTGTAACATGAACCAACGAGTTCTTGGATTCGACGTTTGTGTTTAATTGGTGGCAATAATCAATTTGGTAGAAAACATGTTGCATCTGGTTTATTTGTATTATATATAATTTGGTTTTGCAGTGCTGCCGCCTGATTTCGCCACCATGAAGGAACACCACTATAGTGTATTTGTGTTTCAATGGCACAATTTATTTTAAATACATAATCGCCATAACCAATTTTTTTCTCTTCAAAATTACGTCGTGCTTTTTTAATTAACAAAATAACTTGATAATTTCTTACCCTCTGGCCTTCGATTTTTATAAAATAAAACTACGTATTTTCGCGTATTTTCGTGGCGAATACGTTGCATAATTTTAACAAGTCGAATTTATCTACACTAGGTGGTTTCTTGGTAGATGTCAAAAGGCGTGTCTGGTACACCTAAAATGATTCTTGCGAACTGAAAACGTAATAGACCTGTCCTCTATGCTGCACTGAATAAATGGCTGAACGTGTTAGCTTTAACACTCGAAGTGTTTATTTGTCTTACAGCCATTGACATTCCGTGGTAGCTACACGTGGTAAAAATCTGAAAGCGATGCCATGGTATTTCGTAGTGGAAACCTCGTACGACATCTCGCATCTCAATTCGCGCCCACCATCAAGTCGAGTTTCACGATTCCCGATAAGAAAATTACGGCCGTGGAAACGCATGTCCACAATAGCTCTCGTTTATTTCCCTCGTGGGTCTTAAAACCATTCGGTATTTTATTAAAAGGGGAAAGACTTCCAACCTTTTCACCGCGTCGTGTCACGTACCTACGAGTTCTACATTTGGTCGGGAGGGAAGTCGCCATTCGCGGCTTTAAAAGGGAGCGGGGAAATGGCACGCTTTTGAGCGCCCTTAATGTTGTCGGCGTAATCCTGAAATGCGCGGCCGTGTTGAGGAAGGCGAGGGGCGAATGTAGGCCGCCTTATTCACGCGAGCACACTACATCCCCTTCCAGCAACCCCGGTCGATGTACCGACTGGTAAGTAGAGAGGTGGTATTGTGCGGGCGGACTGAAAGAGGGTGGCTCCTGGAATAGGCAACTCACGTCCCGCAGGCTGGCGCCAGATAAGTCGTTGGCTGAGCGGAGGCAGGCAGACAGACGACAGAGAGATGAATCGCTGTAACGTGACAGCTTCCATAGCCAGCGAGATGCACCGATATCTCGATCGAATTTTTTCGCAATTCATACAGTCGACAAAAATTTGTTATCTGCACAACACTCAGTTTTCTATTAAGTTTCGTGGATGCAACACATTAAATACTTAATATTAAAAAAAGTTTTAACTATTGCTGAAAAATCTTGAGATGTATGCCGGAGGGCTCACAGAACTGTGAAGGAGCTCATTCTGGCGTAGCGGGATTTTGAGGCAGCTATCACACTCATTAACTGCTGAAACAATATCTTAAAAATTTTATTCGAAAAATTATTCATTGGCTACTAATAATTAAATGTTCAAAGTGTTATGTCTGTACATGACAACATTTTCGCGAAAGTGATTGTTATCAACTAAGTTATTTTTTTACGTTTGTTTGTTCCGTCATCAAGCAACAACATCTGGAAGGATTAAATAAAGCACAGCACAGTATAAGCACACCACATTATATGAACAGGTAGCTGAGCGGTATAAATGTATTACTACTTTCATTTGCAAATTTCTCTGCCGTAGAAGTATTTTATGCAAATGTCGTAATTGGGTTTCCATTCATTATTAAAATGTGGTGACATTTAATCGCTGGCTTACAACCGATGTGTTTAATAATCACACTAAGTCAATAACGAGCTGCGCACTAGTAGTTATATGTACTTTTAATATTTTAATAATACCGTGTTAATGTACGTATCTTTACGTACGCTTCACAGTAAAATATTTGATTTCCTCGAATCTTCATTAAGTTCGCGTCGAAAAACATTTTTCCTTCGATGTTACTATGTAAAAATTCAATATCGAAACGAAAGTAGCCACGGGCAAGGGAGTTTTTTTTTTTTTTTTTTTTTTTCAGCCTGCCGTACACAAATGCAAGGGAGAATTCTAATTTCGGGCGGACGCGGACAAGGGAAAAGACTTGTATGGTTTGGAAATACAACTCACAAAACTCATTTGCTCATTCATATCACCCGGCGGGCAAAGCCAGGGTAGCAAACTTGGTTTTCTTTCAATACGCCAAGCACTAACTGATCTTAACGAAATCAGTTTTCACGTGGGCCAGCCGCGGGCAGAAGTTCAGATTAATTCAAGTTTACCACAAACATACACATTAACAAATTATTCTTACAAGAAAAGACCCCCATAAACAATGTCAGATTCAAATTCGGGATTCACAAAAACGAGGGGTACAGATAGTCTTGAATAATATTGCTACACACATGCATTCCGTCACATCAACCGTTTCCTCTTTGCTTAAACTAATACAATTTTGAGTAAAATAATATTTAAAGTAATTTAATTATGTTCCGGTATTTCTTGGTTTATCAAATTCGCTTTTAAATGTCTTTAGATTGGAGCAAACATGTTTGTAGTCGATACTCGATTTAGGCTAATGTCATTCTTGAAATGTGGAGTTTACAAAACATTTCAGGGGAATACATTATGTGCACAATCTCTTTGGAATGACTTGCGTAATTTGGATATTTGCACGCATTAATATTAACTTGTCTAAACAAAACGTTTAGTCGAATGTTAAAGTCATTAAACTAAATCTTTATAAAATGAATTGATTACAATTTCATGGTTGTTTAGATGTGCTTAGTGAGTAATAGAGAGATTTGAGCGGCGTTGATTAGACGGCTGAGGTTTTCAACCCGGTTTTGGAATTTGGTAAGGAAATGAGGCGATGGAGCAGTCATGGAATGCAATGCGGAGGAAAAAGGGAACACCCCGATAAAGACACATCACCAATGTTAACGTCCGCCACCTTAATCAGTGCGAAAATCTAATGCAAACTCACCATTGGAGCGGTGGACTTTGGGAGGGGGAAGGAAGGGTAGAGTGGATAGGTCTGACTGACTCTTAACATCGAGGTCTTGATAGCCGGTAGGGGCGAAACGAGGTGGATATGAAGCTGGACTGCAAGGCCGGGGGAACCGGGAGATCCCAGAGAAAACCCGGCCGACCACCTACATTTTCCGGCACAATCCCGGGTGTGGCCACACCAGGAATCGAGCCCAGATTGCCTTGGTGAGAGGCGAGTGCTCTAACCGCTACGGCAAACGCGGTCCCAGGGAGGGGAAGTGTACACTGAGAGAAAATCGAGCAAATTATTTGTTTGTATAGGGCCATTAAAAATATTTAGTTGCCGTAACAAAATATATGGTTGAGCAAACAAAATTACTTTTGTTCGTTTAACAAGATATATGTTTGAATAAACGAAATCTCTTCGTTGGGCCAAAATAAATTTGGACTGTCAACTAAATATTCTGTTGAATCAACTGTGTGTATTTGTTTGGCCACTCATTTGACTGCCTTCGTTCGAAAATACAGCTTGAGAGCTTGTTTGTCTTTTTTGTGACAGAAGAGTAACAGTGTTAGTGCATCTATTGACGTTTAATAATCGTATAAACACATCAATAAAACAATTCAACAGGAAATGAAAAGTAAAGCTGTAAAACTTGAAATATTTGTTTACACACATTGCCCAGTATTTGAAGTACATCTATTTAAAAGCATTCCCACATCATTAGTTGTCACGTTAGCCGAGGTTACTAAGGCGTAGTGCACGAACATACAGGTGATCTAGGTTCAACACTCTGTCGAACTTGTGAATTAATTTTTATATCAGCCGACACTGTTTAATGTACTTGGAGCCAAGCAAATATTTAGTTGCACCAACCAAATCTTAGCCTGGGGGCAACCAAACGAGAACAACAAAATAATTTGGTTTCAGCAACAAAATATTCCACTGCCCCTATACAAACAAATCATTTGGTTGCGCCAAAAAAATTCTGGTTTGATTCAACAAAACCTTTTTCTCTGTGTGAGTGACCTGGTTGTACATCACCTTAACATACGTTGATCTGGTTGGTGAGTGGAACTGTGGAGAAGGAGGGGACTGTCCAATAAGGTAAAACATCTTCAGCGTAGCTGTCAGATGTCAAACCCCGCGGCCTTCATAATTCGAATCGGCTATTCTGCACCGTGGCCAAATGCGCTCGGTATCCAAGCATGTTCGGTTTAGAAATACAAAAGAGTTTTGATTTGCAGTATGTGCAGGAATTCAAATTTACTTTTCTCGATTTAACATTTTCTGCTAGTTTACTGCACGTAAATTTGTTTCTGAAAGAAACTGCGCTTGCATTTTATCCTAAGCATGGACGCGAAACATTTGCATGGTCATTTGGCCACATTTTAAATGAGACGTCCTTGATGAGACGTCCACAGTTCGTAAATAACACAAAAGCTGTACTTGTGTGGTTCAGGATACTGTACTTTGATAATGTTCCTAAGTAACACACATAATGTACAGGATTTAACTCAGTAACTCCAGCAACCTACAATTGCAGGTTCATCACAAAAAAGTATGTTTTAATAATTTTTTACCAAAATGATTTTAAAGGGTAGTAAACGCCTTTCAAAGAGGCATTGAAGGCTGAATTTATTGCCAAAAATTATACCTATGCAGTATCAGTGTCTAGACAATGTTTAATTAAACTAAAATTCCCAATTACCCTAAAAGATGCCGCTTTTTATGATGTGATCAGGCCTTAAGTAACATCCCTGCCCGATCACACCTTTATACATTAAACCAAGACGCGAACGGAGTTGCATCAAGTAGTTGCGAAAAATCATGCAGCAGAAATCCCCTCCACCGGCCATCAATCGGGGACGAGTATGTCTAAACAACGCGCCGATATAGGCCAGTACAAGGCTGGACGCGTCGTCTTTCCTCATTCAGCCAACAACGAGAGAAGTTCACGCAGGAATGGGTGCGTCCGATTGCCGATAGACGCCTACCAGAACCGCCTCCGGAACCATGTTTAAGGTGGGGACATTCCAGTTAGTTTGTCATATTAGTGGCTGTGGTAACTGTTTCAGATCGGATTCTTGCATGTGTGAATTGTGCCGGACGATGCCTCTGGTCGCCGGGTTTTCTCGGGGATCTCCAGTTTCACCCACCCTTGCATTCCGGCGCTGCACCGTACTTACCTCGCTTCACCCTCGTCAACTCTCAATACGTCGACGTTAAGAGCCGTCCAAATCTCTTCTCTCTCCTTCCCTTATTTTACATCAAATTATGCACAGAGAAAGTTAATTTAGTTTTGTATAGAAAATCTTCACGTCATAATTAATTTTAGGAAATGTATACAAACACGTTCCATTTCATCAAACCCCACCTTTTTCGAGGAATTCGCGCATGCATTTATGAAACGTATAGAATGTTTGCAGATAGGCAACACGCAATGCACTAAGGTCCCCTGTGACCGCATGTTACACGCGTGCGTAATTTGCGACTATCGCCCCTATGGGACAATGACGTACTGTTATGGTAAACGAGGTGTTGCTGGTTAGCCAGAGTGCCGGCCATCTTTGTCCTTCACCACACCCCGGGTCACTGACGGGGCAGGGTTCTGGCGCCGCTGACCGACTACGAGCTCCCAGTGACGAGAGACAACGTGAGAGGAGAAGATCCACCACGAGGGGATGCTGAGAGGCCTTCTCCGCGGTGAGAGTTTGAACGTCCCACCAATACTATATTCCAGTGGTGAGTCCGATTGGGATAACTGTGGATATCGAAGGGATTTTTAAGAGTGCTTCAGTAGCAGCTATATTTGAGGATCATTCGCTATTGATGGTTGATAACGATTTATTGAAATAGAGTCCCAAAATAAAATAATATTTTACATAATCAGTGAAGAGTTATTTATATAAAGAGTAATTGTATTGTAATAAAGTCATTGTTAAATGCTGTTATGATTCAGCTCATAGTTAAATTATAGCTACGTCCCTAGTCTATTCCCTTATAGACGCTTGTGTAGGAAAGGGTAATATAATAGTATGTAAGTAAATGAGGACGTATAATTTGACGTATTAGCTGCACGTTACTGGAATCGTAATACATTCTTATTTTTTTGTGCTAACATTGTTTTCGTGTGTGTTGTAGCACTTTCAATAATAATATAGGGAGATTATTACTTATTCGCAAGCTGTATTACTTTGGCTAACCAATTTCTTCTGTTATCTGTAAACTCTTTGTGTGAAGAAGGATTAGTTTAATATTCCTTCGAAACGCTGTTGTGGGGGGGGGGGGGACCTTCAGACATGACAAACAGTAGATACATTTGACTGAGTCATGTCCACCAAACTGCATACTAGTTTCATACACACAGTACGTGGCATGGACAAAACCGTTTATATACACAGAAGAAAAAAAAAAGCTTAGCTTCAAAAAGTTTGGAAATTTGCGTATTTAGTTACTGCACAAATGCG
This sequence comes from Dryococelus australis, assembly GCA_029891345.1. Classification (NCBI taxonomy): domain Eukaryota; kingdom Metazoa; phylum Arthropoda; class Insecta; order Phasmatodea; family Phasmatidae; genus Dryococelus; species Dryococelus australis. The sequence goes on from CM056998.1 coordinate 79,828,174, forward strand.
AGAAACATTCTAACATTACGATTTTGAGACGGCTACTACGAAAATATGCAAAAAATTTAACTAGTTTAGAAGTTAACATCTAATGAATATATACGTGTTGGTGTCAACGGTTCGATATACGTTTTATGCAAAATATTCGTTGCCTATAAATGAATCATCTCACGACAGTAAGACGTCATTTAGTTTTCTAAAAAAAACTAACTGATTTAGGAACTATGTCTGCCTCCTAAAAAATTTCGAATTCTTAGAAAGGAAGGGCTTCAAAAGTTTGCATTTTTCGTCAATATAGTGTTACATGCTTGCTGCTCTGCATAGCTTTCCTCTCCCCTTCCCGCTCGAGCGAGTGAAGAAATATGTCAAGGCCAGGCTAGTAACCTGAATAATACGCGGAGACTTACAAAGACGCGCCGCTACTGCAGAAACAGGCGCATGAGGGCTAGTGCATCCCCGAACTTGGGCGAATTCAATTTATGGGGTTATCTTTTCAAGAATGTCCCGGTCGTTGCCCTAGCCTCTCTTGGCGTCACTCGGAGTGCGAGGAATCTTCTATATCGGACTGGTGAGACTACTTAAGCCGCGACGGGCCTCCGAGCCGACAGTCTAGTTCTTGGAGGGTTGTGCGTCCTTAATGATTGCAGTTGGTATACAGTTAAAACTGGAAAAATTATCTTTAAATTAAAATTTTAGTGGCCATATAACAAATTCAGTGTTAAGTCCAGGTGTGTGAAAATAGCAAAGCGACGAGATAGGAAAGCAGCAAGTGGTGGCGAGAGAGATCAGCGAGAGTCAAGTGTGCGGACTGCGAGCATCGGTACAGTGGAGGTGAGACTGGTGGGCGGGACTATTGAACTGGATGCGTAAGTGACTGACATCTGGATTGGTGGCAATAAACAGACTGAATATGTGTAAAGTGAGTTAAGAGTTTTGAGCGGCTCTTAACAGCGAGGTCTTGAGAGCCAATGAGGGGCAAGTGAGGTGAGAATGCAGCAGCGCCGGAATGAAGGGGCGTCGGAAACGGAAGATCCCAGAGAAAACCTACCAACCGTGGCCCCTAAATGCATAAGGAATTTCCCAATTTGTATAGTAATGACGCTCACCATACCAATATTTGCAATCTGATATATGGCTTTATTTCCTTGCTATGTAGGACTATAGGTTAAAAATTTCCAATATATTTAAGGAAGTGTACCAGAAAATAATTTACAGTTTATATCAGACTGATTTCGTTTCTAAGTTTTGTAAGCGTACCCATGCTCCACGCAATTTAGCAGCTATAGATATACGGATACGTGTACCTTTCTGGACCGATTTTCATGAAACTAGGGCAGGAGTACCTATGTGTTCCCTCCTCCGAAAGGAACTCTCTGCATACGGGTCCATCTGTGCTCCCCAAAGATTCGCTGTGATCGCGATGACATCGTTTCCTCAATGATAGAAAATATGCGACAGTAAAATGAAACGTTTGGCATCGCAATAGTAGCAAGTGCAGTGATATATGTATGATGTTTTGATGTACGAACTAAACGGAGGTTTCTTCTGTTATCATCCAAAATATACTCGTCTTCCTGAAAAAGCGGAGCAATAAGGTCGTCCCTGACACGCGCATAATTTGCCCCATAATTCGGTGCCCATAGAGCTAAGTAACGAAACCGAGTATATAAGATGCTTCTTAACTGGTTCTGTATGCAAAAAGTGTGCTGAACCCGAATTTGAAGGGCGCCACTTTCGTACTCTTGAGCATTTTTAGGTTAGACGTATTCAATATGGTTGCCGATTTAATTTCAGTCATTGTCAGTTCATTGCCTAACATCTTTGAATTATGTTCGTTTATAGTATTAAATGGAAGATCTTGACATAAATAACAAAAATACACAATGCTAAATATAACTTTTAGCATATTAGACAGTATAAAAGTGGAAATATGTGAATTAATGTAAAATTTCATAGCAATGAAATTAATATATTACTAATACTTCATCAATAATTCTTTCTTTTTTTGTGTTCAGGTTTCATGCTATAAGAGTACTGCAAATAAATTGGAAAAAGAAAAGGGCATAATTAACCGTGAACGTATCGATTAACATCTAATAACATCAAGCGAAACACGAATTCGCACACTGATAAAACCAAGCAAAGAATGCGGTGATCTGCTTCACATTCGACTTGAAAGTTCGCTAGAGAAAAACAAGTTATCCACAGTCAATTATCACAAACAATGTGCTTCACTTTATACGTCTAAACCAAACATTGAGCGATTTCAAATAAAACATATGTCAAGTAATTAAGACGAAAGCTATGCGAAACCTGCGACAAAGAGGGTGTGTAGAAGTGCAGCTGAATATTTCTCATTCAAACTGCATTGCATATTTTGTGACTGAGAATGTAATATCGAGAAGGAAGACAAAATTCCACAAAGGATCCGACTGATCCAGCAGGAAAGAAAACATTCAAGGATTTTATCATAGAAAAATGCCAAGAACGAAATGATGTGTTGTCCAATAAAGTTCGATTGCTATTGTAAGGTACAGTTGCAGATTTACATGCCGCAGATGGGATATACCATCAAGACTGTATGTACAAGTTCATGAGCCCAAGAAATGTTTTCTATTTTTCTACAGACTCTCCATCAATTTCAAACAAACACGATGCGCATTACTTTGAAATCAAATCCATTTTGGAGGGAAATAGAGCTCCTGGTCATGCATTGAAATTCATAAAATGTACATGGAGCATGGTGGAATTCTACTTGACAGGCCCTCTTTGGTAGCACAACTATGTGAAGACCTAAGTCCTGATTTACTTTCTATTTCTTGTAGGAGTTATGCGAACATCATTATGTGCTGCAAGAATACCATACATTCATTGAAGCTTCAAACAGGCGATGATGACTATGTCTTTTTGTCGGTGACAAAAATCATAAAATAAAGAATGAAACCCAACATTTACCAGTAAACAAAGGTGTGTTCAAGACACACATGTATTGTGATGTTACTTTAAAGGAAATCAGTCCAACACATTTCAATCTTCTTGAAGAAATAACAGGTGAAGAGGCAGGCAAATATTTGCCCTGTATTATGATTGGAAATACATTCTCAAGTTTAATACAACAAATATATATCACATTACAGGTAGCCATAGGTTTTCTTATAAGCGAAAAAAAGAACAACTGGAAGTCTTTATGCTTATAGAATCAGTTGGTCCTACAAATAATTATTAGGGTGTAATGGATCTGCTGCTTCAGATACACCTAAATAAAAATTTCGGGAATCTATCGTCAATTCTACAACTGGACTAGAGCAAATTGTGGCAGATAATCAACCCATTCACTTGCTGTGATAGTGACGCAACCAAAAATATAAATCACTACAGATGCAATGGAAACCACTAGTCCATGCCTTTCTAAGGCAAATAAGAACTATTCAAATTTCAATGTGCCTGTGCACGCTTTTAGTGGATCAAATAAACCGAAAAGGATGGCCACAAACTGTGTAAAAATTGTCTTACCTTTAAAGGTTATTGCTTAGCAGAAGCTTTCATTTCAACGATCGAAGAAGTTAGATTTCGACTTTTTTAAAGGAGTTGTAGCTAAACCATATGCTCCAGAATTTGGAGGCTTCAATATTACGATTGCAAAAGAAGACGGTGTCTGTGTTAAACCAGCAAAACAACTTATGTACACGCCTCTCATTGATATGATCCCATCTGATCTCACTACTATGCGCACAGCAATGCTAGAAGCGAAGTGCTTGACAAAGGAAACTGGACAAAAATACAAGATGTTTACAGTGGACCAGCAACTTTATAATGTTGTACTGCATGTCATGTGGACGAACTCACATATGTTCTCCGATTTTGTGCACACTCATGGCTGGATCTGGATTTGAGGAAATTTTGAATTATGCCTTTCCTGGAGTCCCTAACCCTAAGATGTTATCAGGTAAAAAATTACTCCAGAATGTAAAAACACTTCGTATGACAGTGGAAGAGATTCTTAGAACACTAATCATTAGTTGCAGTAATTATGAAGAACTATCTTAGCAAACTTGACGAACGAGCATCACGAAGCGGAACTGCACAAATGTGGATAGACAATTTAATAATTCCTGTCTTTAAAATGTTAATATTTATTATAGCTGAACGGGAATGATATTGGACTCTACATTTGAAATCAATGAGCAAAATGTTGTGATACTACTTTGCAGCTGGTCATTTAAATTATGCAAGCTATAGTATGAACTAATAAATGCCATGGAACGACTACCCCAAGAGCTTCTCCAGCAGTTTATGAATGGTGAACTTTCAAGAGACAGAAGCCATTATTATTCAATTCAATTTGGTCTGATATGTTTATTGAATCAACTTTTATACAATACGGTCATGGGTCTGTATGTGTTATTGGAATCACGTTGCAAACCAAACACAGTCAAAATGTGGGAACTTAGTATGTACTTTTCTAGTAGCCTTGTCAGTGATCTGGATTTAATGGGGGAGTGTAACGTAAGCAGTGTTGTTACTCATTACAAAGAAGAGTCAAAGTCTCGTATTCAAAATGATTTGTTAGGCAGACTACATATACGTGAAAAGTTGGACATTAGTAGATATCCATTAAGTACAGAGAGTGACCAAGAATTTCTCGTCAATATTGTGACTAGGGAAATCTCCCATGTGTCGATAAATGTCGACAAATCAATCAGTCTTGGACTGAAACCACAACAAAGATTTGAATCAAGTTTGCCAGGATGTTTCTACTCAGAACTGCACAAAGAAGTTATCATTATGAAATGAAATGCAAAGAATTTAAAAAGAGATGTGCCAGTTATCGACACTAAACTTATAAACTCTAGTCCTACGGACATCCGTATGAGAGATATCGATGATATGCATATACTTTGTTTTGACCTGTCACGAACACCACAATCGATGTTTGATGAAAATGGTGACATGGAATTTTCAAAATCCAAGTCAGTAACGAAGAACATTCTTAAAGTTAAAACATCAGTTCGCATTCTTGAAATGTCTGATGCCTCGAAGATCATCATTATTGATGGATGTGCAGTTATGTGGACAGAATATTGGACAAAGCAAGGAACTGTGAAGGATTACCTAAACAATTTCAAGTCTTACATTTCAAAGAAGTTAGAAGGAGACAGGTTACTTGATTTTGATCGTTTCTATCCCTTCAGTATCAAAAGTGGAACTTGATATTCCAGAGTTAAAGAGAGAAATCGTTATCACAAACTACTTCTTAACACATCACTGCCGGCTCAGCATACCGTGTTAACGTTAGTGGAGAATAAAATCAAACTTATCGAACTGATGTCCAACTACTTACATGAAGATGCTACATGTCACTAGACAAGTAACAATCTGATCATAACTTTGTCTCGTCAATCGCCTATACAAATTCATCAAGGTGCGTCTTCAGTAAAGTCAGATCTTGAAACCTACACTGATATCAGTATCACGAGACAGGCAATCGCCTGCTCTAGGGCAACCAATATGACTGTGACAGTGATTTCAGATGACACTGATGTGTTCCTGTTGTCGTTGCATCATTATTCAGATAATGAAACTACAGTGTCCTTTCATCACGAAGACTACTCAGAAAGGAAGAACAACAATTGACATTCGTACCATGTGTCAGAAACATAGTAGTATTGTCCCATACCTGTTGGATGCACATTCTCTATCTGGCTATGATACTGTAGCATGACTATTTGTAATAGAAAAGTCAACACTATTAAAAATACTGGCAAGTGGAAGTAAGCTTGAAATGTTGGATGAGGAAAGAGAGGACATATCGAATGTACAGTATTGGGCGAAGCTACAACATTTATTAGTCTTTGCTATGGTATTAAGCATACGTTATGTGCAACGACTGAGTCTCCTTTCAAAGCACGGAAACGCATTTCGGGGAAAAAAATGTAACGTCAATTCTAAAATTTATGTCACCTCCACCAACATCTGAAGCATTTGCTGAATACGTAAAAAAAAAGATCCCTTATCAAACAAGTGTGTAGAAATAAGTGTTACATAAATATATTTATAATCTTGCTCTCACAATTCATGATTGGATTGAATATTAACAATCTAAACTACTTTATACAGTACACTGCTACCTGGAACTACTATTGCGCCATCAGAAATTGTCGAACCTATCCGTTGTGGATGTAAAACAGATATAATTAGTGGAAAACATTTTGGATGTATTGTAACTGGTCTTGCCTGTACGGCCTTCTGCTAATATAATGCTACCGAAAACTGTTTGAATCCTCTCACACACATCGATAATCAATAACGAAATTGAAGAATCTGAGAATTAAATTACCGAATCTACTGTTTAGTAAATATAATAACAAGATTAATATTTACGTTATTTGCATAGTTTAAATTTTTGCTGACCATTTTTTATATTTGGATTTTTCATTGGTAGCAATTCTCTCATTTGTAAGTTTCAAAATATAAAAACTGTTCATCATGGGTGGATAGTTTCATATTAATTTCATGTCGGCTGTTCTAATGGGCCAGTTTCTATGAACGCAAGAAGTCTCTCTGCGCCCATAAACATGAGGTCACGATAGAATATTTATGTTCTATATGGGTCTAATAATGGCAATAGCTTTAAGTTATTAACATTCCAAATTGTAGATTATATGATTGGTAAAATTAGAGCAAGTAACTAAAGACAAAGTTTCTTAAATTAACAAAAAAGAAGACTAAACCAAAAGGCATCTGCACCGATAACGAAACCAGTTTTTAAGAAAACAACGAAATTGCCAGATAATAGTGTTTAATTCACAACTGGAATGAAATAATGACGAAATTATTTATGTAACTGAGCAGATGCTTTCTTGATTGATCCTATTACAAATATAAAACGCGTTTATATGATTTACACATGGAAAATTATAACTTTTTGGAAAATACCGGTTGTGTTGAGAATAAATGCATGGGGAATATTCACTAGCAGCTGTCTTAATAGCAAAGTTGAATAAATGCATCGTTGAACCACCAAACTTCTGCTTTCATTTTGGCAAACTGCTTACCCGTCTGCGAGGATTAGATAACAACCATAATATAAACCTTCAGTACAGGTTATCCATACTTGACTTGGGTGATTCGATGCAGTATTCAGTCAGGTGAGTTAAAATTTATGCATATTTCCTTCTGGTAATTGTCTTGATTCTGGATTTAACAGGAAGAATTACGTCAAAGTCTCGTGTATTACGCCAACATTTATTTGGTCCAATAGCGTTTGAGATATTTTCCTCGATGTTTCCATTTTCCCAACCCAAAGTACATATTTTCATAATCACGAATCACACTACTAATAGTAAAAACGAAATAATTTTGTTTCCTTACGTGGCCAGATTCTTTTTTGTCACCAAGTTGTTTGGAGATGACGTTTTCGTCCCTCAAGCTAATAATGACTTTCGAAATGTATTTTTCGTAGGAAAAAAGATGGGAGTGGAACCAATTAAGTTATTATCGTGACCTGCAAAGTTTTGGGTTGCTAGAACCTGACATAAGTATTTCATTACCAGTGAAAGCATTTGAGTTGTAAATGACGATTTCACACATACTTAGCTGTGGAACGTTTCTTCAATTATAGTATATTATTTTGAAAATAATCGCTCTTGCCATCAAGCTGAACACGATACCGCATACTATTATAAGCTGTTGTCACCACTGTGACATCATCAAAAATTTGACAATTTACTACGATGCGCAATGGCGTGCCAATAAAGGTGCCATCCTCCCGGTATTTCCGGTTGACTGTGAGTAGCGGTATATCTGTGATATATTCGGCTATGTGGGCAGTTGTAAAATCTAAGTTGTCGGCACGGAATTGAGAAAGTGGTAGTAGAAAAAAGTATAGGCGGTTCACGGTAAACTAAATACTTTTGAAAGCCCTGCGTAAGATATACCCGTATACACATTGTGCATTCTTCCGCCAAATGTAAAATTAGCATTGCCTTGGGTCTGATCACTGGGTCAACTGAAACGGTTAAAATGAACATGACTATTAATGTCCCCCAAATTTACTGATTCGTACACTTTGTATTAAAAAATGTTTACCTGGCACTTTGAATTCAACATTAAGACATGGAACTACTTTTCCTTAGTTCTTACCAACTTTACTGGACGCATTCCAGTTAAGGTGCCCATTAAAACATTTGCATATAGGATCAGTGATAGTTTTCAAAGGTTGATTTCAAAAGTCTCAAAAAAAAATCGCAAACAGCGTATAACGTAGTACTGAGTCGGATTTCAAAGAAGCCTGATAAATTTCAATATATTTTCCTTTGAACATCTTCAGAAAGGAAAAACGTGTATAAACACGAGTTCTTTGCAACAGCTGTGACATTTTTAAAGTGTGAAGGGGGAGGGGGGCGAATGAGAAGGGGCTTGTGACAGAAATACTAAACGTGCGTCATTTGTTCGCGGCAGGTGTGCAATGGCCGAACATGTTACTTTCACTTCCGGCGGCACCTCCTCAACGCCATAAATTATACCTCGGCGCGCGCGACCAACCACGTGTTTATTCTCGCACTGCTGTCGGTTTTCAACTTCCCCCTCCAACCCCCATTCACTTTCTACCCCTTTTCAGAAACCTCTCTCCTTTACGCCTCCCCCCCCCCCACCTTTTTTTTCAACACCTTTCTTCCACGCTACCGGGGGGCCGGTCCCCTACTACTTTCGTCCAATCTTTCTCTCTGCAACCCTCCCGACCCTCTCTCTTCCTCAACCCCTTCCCCAACATGAAAGGATCTCCACAATTTCCGATAGCCAGACCCGTGTTTACCCCCGATCCACCCTCACATCTTGCGGTGAAGGGGAAAGGGTGTCAAACTGACAGCTTTCCTTTTGGCGCTACTTCCGTGAGGAGCGGGCGCACCTAGAAAGCCAAAGAAGGAAAACTTCGGAAGCTTTGAGGTGTAAGTGCCAGAACAAGACACGTACTCCTCGCAATTTTGCCTTTGTCACTGAGTATACACTATTTATGGCAGTGACCACTTTTCGAAGCCGTATCATTTGGAATAACAGTCAAAAATATATTTTTTTTGTAGCCTTAGACGTTAACTTCCGAGTACGGTGAAAAACACACACTGTGTTTATTGCTTGGATAGCAATATTTAATTTTAAAAAGTGGTGGGATGATAAGAAATGGCTGATAGAAAAAGAGTAACAGGGGCCTCGAAAGTGCTCGCTTTGTCGTGAACAGACTATACCTACCGGCTTATTTTCGAAACGGCGCTTCGAATAGAACCATTAAGGAATTTTATTTTTATGTCATAACGTGCAGGTTTCTTGAACGGGGCGGAAATCTCCGCTGCTCGTCCTGGATGCAACATGGCTTGTTGAGTCGCACTGAGAAAAAGGTTTCGTTAAATCAAACAAATTTTGTTTGGCGTAACCAAATCAATTGTTTGTGTGGGGGCAAGGGAATATTTTGTTGTTGAAACTGAAATATTTTGTTGTACTTATTTAGTTGCCTCAAACATTTTTTGAATCAAACCTTTGAAATATACCCCCCCCCCCCCCCCCCCCATGAAGGCCGCTTATAGTTTTCCAAATATGCCGTGTATGTTCACAAGCTATTCATACTTGTGTTTAAAAAGGCATTTTTATTTATATTTTTGGTTAAACTAAACTTTCAGGCGATCTATCAATTATAATATTTAATTTATAATGAATATGAATAAAAAAATAGCGAGGAAATAGCTGTGTTGGCAATGCCTAGTAAGAAATAGTACTTATGTAAAATGTTATTAAAATGGGTGCGCATGGATGCGGTGCGTTGGGCCCCTTGGTGTAATTCTCTACACTCGGGTAAACTTTGTTTTCAAGAGGCGGGGGGATACCCGGGAAGTATATCTTTAGCAGGGCTTCAGGAACGTTGGAAGTAACCGAGAATGGACGATAATCTGCGCGCACTGGGCGAATAGTATGTGAGACCGACCTGCTGGACCGTGGGAAAGTGGGTCTTATGCGTGAGTTGCAGACATTTGGAATGATCTTAATGTATGTTATTGGACATTTGAGCATATTTGTATAACTAATAAGTGAGGATTAAGTAATTGTCGCTAGTACAAAGTAAACTATGATTTTAATTATAATCGATACTCTAATTAAATATTACTCTCATTGATAGGGATAATAAGTCTTAATAGTATATGTAGGGTAGTTTAATGTTGTAAATTATATATTTCTGTACTTTTAAAATTTCTATACTCCATTCACGGTTACTTCACATTTTTCTGAAACCTTGTTAAAGTTCTACTTCCATGGTATTCTTCCGCCTCGTGCAAACTAAGCTGAACTAATAAGCCTAGAAAATTACACCAAAGGACAACGCACCGAATTCGTGCGAAATCACTTGTAATAATAGTCTGTATGTCAACATCTTACTAGGCACTACCAATACACACGTTTTCTCGCCGTTTTTATTCATATTTATTATGAACGGAATATTAAAATTTATCAATAAAAAAATGCAAATCTTCAACTTCATATTTTTATTCAAACAGAGTTATAAAACGCTCATGATATATGGTATATTTAGGAAATAACTGAACACGTCGTACATGGGATGATTTTTCATAAGTTTGATTCAAAAAGTGTGAAGAAACGGCGAATAAGACTATAATGAGTTTTTTTCATGTTATTAATACCTCCATCCCTCACGAACTCTCATACGCCCTCAGGCGACTTGATACAGCAATTGACTTTCCGAGCAAGTCTCGGACTGTGGTTTCCAGCCAAAAAAAAAAAAAAAAAAAAACATGCCCTAGGTTTGAGTTCAGTGAAACCAGATACGTTACTCGATTGTTTCCCGTTTGAAACACGGACTAAAGATGAGGTGGACCGCTTATTCGTCTTCTGCGCATGTCCCAACACTGACCTACCCCAAAGGAACACAACTGTCAAAGTCACGTGTTTGCTTATATCTTAATATCTAAGTGACAATCACTACTATATTAAGAAAATATTTTTAGCAGTTGAAACTTAATCAAACTGTATTAGCAAGTAACAAACATTACAAAGCTCTTGTTTACTGAACAGTCTTCTAACCCCAAACGCAATCCATGCAATTTTTGCCAGACGTGTAGGCAGAAAAACAGTTCATTGTTGGGACACGGAGATTGGTTGCGCAGCCAACGAGATCGGTCTACCTCATCTTTAGTGTATGGTTTGAAACCGCCCAGTGCAGCGCAGCTCAGAGGAGCGGGATCCGTCATACATCAGCCTTGTCGGCAGCAGTGGGGTATCGACCGACGATTGTCGCGAGACGGACACCGGCAGGCCGCCGTCATCGCCTGCTGGAGTGAGGCCTTCCTGTTGGCTGCGCATGCGTGCTAGCTATATTTAGCGCCGGCGTCCGAGGCTGCAGGTCTGCGTCTTCTTCCCCCCTCCTACGCCAACCCATCGGATATTTTTTTTATTGCAGAGAACACGAGATTTTTCACGCCGGATGCAAGAGAACATGGAGCTGCTCTCGTTTCCCGGAGTATCCAACTCTTTTTTTTATGGGTAGGGGTGAGGAAATGATCACGATATTCCATTTCGATATCTCTAATTAAAACAGAATGAGCGCGTTCAGCAACGCAAAGCGCTGCAGCAGCTTAATGTCATTCAACGGCTCCGCTGAAACGCAGCCGTCGTGCAGCGAATGCAGCGGGAAAATGCTGAATTAAGAGGTTTGGGTGGCTCTTAAGAGTGGGATGGACCCCCCGCATTTTTGTAAAATAGTTGTTTGCGCATGAGCGTATTTCGGTAAATACATGTTCTGCAAATACGGCTTTTTGTCAGAAAAGATAAACGAACAATCATCTATTCCCTTTTTTTTTTTTTTTTTACTTTTGTCGTATCAAGCGTATTCTTGGAGAAAAAATTTCGTGAAAATGGTCAAATATCGCATTTTTAAAGCTTGTGTATGCGGTTTCCTTGAGCGGCAAGAGACAAGTACAAAGATGCGGGCGTAGTTTAATCTGTGGGCATTCATCGCGTGTAATAAAAGTCCCACTGTTGCAGATCTAATTTCCACAGCACAGCGTCACGACGGAAACACTGCACGCCTTGCGCGTAGGAGCGATGAGGCACTAGGCGTGCGTATTAGTGTCGCCCATATCTCTCACTCCTCTTGACCTTGGACGCGGGGTTCCCACGGAGGTCCATCCTACTCTTAACAACGAGGTCTTGAGAGCCGATGAGGGTATAATGAGAGAATGGAGCAGCGCCGGAATGTAAGGGCGGGGGAAACGGCAGATCCCCGAGAAAACCCCGCCGACCAGCGGCATTGTCCAGCACGATACCCACTTGCGAAAATTCGGGAGTGAACTGGCCGGGGACCGAACCCGGTTTCGCCCTGGTGGGAGGCTAGCAGTCTAACCGCTCAGCCATCGCGGCCCCAGCGGATGATGAATCTCCGCTCCTAGCAGACAGCAGACGGGTCAAGTGCAAAGATGGTGTCAGAAGTGTATACATTTTGTGCTGTTGATGGACTTATGTCGGTAGACTGCTTCTGGAAATGCGATATTCACACAAGATGAAGAAATTGCATGTAATATGGCAAAATTGATACATTTTGACCAAATCGTGTAATTTTTATTTTATTGCTTTAAATGTGAAAATAATTCTCGATATATTAAAAACACACGCTTTCAATATCGCTAAACCACGCTGCATAAACTTAACAAAGAAGCTCCCCTTATAAGAACAGCATTGTTACTAGCAGCAGTTTATTCAGACCTCCATAGCAGTAACTGGCAGCGGTGCATCATCGCTTTGCCTGATAAACGCGCTTGTTACCTTCATCAGGTCCACATACGAAAAGGCTGCTAAACTTTGGTCTCTAGACTCTCACAAATTCTCTAAATGCGTTCATAATACCTCATTCACGAAAAATTTTCGGCACCCCGTCAATAAAAATTACAATAATTCACGACTCAAAAGGGAAGTAACTTACTTTTACTCATACTGAAATTACAATTTCCCGGGTTAGATTTAATCCTATATTGTTGTAGTTGAAGCATACACGAAACATTATTATCACGGACTTCATATCATGCTGGTCTATAATGGGCCATATCTGTAAGGCGAAGGAAAAGTGAAGTGAAACAGAGACAAAGAGTAACAGAGTGCTGCGGCTGGCCACAGCAAGTGTTGGCAAGTGGCGAGCTGCTGCGAGGCGCAGGGCGACCTCGGCCAGCCTAGTCCGCTGTTTGTGGACAACAAATTCCTGGGGAATGAGCGCGAGGTCTGGGCGCCAACTTGCCCGAGACGCCGGAGGCCCTGCCGAGGACCGCCTGCTGTGAGGACCACCATGCCGTGGTCCAGCTTCAACGTCCGTCGAGCCCGCTGTCGAGAGAGCCTCATCGTAGACGTCGCCACGATAAAGGGTGATTATACTACCCGGTAGGGCGACTAAGGCACGAGAGACTTCGGGACAAGCGGAGGCTCGAGTAAGCTCTTTCAGAGCAGTATAATTACTTCTTTGCTTAAATGTTGTTATATAAAGACGTATCATCAGAAGCCTCCTTTCTTAAAGTATTTGAGCAGAGTGTTCTAGTCTCTGCAATAATTATTGTTAATTGCTAATCGTTACTACTTGGCGGACTTTTGTATAGCTATTGGTTTAATAAAAGTAGTGTTTCTTAGATGAGTGCTCTTTCTGTCGAGCTACCCTATTCCCCCTGGTTAATGCGTGACCTGATCCCCTCAGGACAGGCCACATCAAGAGATTTAAGTAACATTTAGAAGCTGGCTTCTTTAGCGGCCATGGCTACAAGAGAAGCAGCGTTCATATGGAAAGGCGACGGAATAAATAAGCGGAGGAATATTCCTCCGCGCAGTCAAGAGAAAAATAGAGGCTAGAGAGAGAGAGAGAGAGAGAGAGAGAGAGAGAGAGAGAGAGAGAGAGTGGAAGAAATCGAAAGAAAGCAAGGGAGTGGAAGCGATAAAGACGGGAGAGAGCGAGGAAGAAGGGGAAAGAGCGACGAAGAGGGGGAGAGAGCGAGCGAGACTAAGTGAGGCACAAAGAGAGTGAGCGAGGAAAACTAAGAGGAGTGAGTGAAGAGCTTTGGGCTGCTCTTAACAGCGAGGTCTTGAGAGTCGATGAGGGTGATTGAAGTGAATATGTAGCAGCGTCGAAATGAAGGGGCGGGGGAAACGGGAGATCCCCAAGAAGTTCCGCCGAACAACAATATCGACCGGCACGATTCCCACTTGCGAAAATCCGGTGACCCGGCCGGGGATTGAACCCGGTTCGCCTTGGTAGGAGGCGAGCGTGCTAATCGCTCAGCCAACGTGGTCCCAAGGGAGATGGAGAGGACAAGAGAGATGGAGAGAACAAGGGTGATGAAGAGAGTGCGAGGAAGAAACGAATGAGAGGGAAAGATAGAGCGAGGAAGAGTGGAGGAAAGAGAAAGAGACAAAGAGTATGAGGGAGGAAGGGAGGGAGGGAGGCTGATGTGTTGACGTCTGACGTCCTCTGACACCTTCAAAGAAGCTAGCTGTTCACTGTCAGTTGTCGAAGGAAAGTTAATATTTTCTGCGTGTCATGAATTGTGCCAAGTTCGCTCCCTAAACCAAAAGCAGCAAAAAAAAAAAAAAAAAAAAAAAACAACAACTTCGTTATCTAGTTGGCTACGCTTGAATTATTTGGGTTTAGGAGCAAAACCTAGACGATTACGTTTGAAACGATTAACGAATACCTTTTCCTTGAGAGAATTATTACGTTGATAAAATGTATAACAAACCATTCCGGCAAATGTTGAGAAGGAACAAGTAACATGGGGAATTTCTGTGAACACATCCGAATATGAACGCTTGTTAAATGCATGTCCTTGAATTTATTAAGTCTTCGCATAATTTTTTTTAATGGAAGAAAGGCCTTCTTTCTTATTTTTCGTGAAACGGCGGTGGAAAGAAAACGGATAATTCGTAACCTGAGTGATCACCATGTATTGTGATGGTATGTTGAAGAAGGGAAAACGGGATATTGTTTTTCCTGGAGCGGGTGAGGCCGTCGTATATTGCCGTCGTGAGCACAGCTGTTCGTTTTCTTCGTACGCATCTCTCGCAGTGGTAAAAGATGAACACTTCCGAAAGCAACCATCTAAAGAAAAACATCGTCTGTGCTGAAATATTTTATATATATATATATATATTTTTTTTTATAAATGTTAGAATAACTGTTCGTGTAAGCTATTTTGCCGTCCTTTTCTCCCCTCTTGGAGCAAACAATTTCTCAGTTCCGATCGACGCATTGGAGCAAACAATTTTTCTTGCAAAGCAACTGTGATGTTTCTGGCGCACGTTGTTTTTATGTGTCTTCGTATGTGTTTCTCGAGGTGCCACAAATAATAAGACATCAGCGGGTATGATAATGAAGACATTTCTTGTGTAAGTTGTTTAAACAGCGGTTTCTGGTCCTGATAAAGCTGCTGCGACACATTTTTTAATTTTACAAATTGCTGCTAGCTGCCAAATATGCAAAACCAACAAATAAAGTTGAAAAAAAAAAAAAAACTCTAAACGAGTATAGCTTATTATGTTGAAGTAGCGACTGTGTTTTAATCCTGGCAGGTTCGCTCAGGCATTTTTTTTTTTTGTTTAAAGGGCGTGCGCGGTAAATTGGATACTTTTGGAATGTCTTTGAAAAATATCACGGCCTGTAACTACATATATGCTGTATATATAGTATACAATTGAATGCAAGCTCCTATAGGCTGTTCATGGTAAAGTGAGCACTTTCGAAAGCCCTGCTTAAGATCTACTTGTATGCATGTTGTGTAGCCTTCTACCTTGTGTATGCTTAACATTGTCATGGGCCTCATCACTTTATTCATACGTCGGTCAAGTAAAACTGTGAAAGTATACGAAAACCAAATATTTTACAAATCTGCTCATTTTTACACTTCGATGCACAAAAAAAGCGAAAGAAATAATTACCTAGCACTTTTTATTCGTCGTTAAGCTACGGAACTACTTCCCATCCATCGTGACCAACTTTACTGGGTGCACGTCACTTACGACGCCTGTTTAAATATATACAGGTATGGTGCAGTGACTTTTTTCTAAGGTTGATTTCAAAAGTGCTCACTTTATAGTGAATAGCCTAGATCAGTCCATTGGCTTATTTACCATGGGCCATAAAAAGTCTGTATGTTACTCGTTGTAAAAAAAACTGCGTAAAACAGTTTCAAAATTTTAATTGTTGCTATAATTGGTGTACTATAGTCCTTATCGCTGTAGGAAATAGTGTTGTGTGCGCAATGCAAAAATTGAAGTGCTTTTAATGGCACTTAAATTATTATACGCTTGAGTGTGTTTCGCAAAGATCCTATAGATTCACTGAAACTGACGTGGAAGTATACGCAAATATTGTAGAAGGACAATATGGGAAAGTAGCCGAAAAAACGCGAGACGCCAATTTCAGCGCTCCTAGCGGTCTGTGCTGTTCGTACGTTAGTAAGCTGTGCATTGAATGGGTTGTTTCGAGTATTTTAGATGCGTTTTAATTCCATTTTTTTCGCTTGAATGGTTATTTAGTATGGCAGGAAAGATTTGTGCAGTTTTTGGCTGCAATAATTACAACTTTACGGAACTACAACAAGTCTTTTTTAAGATTTTCAAAGAATGCAACTCGGTAAGTACACGAGCTGTAGTGGATAACATTTTCCATTCGTGTATTTATAACAAATTTCATTCACCAATCTTAATTTACTTAAATACTGTTTTGTTGTTTCCTATGTGCATGCAATTGGTGCAGATATGTAAGCGCAGACCTGGATGTAATGAAAAAAAAAAAAAAAAAAAAAAGGTCGGGGGGGGGGGGGGGGACTGGTGGGTTTATACCTACACGAGAATAGTGTGTTCCGACCTTTTCAGAAAAGAGGATATTTGCAACCCAAATTTGCTTCCACAAGACCGAGAACGAAGTCACATAAGTGTTGTAGCTGCTATTTCTAATCTTGTACACTGAAGGGCTTTGCGAAGTTTGATAGCCCTTAAAGGCCCAGGTTTGTTTTTATTGGAGCGACACCTTCGAAAAATAAAAGTAAATAAAGTTTACCAATTTCCACATTCGTCTATTAAACTGGCTGAAGACTCTTGTTAAAGTCTTTGTGTAGTTCAGCAAGTTGAGCTAGGGATATAACATATTGATTGCTTCAGACAAGTTTTTACATATGTATGTGTGTCGGTGATTGCTCGTACAATGTTTGCATAATCAGTGTTCGTGTATTAAACTGGTTGGGACCTCTGAAGTGTCTGTATAGTTCGTCAAGTTGAGCTAGGGATAAAATTGATTAATTGTGTCTAAATAGTGTTGTCATATTTGTGTCGGTGATTGCTCGTACAATGTTTACATATTAGCCAAAATTTATGCACCGAGTCAGAGTCCCAGCGTCAGCAGGGTAATAAATACCTAAAACAATGATTCAAGGCACGCCGGAAATTTATTTTAGGTGGTAACGCATCAGCGAAACTGGGAGTTTCCCCATACATGATTGTCATATATAGCCTATTTGCACTGAGAAATAATGTATGTGTGTTTTGCAATTTAGCATATTTCTGTACTATTTGTAATATTACTCTAATATTGCCTCATGAAAACATGATAAATTGCAAAAGGATTGAACTGAACACTAGGCACCGTACCTAAATTAACAATGAGTAGTATAGAAATGCCGATTCGAGCGCGGCCGCCAGGTATCAGAAAACCAACGGTAAATGAAATGCTCGAGCCATCAGAAAACATCAAATGTCGATTCGAGCGCAACCGCAAAAAAAGTGACTTAAAAAGTTGCGTTTGGGCGCAGTTGCAAAAAAAGAGTGACTCAAAAAATTTGAATACGAAAAAATAAAATGTATATAATAAATGGGCGCTAATAAAAATCAACTGATGTCTAATATGATGACGACCATGGCAAAGAAAAAGGGCAACGCAGCTGATATTGTTTGGAAAGAATATCAATTTAAGAAATACGATTTTGCGGAAAGAAAGAAGAAGAAATCTCAAGAGAAGTATGTCAAGTGTGAAACTTGTAAACACTTATACAAACAATCTCTCAAAAGAGTCATATTAAAAGTAGATTGCACAAAGGTCTTACACCAATACATAATAAATCACATGGACCTACAAATGCATGGGAAATTTTTAAAATATCACATTTAATATCAAAACAGAAGTTCCCAAGAGAGAAACAAGTGAAATGTGAAACTTGTAGCCACTATTACAAACCATCTCTCATAAGAAGTCACTTGAGAAGTAAAATTCATAAGTACACACTCAGATTCAGTGTAGAAGAAATCGAAGTAGGATCAAGACTTATGCTGTAAAGAATGTGAATGCATACAAAGACCCAAATCATTTCCTAAACCATGTAAAAGAAACTGTCACTCAAATTGAACATGAAACTCTTCACTGAGTACAAAAGGGGAATTGGTGAGAATATTGCATATGTAGAAAGCTCCTTTAAAACAATGAACGAAATTATACTGAAATAGACTAATCTGGAAGAATATTATACCAACAGCATATCGAAAATTATAGCTGACATGGGGGCTTTCGAAGCAAAGGGATCTCAGTGGGTACTCAACAGAATATTTAAATTAGAAGTGCGAATAAATAAATATGTACCATTCAAGGGCAGTTCTTATGTTGATCTCCTAGAAAAAATAAAAACTATGCAGGCGGTAATTAATGTTAAGAACAATGATCAAAAATGTTTTTTGTGGTCTGTTCTATCTTCATTGCATCAAGTACAAAAAACCCAAAGAGTGAATAAATACATAGCTTAAGAACACGAGTTTGATTATGTTTTGGAATTTCCAATGAAATTGGATAGCATACCAACCTAAGAAGTGGAATTTCTATTAATGAATACACACATGAAGAAGAAGATGGTGGTAAGAAATATATAATCACCCCATTAAAAACAACAAAAAAATAAGACAGATAAGCACATTAACCTACTCTATATCAAAGATGAAAAGAACGACCACTACTGCTGGATAAAAAGTCTTTCGAGACTTATCGCATCACAAGTAACAAATAATGGTCACAAAATATTTATATGTGATAGATGTTTGCAACATTTCTACTCTGTAAATAAGCTAAAAGATCACGAACAAGACTGTCGAGATCACGATGGTGTTAGAGTTGAACAACCATCTAAAGGAAAAAATAACATATTAAGATTTAAAAACCAAAATCATTCTTTGAGAGTTCCGTTTGTGATATATGCTGATTTTGAATGTTTGTTGACTAAAATCGAAACTTGCCAAACAAAACCACGACGAATGTTACACGAAACCATACCAACAACACGAGCCTATTAGCTTCTGTTACTATGTAAAATACGAACATGAATACTATAAACCACCAGTAACTTATGAAGGATCTGATGCATCTAGTGTATTCGTTAAAATGTTAATGGAAGGAGCAAAATCTATTGGTGATATATACACAAATGAAAAACCAATGCTTCCACTAACTCAGAAGGAACAAATTGTTTATGATACAGCTACCAATTGTCATATTTGTGAAAAGCCTTTGAATAGTGATTCTGTGAGAGATCATGATCATCTCATGGGGAAATTTATGGGAGCTGCACACAGAGATTGTAACTTATTGTATAGAAATCCATGTTTTGTCCCAATGCTTATACACAATCTATCTGGTTATGACACACATTTATTCATAAGAGATCTTAGCATAGATGAAAATAAAATTGATCTAATTCCCAATAACGAAGAAAAATATATTTCTTTTACGAAACATGTATGTGAACGTGTAAATCTTAGATTTATTGACTCGTTTAAATTTATGGCTAGTAGTATCGATAAACTCTCTAGCAACCTTTCCAGAAGCCAATTCCGAGAAACGTGTAAGCATTTTTTCCAATGAACTTCTTGACTTTGTTACAAGAAAATGTGTTTACCCATATGACTACATGGATAGTACTGAAAATTTTTGTGAGACATCACTTCCAAAGATGCATTTTACAACAAACTTAATAAATGTAGCATTACAGATGAAGATTACGAATTTGCGAGAAAGGTGTGGCAATAATTCAACATAAAATCTCTAAGAGAGTACACAGAACTCTATAACAGATATGATGTATTGATATTGTCCGATATAATGGAAAATTTTAGAGACGAGTGTCTCAAAACATATAAGCTAGATCCAGCATGGTATTTCGCAGCTCCAGGGTTAGCATGGGATGCTATGCTCAAACATACTAAAATATAACTAGAATTATTAACAGATTACAACATGATTTTGTGATAGTAAAAGGTGTTCATGGTGGAATTTCACAATGTTGTAAGCGATATGCTAAAGCAAATAATAAATATATAAATGCTTATGATAGAATGAAGGAAATCTTTTATCTTACATATTTGGATGCCAATAACTTATATGGATGGGCTATGAGCCAGTATTTACCCTGTGGTGGGTTTGAGTGGAGAAATACAAATATAGATGTAACAAAAATAGAAGATGATTCTAGCAAAGGTTATATATTGGAAGTTTATTTTGAATACCAACATGAACTGCACGATATCCACAAAGATCTGCCATTGGCACCAGAGAATAAAGTACCAGAAGGTTTCAAAAATCCCAAACTCTTAACTAATCTGGGTGATAAAGACAAATATATATATTACACTATGTAAATTTTAAACAATGTCTATCTCTCGGAATGAAATTGAAAAAGATTCATTGAGTTCTGGAGTTTGATCAATCAGATCGGCTTAAGTCGTACATTGATCTAAACACAAATATGAGAACAAAGTCAGTAAATGACTTTGAAGAAGATTTCTACAAATTAATGAACAATTCTGGTTTTGGATAATCAATAGAAAATATTAGAAACAGAGTGGATATACGACTGAGCACAAGTTCTAAGCAAATGGATAAACTAGTGGTTCAACCAAACATTAAAAATAACTATATTTTCTAACTCTTTGGTTCCAGTTAATGTGATTAAAACATAACTGTGCTTTAACAAATCCATTTATGTTGGAATGAGTATACTTGATCTATCGAAAGTCTTAATGTACGATTTTCACTCAAATATAATGAAACCAAAGTATGGGGAAAATATTGAACTGTGCTACCAAGATACTAATTCATACATCTATTATATAAAAACACCAGATTTCTACAGTGACATGAAAGAAATAGCCGATAATTTTGATACTTCTGACTATAAAAAAGATATACCATATGGTATACCATTAGTTAACAAAAGATTATTGGTAAAATGAAAGATGAATGTAATGGAAAAATAATGGAAGAATTTATTGGTTTGAAATCGAAAATGTATGCAATAAATGTGGAGTGTGGTGTAAAAAAAGAGCAAATGATGTGAAAAACACTGTAGTCAGAAATGAGATTAATTTTGGTGACTACAAAAAGTGTTTAATAATAGTATGTATCTTATTAAAAGTAAGAAACATGAACTCTATACAATTGGGTTGAGAAAAGTAACATTAAGTCCTGAAGATGATAAAAGATTTATTCTTAAAGATGGCATTAATACACTACCATGGGGACACTACAAAATTGATCAAGAGTGGTACTATGAAAGAGCAGTTGCCCATCACGAAGCACGAGTCGCCTTATCGCTGATATAGTGCATGAGCTTAAAGGAAAGCATATGTATAACAAAATGCAATCGCTCATCGACGTTGTGATCTATGGCAGTAAAAAGATGTATGTGATTATCGACGAAGTGAATAATGCGTGGTTCAAAGCGAAATACATTATTTCGAGATGATATCTCGAAATGTATCGCAGCTATGCAATCACTCAGTACAAAGTTCATCACGACTTTGAGTTTTAAATTTTTCGCGTATAATGTGTAAACCTGTAAGAGTCAAACTAAATGCAATCACTCATCGACATCGTGAATGGTAAAACTGGTCTACGACTATAAGACAGTGTATGTGATCTTTGACGAATAAGACAATTAGTGGTTTAAAGCAAAAGACGTTGCGAAGATACTTGGGTATGCCGATCTCAAAAAGGCGATGCGAATGAATGTAACAAAGAAGTACAAGAAGCTATTGTCGCAGATAAGGTGGGTGACTCCAGTCACCCACCTTAAGAATGCACAACCGCAAACTGTTTTTATTTCAAAGCCCAGGTTGTACGAGTTGATAATCTTGTCTACCCATTGCTACAAATTTCAGTAGGTCTCATAAAAGAGCAGTTGCCCATCACGTCGACGATAGCGACATCCTTCAAAAGTTGCATATACAAAGGGAGTCTGTGCGACAGACTCCCACCTTAATTCTCAACCACATGCGGTTTTCATCAACGAATCTGGTCTGTATTCATTAATAAAGGCTTCCAAAAAGAACGAGGCTAGACAGTATAAGAAGTGGGTGATAAAAGAAGTGCCACTGTCCATACGCAAATACGGCGAATAGAAGTTAGAGCAAAAGGACAAACCGCTACTGGATGACTTGAATAAGAATCTTACAGTGGCTATAGATGTTATCGACTAAGAGAATAATCCGTGGCTCAAAGTGAAAGACGTTGCGGAAATACTGATATGAAAAAAGTGTTGCGAGTGAATGTAATGAAAAAGAATAAGAACCCGTTGTCACAATTAAAAGAGGTCCCTCTAGGTACCCATCTTAAGAATGCACATCCTCAGACACATTTTCAGATCCCATTAAAAACACTCTTATAGCGCTATTAAAGACAAATTATATAACAGTAAATATTTTTAATAGATAACCATCCATTAAAAACTAATAACCATACATGTTTGCGCTTTATTGGACTTTGGTGACTCACTTTCAACATCATAAATTAGGTTTCTCTGGCTTACTAGTACCACATTAAAAATTGTTGTAGCTGATATTGGTTTATTAAAATCAACTGTAAGTTTCTGATTAGTTCGATCTTTTACAATAGCGGTTTTTCTGTAAGAACAATCAATAACATAGAATGGTCTTCTTCCAATAAATGACCCAGGGTTAAAGCACAGGTCATTATTACGATAAGGGGTATCTAGTTTAGTCTTTGAATTTCTAAAATCACTGTAAGCAATATACATCTTATCGAAAATTTTATCATCAATGTTTAAATTCCAATTCTCTTTGGGAAACACTTCATTCCGTCCATTCTTAATATAAATATTTTTGACAATACAAGTCATACCTTGAACCGTGTGTGAATTGCCAAGGATCTTCTTTTCTGTTTTACTGAAAACCAACAATGACAAAGTCTGGCATATCTAATTGGATTTAATTGAACTGATCTTTTATACCAAAATGAAATGAGCTTGCTTTAGTAGGTACTGGTTTTTCAAGACATTGCCAATAATTAAAACCAATTGGAATTTTGGGGTGTTTGTATAATTTTGCTTTAATTTCGTCTCCATAAATAGGATCGTATTCAACAATTGTCCACAGAATTTCCAGTTTCTCAATAACAATTTTACCAGCATCTGGTATATTATCAGCATCATCAGATCTATCTGCTTTCTTTGGGGGTCTTCTGTAAAAAGAAACGTCATTAGAATTTCGAATGAATGTGATCTTGTACCCACCTTTCCAGAATATTTCATCACAATCTCTCATAAACCCAAACTAATATCTTAATGGATAGGTAATTTCGATACACTTATCTTTCCTAACATATTTACCTAGTTCTATCCCCGACATTTGGAAGTAAGCTGATTCTGATTCCGAACGTAGCAATGTATGCATCATTGTTGAAGTGATGCCAGGGTTGTCAATACTTTCGATTATACAACCATGTTTAGAGATCTCTAATCTTGAGAACTGGACTCTGAAGAAAATCTCACAAAGATCAAAAGTTGAAGTTTTTTCATAATCTGCATTTGTATCTCTTTTAGTTAGCTTATATTGTTGGTATTCATTCGGATGTGAAAATGCATCACCAATAGGAATATCAAACTCAATGCACTTGTTGTATTTATTCAAATTTTTTTTTTTTGGTTGTTTGGTAGAAACGACTGACACTCATAACTTAAAATTTTTTGTTGATCCATTTATTATATAGAAAGAAAAATTTCTTAAACAACTTCACTTTTCTTATCAACCCAAGAATTATTACTACTATCAAAACCCAACCATTTCATAAGCAACTTTTTACCTTTTCTTCGCAAAACTTTTTCCACTAAGTAGTCTTTATAATATTTGGTCTTAAGCAGCTCTGGCTCAAAAAATACCTTTAATAGGGTTACTCAATGACATAATAAATTCACTACCTTTTGAGTTGCATGCACCCGGTTATCAGTACTTAGGTCCGGGTACCAGATTAAAAGAGAGAATTGAGCGTGGTGATAAACCCATTAATCCACTAGATGCGACTGCAGTGGATCATGATATAGCTTATCATCATAAAGATCTAGCTGAAAGGCATGTATCTGACAAAGCTGACAAAGAACTAGACAAGAAAGCGTTCAAAAGATTGTTAATATCAGATGCTGATCTCAATGAGAGATTGTGGGCTGGTGTTACTGGATCTGCGATGCATATTATACGTAAGCTTGGCTGAGGAATTTAAATGAAATGATAAAATATTTGTTATGATAAATGAAAGTAAAAAACATTAAATTTCAAGTTCCTAACAATGAGTTGACTGGTTTGAATATTGATTCTTTCCTAACAAAAGACCAACTGGATCATAAAAACAAGAAATTAAAGGAGAACAAAGGGATGACTATCACAATTTCAGTTCCACAGCTTAAGAAAATGTCCACAGATATGAAAACTGGAAATGGTTTGACAGTTCACGAGGGTGGATTCTAACCCTTAATTTTCGCAGCATTGGGAGCTTAGCTGGCAGTGCATCTATCGCGACATCCGTAATTAATGCTAAGAAGAAAACCCAAGAACTGGAAGAACAACACAGACATAATTTAGCTATGGAGGATTACGGCAAGGGATCGAAGAATGTTAAGTGGGGTAAGGATGTTAAAAAAAGTTACTCTACTCAGTAAATTTGATATTGATAAAATGGTTAAAAAATTAAACATTTAAATTTTTCTGGGTGTATTTATGATTGATGAGCTACTTAACACGCCACTCGATAATGAAAGTGGGATTATTAATCTAGATGTTTCGACAAACACTAGTACACACAGGGTATGCTATTGGAAAAAAGCAAACACCAAATATTATTTTGATTCATTTGGCGGAAATCCACCCCGACAATTAATAGCACATCTCGGAAGTAATATTTTTTATAACGATGATAGAATTCAAAATTTCAATCAAGTAACTTGTGGTCGTTTGTGTGTAATTGTGCTAAATCAATTTTCACATAATTTTAATTTTCCAAAAATTATTTCACTATTAATAAACAATGGATATATTTGGAAATGCATTAATGAGCTCTTGGATTGAAGATCAAATTAAAGAACACACGGACAATGGTACAACTACTGAGAAGATCAATCCTAATGATTTTGTTTCCAACACACAGTTCAACAATTTTATAGTCACTCTGGTAAGAAATAAAAGATCATTGGATAAAGCCTGTCTTACTTACTTGGAAGTAGATAATAATATAGATTTTGAACAAAAAAGACTAAGAAATGTGGGAGATCCCATTGCACCGATGGATGCAATCAATTTAGAGTACTATCAGAAAAACAGAATTAGCAGTATTCATTTAGTTGGGAAATGCAGTTCAAAAGAAAAAGTATTTTACTTTGACAATCGAAAATAATATTTTTTTTTATGAGAGATGGAACAATAGTTGAAATAATAACAAAACAAGAAAAATATAAAACTGTTATCAACTTATATCATCAACAGAAAAAAATTGACATGTATAAAACTTTTGAAATATACCCTGATTATATGATATATTTTAAAATACCAAAAGCCCACAATGTACCTGGAGGTACAACTGTGTTTATTGAAATAGTTATGGTATACAAATACATTAAAAAAGATCAGATTATGTTAGTTTTTAATGGAAACTCTTCGATAAAAACATACTTATAATCTTAAGAATTTAAAAAGTCTTGAATTTTATTACAGCACTTGCCATTTTTTAACTTACGAGTCATATCTATTGTAACAAAACCATATTCATTATTCCAACATTTTGAACATGTCTCCCTAAATTTCTCAAACGACATATCACCACCGACAAAATCGCTATGAATATGTTTAAGATTTGTATCGTCTTGTCTGAATATGCAAAGAAAATTAGCATTGTCCCTTATAAGCTGCTTAGGTACTTTTAAGTATGTTTGGGCTAAATAGAAACAATCAATAACTTTGTGTCTACAACGAGTAAAGTAATCCCTTACCATATTTTGGTTTTCAAGTATGATATCATCGAAAACAACTTCAGATTCTTTATGGCATTCATTTACATCAACCATTTCATTATTTGATGGAAAGAAGTATGCTATCGGTTCATTAAATAATTTTGAAGCTACATCTATATCTTTCTTTAAATTGATATATTTTGGTTGGTCCAGACTTTTTCAATATACATAGAGTACCAAAGTCCAACCATCCCTGAGCATATATAAAATTATCTATCATAAGTGTAGTTTTTCCACAGTGACTAGGACCCACTGTCAACCATCTAATACTATTAGTTAATAATTCTCCATGATGTTTTGTCGATACAGTCTTGTCCGGTATTCTTATTTTAATATCCCATTCTACATATTTCATGTTTTTGGATGATATGGAATCAGCAATTGATATTCCAGTTGGCCAATATAGCTTAAAAATTTTGAAAAAATTTAAAAAGTAATTTTTTCATTTAGTGTAGAATCAATGGATGGGAAAGAAAATGATATATCTTTCGAGCTGGATAAAATAACAAACAGAGTGAAAGTAAAATGTATGCTTAAATTACAGTTTGGAAAACGGGGTTCAATAGGAAAACTTTTGAGTTTCGTAGAAAATAAAATACTGATAGCAAATGTGAATCATTATGGCGATACAATTCCAAAATTTGCTCCATTTGAAACAATAAATATGCACTGTAATATAGTAAATGGTATGATATTAAAACACGATGAATATAATCATTATTTAAGGATGTAAAAGGTAAGTTAATTAACTTTGATTTGTCCGAAAGAACAGTGGTATTAGAAATGAGACTGTAGATATTTTTTTGGGCTGGAAGTAGTCATATTATATATATATATATATATAATAACGTTAATAGTTATTAAACTATAAAAGTTTCATGTGATAATGATGAATAATATTTCTATAGAAATGCAATGAAAGATTTAGAGAATGAATTCAATGTTTCGGCTACTTTAATATGTCGAATTTGGAGATGTGTATCTAAATTTTTAATTAGACTATGTTGTAGCAAATTGCTGAGGTCAGAGCGATAATTGTGTTTTAATGATTGGATAACCATTAAAACTTTATAGAGATATGAACACAAATAAAAATCAACTGATGTCTAATTATACGATGACGATCATTTACTCTTTAAAAAACCGAATAGAATGCCTTTGTTTAACACCACACTCCACCATTCCATCATATGCAATACTTATACCTCCACAATTAACATCATTTAAAACTTTTTCACTGAAAATCTGAACATATCTGTCTGGTAAGGTTACTTTAAAATTTCCAGAAGTAATTACCACTTCGTATCCATACCATGTATCATTTATTTCAGCATGGTTTATGGGATATAACTGTCCAATTGTAAGTTCGGAAAGTTTCTTAAATTGTTTGGTTCCTTTTAATACATTTAACAACTGATCCATCTTTATTATATATAACATTTTATTTTTTTCGTATTCAAATTTTTTGAGCAACTCTTTTTTTGCAACTGCGCCCAAACGCAACTTTTTACGCGTATTTTTGCAGATGTACTTAAACGCAACTTTTAATACAACTTTTTTTTCTCTAAAGTCTACGATCTAACCAAACGCGACTTTTTACGTGTATTTTTGCTGATGCACTCAAACACAAAGTTTAACACAGCTTTTTTACAACTGCTCCCAAACGAAACTTTTTGAGTCACTTTTTTGCAGTTGCTCCCAAACGCAACTTTTTGAGTCACTTTTTTGCAGTTGCTCCCAAACGCAACTTTTTGAGCCACTTTTTGCGATTGCTCCCAAACGCACCTTTTTGAGCCACTGTTTTGCGGTTGCTCCCAAACGCACCTTTTTGAGTCACATTTTTTGTCGTTGCACTCGAATCGACATTTGATGTTTTCTGATGGCTCGAGCATTTCATTTACCGTTGGTTTTCTGATAACTGGGGACCGCGCTCGAATCGGCATTTCTACACTACTACAATGTTACCTATACAATTTAGAAATTCGTTGTGGGGAGGGCTTTGAGCTTGAGGGAAATTGAGGGGTAAAAGTTTATAATGAAAATGTACATATTTTGTATTTTTTACCCCACAATTTCCCTGATCTTCATGGCCCTTCCCACTATCGTATTTGTAGCTTGTATTGGTAATATTGTCTATTTAGTTAATGTATGGTTTTTTTTTTTTTGCAATTTAATGTATTTTCATAAATAAACATGACATTACTTACATATTTTTCACCTATTTTACCCCACTATTTCCCTTTTCTTCATAGCCGTCCCTACGATATTTTTTTGGGTTTCTATTATTCAAATGTTGATGCCCGTAGTAAATTCGCGTTCTGTGTAATTAGTATAGTACCATTTTCTGAGTTTTTTTTTAATGCCTCCATTTTTTAAAATTGCCCAGTTTTCAACATATTTATTTTGCTTATGCACATGTCGGTATTGTTTATATATTTTCGGTGTATTTTCATACTTTGGAATGTTGTTGTTTACATTTGGGGATTTATGCATTTGAATATTAATTTGTATGTTATTTGGGTTGTGTTTGCACAAACTACCAAATATTTCCGATGATTTATTAAAGAAACAACTGAATGAAATCTGTAATAGTTTCCTTTATAGGTAGTCACTTATCCTTTACACACACTAAGCTCTACATATCATTACTGTTTTCCTATGCAATATTATAATTTCTCTACATACCGAGTTTGCAAGTAATTTTAATTTGAATGAGTGGAGAGTTGTTGAGGATAGCTTTCGGTGGCGAGAATAATTCTTCTCCAGCCAGTGCATCAAAGTTCGTTCTGTGTGCTAAACACTATGTACTGACACCACACACCAAGCACTTTAATTGTAGCAGTGAAGATGTTATCAGGTTGTCTACAGTTGGCAAGACAGTGTATACATTGCAGAGTGTGAACCAGCTGTTGAGTGAGCATTAACGTCAAAACCAAACAAAAGTAGTAGCAACATTCCCCCCTCCCTCCCATACTCACATTTGTTTACACAACTGTGTACAAAACCTTCAAACTATAATATTTCACTCCTGAGAGTCATTGTTACGTGATATTTATCATCAATTTTTTACTCAGTATTTTAACTTTGTGCATACGCTTATAGTATTAACTTAAGTGAGGTGTTTTTCAATGAATTAATTTGCCACATTCTGCAATGCAGATAAGTCACTTATAGTGATATGCACATTTCTTTTGACCTGTTAGCCTATTTACAGTTTTGTTTGCGGTGATCACAGTATTGGAGAAAGTACTTGCAAATTGCATTAAAATAATGTGCCATGAATTCGAACAGAAAGTACCTTAAATTCATGACTAAGGTAATTTAATTTTCATTTCAGCTTCTTTTGAACTCTGCAACATGTTTTCTAGTCTTATTGCCATGAAGCATATGAAAATATGTGGTAAAATTAAGGTTTGCTATTAGAAGTGACTTGTTCATGATGATCTAATGTTATAAAAATTTGAAAATAAGCTTTGTTTTTTAACGTGAATTACAAAATTAAATATGCTCAAATCACGCAAAACTTTAGAGGTGAAGTAAATAAGCTGAATGGCTCGAGTACAAGTGTTAGTATGTACTATCAAATATTTTGACCAATTGCATTTTCATCCTAGCGGAAGATGTACTGCATTAATTTCATTAGTAAATAGTGGGAAATGAATGATTAAAATATTCAAAGATAGTCATCTAGTTATGTTCTTAAATACTTTCCTTAATACAGTAGAACTTATTTATAATTTGTGTAGTATATAAATTATGTATCTCATCTATAATCTCTCAAATGACACTTAAGTGGCATATCAGAGGCGATGATACATTTTCATATTTGGTATAGGCATAACACTGTGTTGTTGAAAGCTGTAAGCATTTTGCAGTCAATGTTGCTGCTTTCTGCATGGATTATCTACACTAGCCAAGAAAATGGATGTCTTAAGTAGGAAGTTGTGTTTCAATGTATGTATGTACTATATGAACACACCATGTGTGGTGGTCAAAGTAATGATCAAACTTAATAGTTCTACGAAATTTAATTGAGGTACTCTCCATAGGCACTGACATAGTATTCTAAGAGGTAACGTGACCTGA
The DNA here is from genome assembly GCA_029891345.1 of Dryococelus australis. Classification (NCBI taxonomy): domain Eukaryota; kingdom Metazoa; phylum Arthropoda; class Insecta; order Phasmatodea; family Phasmatidae; genus Dryococelus; species Dryococelus australis. The sequence goes on from CM056998.1 coordinate 79,858,605, forward strand.
ATTAGTCAAGTAAAATAATGACACATTTTATATTTTACTGTGGAACGATACTTACTAAAATCCTAAATTACCAAATCGCAACCACTTCTAAACAAGTGACTTTATAGCTTCCAAACTGAACAGTACTACATGTTAAAATACTACTGTACTAAATGGAAACTTTGAACACAGTCTTACTGTGTGTAGTATGTTTGGGTGTGTCTGTTTCTCTTTACATAAATACCTACAAATAAAACAGTTAAAAAGGAGTGAAGTGAAGTGAATTGATAAAAACCTGCTAAATGATGAAGTGATTAATTAGTGTCTATGAAACCAGCATTTGAAAATGAGCGGGAAAAGGAGGAGATACTCTGTACTTAACCGTGCCTTTAGTATGGTTTCAAATTTGACAGTATGCCCATTTCGATTAAAATTTCCCCCAAACCCCGAGTTGCTATGTACTACAAAGACAGTTGTTTTGTTGATGAACAGCCACTAGATATTACCAAGCTACAGAATAGTCTGTGAGTATAATTTTTCTACAGTCCCCAAAATTTCAGAACTGGTTCAATCAGATTATGAAGAAGTGACTGAGGTTTAAAATGTTTGTTACTTATGGTTGAAGTATGACTGCCAGTGGGTTAACCATAGCTGCCTCTGTTTTTATTTGGGGCAATGTAGTTGTGGCATAACTGCACGACAAAACTGAGTTATATGTGTAAAGGTGGACTCGCAACCACCCATCTCACCACCCGTCAGGTGGTCATATGATCTTCGACCAATCGCAGGGCAACGTTTTTTTTATCCGTCAAACTTTAACTTTCGACGGACCGACGGATGGGCCATCACCTTCTGACGAGATTCTGTAGAACGCGGTGGATATGTGTTTTCTTATCTTGGTGGTAAATTCAGGAAACTAAAACTTAAACAATAATTTAGTATACATTTTTATCATGTAAAAATTTATTTCTCCAAAATGTTTCTCTCTTGAAAATGTATTTCCAACCAAAATATACCTTCTACGAAAGACGAAAGCAGAATAAAAACCATACCTGTTAGGAATAGCAATTTGTGAACTATTTATTTTGTTGCTAATTTAATGATAAACACTTCAAAAGCAGTAAGTTAATATTTAGGCAACTTATTTTGTTGCTAGGTTAATCTTAAATATATAAAAGATATTGCTGCTTATAGAGCTAATAAAAGCCACAGTGTTAAATCACTAACTGAAGTAGAGCTATTTCTAATTAATCTTTCGTTAGTAAAACTCAGATAATTTGTGGAGATTTTTCTGTCAAAAAATTATTTTGGTTATGTTTACTCCCGATTTTTTTGCAGAATAATAAGCTCGGTGACAGCTCCATTCTCAAGAATTTATTGAATAAATGCAGTCGGTTGTGTATCTGATAAAAGCAATACCGTTTAGCATTCCATTCTCTTCCTTATAATTGATTAATATTTGTCCTTTGTTACGTGCAACATCTAAGTCTGTGCCCAGTAATATGATTCCGTTACAACTGATTGCCCTTGTTTCAAGTGACAATATTTATGCTTTAAACGCATTCTCAAGTACGGCATAGTAATATGAATAAGCAACTATTGTATTAAATTCGGCAAAACGACACGTTTTAATACTACGAGACAACTCCACTTAAATCGCACATGCAGAGCCCTGTAAATTTGAATTTCCCGGGTATCCGTCAGCACAAGCCGCAAGGAGCGCTGTTGTAGAGTGTCTCGCATGTTGACAATGTTAAAACGCCTCAGTTTCCCATATTGTCCTTCTAACATATTTGGTATACGGTCAAAATCTGAATAAATTTTGTATAGCCCTTGAATTTCTCGACTATAGTGGTTCTCGTTAGTAACGAATAAGCATTTTTTGCAGTGCACGTACGAGAGTATTAGCATTAATAAAATTGGATGATAATGTTTATATGCCAAAGTAACAATGCTCACTGCACTTTGAAACACATAGTCATGAAATTAATTTTCTGTGTTCTGTTCGTGAATGTTCTTAAAATGAAGCTTTCTGTCGTTTGATGTTGCCGTTTCTACATGGCGGTGTTTTAATGCCCTGTTTGGGAGAAAGCTACATCTCCATAGCGACCTGCTGTTAGGGCGAACGACAGAAGAGGAAGCAGCTGCCCCTGATTATGCCTGCGAGTTGCATCACAAAGTAGTTGGCATTCGTGATTTTGCTCGACAGCACCTCAGAATAAATAGTGACACGATGAAGACGCGGTATGACAGAATAATTTCGGGCGAGGTATTTCAAGAAGCACAACTGGTGTGTCTGTACATACCATAGAGGAGAAAAAGGTACAGCCCGAAGCTACAGAAATGTTGGGAAGGCCCCTACAGGATTCTGAATAAGATCAATAATGTGGTCTTTCGGATTTGTCGTGAAGGCTCTCGGGCGAAGCCGAAGGTTGTCCACATTGGCCGACTGGCACTTTAGGAACACTGTAAAAAATAAGTGTAAATTTACACATACCAAATTGTGGTAATTTTGTATTTTGTATGTGTAGTTTGTAAAAACAACTACAGTACGTGTAATTTTACTCAAATGTTCTTAATAATCCAGAGAGTGCTACGTGTCTTTGGTGACAATACATGAAGGTAGGTATGTCCTAATAAACACAATGTTGGTGTTAATTTACACATTTTGAAGTATGTGTAAAAATACGCCCACTTCCTGTATTAAAACCTTAGGTTGTACATTTTTACTGCTAAATAGTCGTTGCATGAACCAAATAACCAGCGCTCACACCCGCTCTTGCTCTCGCACTCGTTCTAGCACTTACACTCCCTTCTTATGGAACTATCGTCACACGAACTTTTCATAATAATCGATATGGTCTGCAATCGATTGTTATTCTGCACAAACAACATAATATTTACTTAAAAAGAAATTTAATTATTAATATTTGCATTTCAATTAACAATGGATTGATTAGTATGGATAATGATGGGTATGATAGTAATGTATGAAGAGAGTCAGGTATAAATTTTACGTGGTCAACAGTTTGAGCTTGGAATTTTAGCACCGTTTATTCTAAAATTATGAGTTTATAATTTCCGAATTTTTACTTATATTAAATATTTGCTGAAAATACTTTACAGTGAAAGAATACTTGTTCCTGTGTCATTCCACTGTTTTCAGTAATGCTTTATAAATTTGTAAATTGTAATGCGTAACCCAAAATAGGCCTATAACATATTTGTCTACGAAAGTCACGCGAATGAGAATGAAATTAAGGCAGTATATTAATTTTTCCTGATGTTAGAACACAAACAAAAGAATGGCGGTTGTTGCGAGCACGGATAGAGCATGCATGTGCACACACTCGTAAACAAACATTCGCACTCGCTCTTACTCTCGAAGAACACTTGGAACAGCACTCTCTGACGTCATTGCCGAGTGCGAGTACACGGCAGTGCGCATTTCTTGCTATTTAGAACACGACCAGATTTAAAAAAAAATACTTTATTAAACCATTAATTATACATATTTTCCCTTTGTTAATGAACTTGCTTAACAACGGTCCCTCTCCAGCCACTTGCCGGCACCTTATGAACTAATACTAAAATACAAATTTTTGATCCTAACTTAAATCGTACCTTTCTTACATTATAGATTACAGGAAAAATATTGAAAATACCTATAGAACATGTCATGTGTTACAATATTAATGTCTTATACAATCTAATTGTGAATAACAGCAAAGAGAATCAATATAGTTAATACATGTAATTTAAAGTTAAAAGGCAAATACGTTAGGAATAATATAAATTGAACAAAATGAACAATAATTTGTGCGTAAGGGTCTTTCAAATGCCCAATAATGTTCTTTCTATTAAAAATAATTGCTAACCATATACATATATACACAGTAGGACTAAGAACCTCTCAGTGATGTGAGGGTTTGAACCTCCACTGAATTACATGACACAATATCACTGAAATTATGGTGACCAGGAATGACGTGAGTAGAGCGATGGATGGAATGATTACCAATTTGATGGTATGATTAAGAATGATACAATAGTAAAACTGAAATGTGAATGTAGTGAATTCATAAAATAGGTTTGAGTAAAAGAGACAGGAATTATAATTAATAGACGGAATATTATTGTACCAATTCACTGACTTTATGCCAAAAGTGATGATGCATGTAATTTGGAAGAAACACTGAAGTTAAGAAGGAAAAAAAGACATGAGATTAGAGGAACGAAAAGAATTGGATTGCCCATGATCCGCACATGAATCACCCCCAGAGGGGGTCACTTCCGCACAGAATCACAGGCGATGAGGATACGTAGGACTGGTAGGTGAGGATCTTCGGTGTTAGTGGGAGAAATCGATGTAAATATCCAGGAGTCTGCAGTGGGGGAGGTTGTCCAGAGGGTCGTAAATGGCTATGGGTGTGATTATGGGGTTGTGGTGGCGACAAATTGCTTTCAGGTATCTGGTGGTTTGTCGTCCGATGATCTGGAGTGGCCCCCGAACCCCACCCATCTTGTAGAGTTGATGTAATGGAGTGCAGAGCGGGCAGCCGAGGATACTTCGGAGTCCTTTGTTGTATGTTCTGATGATTGGTCGTAACATTGAAGGGGACACATATGACCAGACCACACTGCCATAATGGAGTATTTGGATAATGTATGCCTGCCATAGGCATAGCCGGGTGATTTGTGGTAATGTACAAGATCATGTGAGAAGTGGTCGTACTGCTCGAAATGCTAATAGGGTTTTGGCTGTTGCAATGAATATGTGATCCTGCCAGACGAGTGTGTGGCCCAGATGAATACCAAGGTAACGGACAGTGTGCGTCCATGACATTTTGTCACCAAGAATTGTCGGAGGTGGAGGTGGTTATCTTCGGCGTTTTGTGAGGAACATTATGTATACCTTTTTGGAGTTTTGGAGCAACCCCCTAATGTTGGAAGTAGTCACATAATGATCGTAGGCTAAGTTGGGCGCGTGCCGAAAGAGTTTGAGCCTCCTGACTGGAAAGCAAAATGACAGTGTCGTCAGCGTATTGCTAAGCATGATGTCGGGAATGGATGAAATGTATGCTATATAAAGTGAGAATAATGTGGGAATTAGAAGTGCGCCTTGTGGAACCCCTGCCGTGGTACTACAGTAAGATGATAGGTGGTGATCTACACGAACAGTGAAACTTCTCTTGGCGAGGAAACTGTGAAGTACTAAGATGAGGCGTTCGTGAAAATTGAAGTTGCGTAGTTTGAGAGAAGAGCATGATGAACTGAGTTGAATGCTTTTGCAAGCTCGAGAAGAATTAAGATGGAGTGCATATGTTCGCAGAAGCCTTGGGTAAATTTAGTCCAATACAGCAGCAACTGAGTGCAGGGAGGAGTGACGTTTGCGAAAGCTGATTTGAGTGTTTGGAATAATGTGAAGTGTTTCTGTGTTCTGAGTAAGCCGTGAGATGATGATTCTTTCTGCGATTTTTGACAGAATTGGTAGAAGGGCAATAGGTCTGTATGAATTGATGCTGTCTGGAGGTGAATTGTGTTTAGGAATGGGAATGACAATGGCCTTCTTCCAGGTGTTGGGATAATGACATGTGGGGATGATGACATTGATAATCTGAGTGAGATATATTGCGGCCTTGCAAGAGTGATTGTATAAGAGGAGCTGGAAGGTAATCATAACCTGGCACCACGTTTGGTTGGATTTTTGATATTGCTTTTTTGACCTTGTTTGGTGAGGTAAGAAGCCTGCCATCGATGGGAGGTGAAGGAATTGGTTGGAATGTGTTTTGTATGTTTTGTAATGATTCATTCCCAGAATATCTGGGAGGCAGGATATGACAACGAAATGTATTAGAAAAATATGTTGCTGAAAGGTTAGCTTTATCAGCTGGGTTTTCAACTGTTCTGTTAGCATGTGTGAGGGGTGGCATGTATGTTTTTGTGTTGCGAAGCCATTTTATAAATTCGCAGGCTCTTCCTGATTGGTGTGATAATGATGAGATTTTGTATTGTTGTTGTTGGGCAGCCCACATGGACATCGTCCAGCAAGTTTGTCTGCGGAGGGAATGATATTTATCAAGGCCTTCGTTTGATTGTGTACGTTGCCATTTCCCCCTAGCTCGATCTCTACTACGGACCAATGCTCTGATGTGCGGCAAGAAGGGAAGTTCAGGAAGAGGATGGTGGCAGTGTGGAATGGCGACATCAGCTGAGTAACGAATGGATTCTTTGAGGTGAATGACGGCTATTTTAAGATCGGCAGGTGTACAAGGAATGTTTATGAGGTCAATGTGTTCATCTAGTGTGTATTTGAAAAGTTTCCTGTTTGCTTTTCTTTAAATGATAATTGTATCATTTGATAGGTGGGTCAATACATGTTGGGCTGAATATGGAGACGACTGTTAAATGGTCAGAATCTAAATGAGTGAGAGACACAGTATTTGAAAGTTGAATGTTGGGAGTGGTAAAGAACAAGTCTATGATTGAAGGATGATAATTTTCTCTCGAGGGATGGTATGTAAATGTGGTTGGTGCTGAGAGACAGAGGAGATTATCAATGATGAATTTATGGAGCCCTCTTCCTCTAAACATAGTGGTATGACAGCCTCAGGCAACGTGTAAGCTGTTGAAGTCACCAGCCAGAATTACGGATTAATCTATGGAAAGAAGATGTGTAAGACCATCTGTCGGGAATGGTCCCCTAGGAAGAAGGTAGAACTGGACAAATGTAAAAGGGGGTTGAACACCTGTTATGGGAACTGCTGTGGCTTCGACGCCAGGATATTTGTTAACATGAAGGATGTCGTATGGTATGTCTGATCGAATTAGAATTGCCACACTGCCACAGGGGGCACCCTCTCTGTCATTACATTGAATGGTATATCCAGGAATATTAAATTTAATGTGTGGTTTGAGCCATGTTTCTGATATGCCCAAAATGATGGGGTTGTGTTGATGAATGACAGAAGCAATATCTTCAGACGTATGGACTGCTGACCTAGCATTCCTGATAATGAATTTAAGTATTAATGGGAAGAGGTGGAATATTGGTGACATCATGGCCGAGTGTTTAACATATGTTGCAGATTATGGTGATGGCAAGAAAGTTGATTTCACATGTATCTGCTAAAGTTTTGGTTGATTTAAATTGTTTAAAGACTGCCTGGAGTTGTTTCAGTGTGGAACAGAGTTTAAATTTCTGAAACCAGTTGATGATATTGTTGAATGTATCGGTAAATGATTCATCTGAGTGATCAGTTTTGGCTTGTCCTGATGCTTTGGTGGAGTTTGTTGTGATCGGTTTGCCAGAGATCATGTGAGCAAATGATGCTGTGAGTGGTGCAGGAACAGAAGCTGGAGTGAGGTTTGCTTTTGAGACTGATGTGGCTTGGGTATGTTTCCTTATTTTGTATGTATTGAAGACGATATGGACAGCCAGTGAAATTTGCATGGCGATCACCACCACAAAGACAGCACTTAGGTGGATCCCTTTCTTTCGTTGGGCATTTGCCCTGTGGGTGCCTCTGAGCACATTTGACACACTTTGGTATTTCATTACAATGGTGAGACGAAAGTCCTAGATAGTGGCACCTGAAGCACTGGACTATCTTCCCCCGCTGCTGTAGCTCTCCGCTTTTACCGCTACACCTGCTAGATTGGTGAATTTTAGGGCTGTGTTAAGCTGATCTGTCTCTTCCAGAATGACGAGGAGGAGGGGGAATGGCTGGGCGAATTCTCCCTTGCTCCCTAGACAATTTTGGAGCGTTTTATTCCGGCCAGAGTTGTGTATTTTTACTGCTACATGATCATTGTATGAACTCTCAATGTCAGTACAGTTGTAGATATTCCATTGTGTAACTTTACAATGACCGTGTGTGTAAACGTGCGTTGAATTATGGAGTAGCTGTGAGCGTATATCAAAACATACAAATTTTAGGTAATCTTAAATTGTTATGTGTAGTTTCCTAAAACGGGTATAGTATTTGCAATTTTACATTAATGTTGCTATGAATTTATATATACTTACAAGTATTGTATAAAACTTGCGATCTAACAGTAGGGAGTAGAACTACTTCGAACTCCTTTTGTGTGTTCAAAACAAAAGGAGTACTTAACTCCCGCTGATGGAATATGTGGGCTTTTGTTTTATATAACTACCTATTCTATATTAAATTTTTACCTACATTTTGAAGATACATTTTTATTATTCTGTTCAACTACCAATTTCGCACCAAGCTCTGTTGCTGGGAGGATGGCTCTCTAATCTTTAAAGAGACTTGAGAACTCGAATAGGATAGCTTCCCATGAGAATTGTCTTTGCGAAGTTATCTTTTAGGTCGGTACACAGTTAAACTGTAGGGACGACCAAAAAAAGAAGATTTAAAAACTACCAAGTTACAAGACGGAATATAATAACATGAAGTTGTAGAAATACATACACAAAGTATGTGAATTAATATGACACAGTTGTAAAAGAACATATTCTGACGGTAAAATTGCTTAGTAGAACAGTGGGAAATGTTATAAGTTGTGTAAAACCAATGACAATGAATCACAGATTGTACTTTTTTGTAAGTGAGAAAATACACATTCACAGTGGTGAAATTACAATTGCAATGTCTGTGTAAATTTATTTGCCGTGGAGTGTACGATGTATTGGTAAGGCCTATTAAGAAATAGTTATTATGCTAAATATGATTACACTGAGTGCGAACGACTACGATACGTTGTCCATTTGGTGTAATTTACAATACTCGGTTAAGCTTTGTTTGCACGAGGTGGAGGAATATCCTGAAAATTTAACTTTAGCAGGGCTTCAGAAAAGTTGGAAGTAACAGTGAATGGATCATAGGTAAGTTATGATTCAACATTCCGTCGTCAGCATGATCGGAGAAGAAATCAGCCAAAGCCTGTATTAAGAAAATCCTGGAGTGATTGCAGACAATCATTGGATGCCGAAAACAAAACGACTGGATGAGGAATCGAACACGAGTTTTATACACTTCAAATTCAACCACTCGTTGCTTCAAAGTCTTTAAATGTAATGTTATAAACAATTCAGTAGAATATTATAAAACTTACAACTGGTCTGATAACAGAAAAATACAGTTTTATTTCCACTTACTTCACGTAAATATTTAAATATTAAAATAATGATAAATTTGATTTAATGACTCGTCAAGCTGAGTTGTTTTTGAAGTGGATATGCATTTCCTTCTGAACCCTTCAAAGTATTCAATAGCTTAGAAATAATAGCTTGAAATAAACCCTAGAAAAAAGTCACTGCCCCTACCTGCGTATATTTTAAAGCCCGCACAGTGTGACATGCGCACAGTAAAGTTGGCAATGAGGGATGGAAAGTAGTTCCAAAGCTTAACGTCGAATAAAAAGTGTTAGATAACCATTTGCGATAAATTAAATTATTTCTTTCGTTTTCTGTGTTTTTTATGCATCGGAGTGTAAAATTGAGCAAAATTTGTAAAATATTACTTTTTTAATAATTTCACAGTGTCACTTGACCGACGCATGAATAAAGTGATGAGGCCGACGGCAACGTCAATTTGCATAAGGTGGATGGATTCACATCATCATTCACACAAGTAGATCTTAAGCAGGGTTTTCGAAAGTGCTCATTTTAGCGTGAACAACCTATACATATATGTTACGTTACGATACTTGATACTTACGGGGCTTCTTTTAAACAATTTTAAACGCCTCAATGTCACGTCCAGCCGCAAAGACGGTTTGCGAAGGCGATGGAAAATAGCATGGACAAGCCTCGTGCGTGTTCTTTTTCCCGAGAGTTTCAAGCACGTTGTGAATTCTTTCGCATTATGTAAGATTAACATAGTCGTTGGCCTCAACACTTTATTCAGGCGTCGGTCAAGTGAAACTGTGAAATTATTTGAAAATTATATATCTAATAAATCTGCAAATTTTTACACTTCGATGCATTAAAAAGCAAACAAAAAGCGAAATAAATAATTTAAGTTATAAGAAATGGTTACCTAACATTTTTCATTCGACGTTAAACTACGGAACTTCTTCCCATCCATCGTTACGAACTTTACTGGGCGCACGTCGCTCAGGGCGTCCGTTGAAACATATGCAGGCAGGGACAGTGACTTTATCTAAGGTTGATTTCAAAAGTGGTCATTTTATCAAGAACAGCCTTTATAGGATTTTAATACAGCAAACTGTTTAGAAAAGAAGCAGAATTGTCGCTATAGTTTAGAACACCGTTTCACAAAATAATAAATATCTTAAACAGAGGGACACTTACAGCGATGTTTGCTGAATTTGACACATTTTAAGACCACGTATATTTGTTTCAGTAATTAAATTTATAAATTGGCAACGAAATATCGACTTACATTTCTGTCCCGAAGAAAGATTTACATTTAAATATTGTATATTTATTTTTAAAGTTTTAATAGACACATTTGCTTACAGTGAGACCCATTTGACAAGTATAATCTATTCGCACGGTTACTTCACAATTTTCTGAAGCCCTGCCAATGTTCTACTTCAAGAATATTCCTCTACCTCGGGAAAACTATGCCTAAGTAAGTCAAGAAAATTACACCAAAGGACAACGCACCGAATTCGTGCGCACCGAATTCGTGCGCACTCAGTTGTAATAATGTTTTGTATGAAAACTATTTCTTACTAGGCGCTACCAACACACATGTGTTTTCTCACTTTTCTCACTTTCTTAACATTTCAAATGCAATTGCGAGGGTGGAACCACTGCAGATGTACTCGACAAGTCGCGGCGTGCCTTGTACAGTAGATGGGTTCGTGCAAGAAGGTCCACTGCGCCTATCATTTGTTATCTTGTCGCTAGGCGGTCCCGGAGCTTTGGGCGGCTTCCACTGGGAGGACTAATGACTCAAGTTGTGGGCTGCGGCCGACCATCGAGTCTCAGACAACACTCTGTTTAATCCGCACGAGATCTGTTTCACCAGCAATAAATTCTACACTGCCACACGGATTCAGTCTTAGACATCAGCGAGAAAACTGGACACCGCACAGGAAAAGCAGATTCTTTAGTCACTTAGGCTCAGACAAGGATAACAAAATTATGTTGGATTTGCCACACAGTTGTTTGGTACCAATTGAAAAATAATCTTTGTTTTATTTTATTAACACGAAACATTTTCAAAGTTGCCACATCATGATATATATTAACACAGAACCCATGGCATCACTTATTTTTACAAATTGTTTTCTAGTGACATCAACCTTGTTTTCTTTCAGTCCATATATGTTAATACACGCATGTTAAAATTTGCATTAGGCCTAGCTCGATTTATTTAGTAGGTATCTATCCCTCGTTTACAATTTTTGATTATGAAGTTTGAGAGTGAGGCTTGCTCTTTAAAACTGCCTAATTTTCATTTACGTACAGTATAAATTACGTTTGGAAACTTATACTCATTCAACTGAATGTAAAATACGTGACTACTATTTACGAAAATCAACGGGTTCACAAAATTGTGACGTGTAAGAAAGGTAGCTTTTTTGGTAAACGACTACAGTTTATCTAACCCACTTAGTACACAAACCTGCCACAAGAAAACATTTGACCCTTTCCACTGCAAGTTTACCCACCAGGCCTGGATCACTGCGGCAGAAAATCTGCCTCTTTAAGTGAGGCTGGGATAAACATGCAGCAAGTTGAACTGTTTTGAGTGGCACGTTTACATTAAGTCTGTTAGCCACCTCCTTGAGCGAGGTCTACAAGGTAATCACTAATCATAAATGTGAGAAGTTTAGCGATATGAATTTTTCGCCAGGTTGGTCGTTTGGTTTTTTGGTTTATCGTCTCTTTTATTTGCATCTGTTTCCGGTGAGGATATGCGTATTATTTATGTAATTGGCGAGAACATCTAATGGTGCCTTGTTACCAGCGTTTTGATGTATAATTATGTTTTTTTTTTCTAAGAATACAAAATAATTCAGCTCTTTATTTATGCATTTTATTAGCTAAAATAATTTATTAGTTATGTATTACTTACTGTTATTAAACAATTTTAATTCTCTGCTATGAATATCATAAAATCAGCTGAATTGTCGATAAAATATTCTCAAAATATTCGCAGCAGTCCGACTGCGGTAATTTCCGCCGACCTGCCGGGAGGCGACGTTCTGGAGCGCGTCGTTATTGGTTCTAGTTTTAGGCTGGTGTGCCTCGATCAGAGGAGTGTTCGTGCCCCAGGGGGAAGTCGATAAGGTTAACATTCACGCTTGCTTCAAACAAGTATGGGGCAAACCGATTCTTTTGTAACATCGATTAATCAATTCTTCACATTGTCCCTAAATAGATTAATCGATGAATAATAGATTATCAATCGATTATTTGACGAAATTACTCAGTATATTACATTTTGTAGAGTTTTAGATACAACGTTCAACACAAACGAACACGCAATACGCACATCTGTTGTTGAATGTTTAATGTTATACAAAAATAATAAATAATCACAAACAAACTTAAAAACATAAGCTACGTCTTAATAACAATTTTTTACATATGCTGTAGCAGTGTCATGACACTTTGCTTCATAAATCCGCTTATAAGAAAATTCACCGATGTAAGTACACCGGACGTTCGAAAGTTACTCTTTTCGTTGAGTCCGGTTGAGACGATTGATCCATTATTTCAAACGGACTGAAAATTCGGTGGGTCTGGTGGATATGCACCAATACATCAACCGACGAATTTTGCAATGCTTTCTCTGAAAAATGAAAGTTAACACACCCACAACTCTTAATTTTTAAACATTTCAAAATATACCAAAATAATTCGGACGTCGAGTTTTACAAATGGGCGATGGAAACTTCAAAATTTGTGTGTAATGGTATTGTGTGTTTGAAAGCAGACGAAAACGCCGCAACCTGATGTTCCAAAAATGCCTCAACCAGTGTACACCGGTGTATCAACCACTGGTTCATCGATGAATTTTCGAAAACGCGGCATCATAATATAAAAAATATTACACAAAAAATCAAAAAGAGAAGTAAATTAAACATGTATATGTAAAAAAGGAATTATGTTACTTTTTTAAGTGCACAAGAAATATCAGAACTCAAAGTATAACTGTCTTCATTCAAATTTTACTTTTCAAAGTTAACTTTGCAGTGACGATTATTTTGTATAATCGATTATGGTTTCGATTATCAAAATCAACATCGATTACTTACGATTATTTAAATGTAATCGATAAATGGATTATCAATATCGATTATCTCCATCACTATACAAACACCACCGCCTCGCCGTTATATTCGCCAGGCCCACTTCAATAGTAGCCATAAGAAAAGTTGCAAATGTTGAAAATCTGATTGTAAACTGCTTATAATCTGTGAAAATTTAACATCACGAAATTAATCTTCGAAAAAAAGTCTACTTGTAGCACTGTTTACAGGTAACCATCGAGTTCTCTCAGAATTTCTCAGTTGGCAGATAATGAGGCATTGTAGGTAGGTATGTAGGGCTTAACGTCTTAACGACAGCGGGGTCATTAGAGACGGAGCGATTTGCTTAGAGAAGCAGGTACTAAGGAAGCATCCCAGCATTCGCCTGGAGTGATTTCGGAATACCACGGCAAAACCAAGATAGGTAGTTACTTTATAGGAACCCATACCTAGCTTATTACAACCTCTCTCACTTCACTTTTTGAATAAACACAATACGGAGAGTTGAAAACTGAGTTAATGATTTGCATGCTAAATAGTCGAAATACTATTTGTTTTAGTTGAAGTTTTACCCTGAGTGTGTAAATGAGATTTTTTTAATTAGCTACTGAAGTTTAATGAATGGTTCCAATATAATCAGTGTCATTACAGATTTGGCGCTAAATATTTACACATGTAAGACTGGTGCACCGATGGTTCGGACAAGAAACAAGGCAGCGTATTCAAAAGTGCTGAATCACTAGTAAACTAACTATAATCAGTGAACTTTGAACGATACCAACTGATATTCACTTAAATTAACCACCGCAGGCACTATGGAATCCCTGAAGTCATATCAATGATCACGTGGGCTTAAAATATTTCCATAGAGAAATTTTCATGTACAGTACATTTACGGTTACTTCCAACTTTTCTGAACACCTGCTAAAGTTCTACTTCCAGGATATTCCTCCTGCTCATGAAAACAACGGCTAACCGAATCTAGGAAATCACTCCATAGGGACAACGCACCGCATTCGTACGTACTCAGTGTGATAATATTTTGCAGAAGAGAACAAATTTTTACTAGGCATTACCCACACACCTGTTTCTCTCCCTGTCTTTATTCATATTACGTATAAATAAAATAATTTCGTTTATAGATAAATTATTATTTAAAATTATGGTTATCCAAAAATAAGCCACCTTAATGTTTTTTTAATGTTAACACAATAATTAAAGGCTTGTGATAAATTAAATATTTATGAAACAACAAAACACGTCATAAATGGGGTGATTCTTCAAAGGTTTGATAAAAAAAAAAGTGCGAAGAATCTGCGCTCGAATAGACTATAGTCATCACAGCTGGTAAAAATACCAAGTTGAGTATTGTTGATGTTCTCCCTTCCCGGCACGCTCTCTTGTTAGTTCCACTGTCATCACACACACACCTGCCTCCTTTCATCCATGTCGGTCGCGGAAATACATGCGGATTGTCTGGGAAGCAGAAATGGTGAACCCTACTCTCTATGCATGGGTAGCGTGATCGAATTCCTTGTGGATCTCGTCTTTGAGTCGATATGGAGGATATCTCTACACTGGCGTGAACTTTCCAGGTAAAAAAAAGCGTTAGTTCGATATAAAAATATGCGACGAAAATTCACAAGCTAGCTCCATGCGTTTTGTGACTAGGTACCAGAAATTTTTAGTAGCGTTTAACTAGATTCAGTACAGAACTTTTCTTCCCTTGTATACGCGTGTTGTTTCTTTTCAAATACACAGTCGAATCACATTATTATTACCACCTGTTAGAAGCGCCATCTGCAGCGCGTAACCCATGACGTATAGCCCGTGACGTGGGCTGGTGAAGCGGGTATATAATGCAACCGACAGGCTGGTTGTACACACTAGCTGCAAGCGAACTACCACTGTAGGTAATGCCATTTCATTACATTGCACCACCACCCCTTTCCTATTCCTAATTACTCCTATTTTTATGCCTGAAACTAACACTTTTTTCTGCTTCCAGAGAGATGACTGGCATCTGCGGGCGGGTGGAGCAGTTGTTCCCCCGCCTCCAGGGCCGTGCCACTGCGGTACGACCCTGGATACATTCCAGCAGCGGATCGACACATTTCATATCACCCTCATTAACCTCATAAAGTCTATCCTAGCGAACTAACAATAACCGTACTTTCTCCAGCCGTAATACAATAAAAGGAATTATTTTTATCCTCTGCGATTGTCGCATAGTTTCCCCCAGGCCCTCTCCGCTTTGCCTGGTTTTCTATGCCCCTTACTAGACCCTTCTTCTTTCGGGGCGTGTCCATGGCTACAATTGCAGCCATGGCACCAGACAACCCTGCTCAGCCGCGATGCATGCGCCCATTTGGTTAATTAAACCCGACCTAAGGCGTAAAGGGCTTGCCCTGAGAAGCATCCCATTCTCCAACCGTCTTAGCTACTAACAAGCATGCCTGAGGGCACACAGAACTGTGAAGGTGCTCACGCTGGCGTAGCGGGATTTGGGGGATCGCCAGAAAGAAAGAAAAACAAATGTTGTACACATTGCACTTCCTGCTGTCATGGGTAAGTGAAGCGATTTAACCAAGTTGCAAAAAGAGATGATCATCGACTTTCGGCCCAAGGGGGGCAGCATTTTTGAAATTGCGACGTTTGCGAACTGTTCACGTGCCTCTGTGGTGAAGGTGTATCGCGAGTGGACGAATGGCGCCATTAGGAATAACCGTCATGGAAACTGCGGAGATCCACGCGCCATTAATATCCGAGGTGAACGTCGACTACAACGGTGCGTGAAGGCCAACCGTCACGCTAAAGTGGAACAGCTCACCTTCCAAATGGACCAGGGGGCATCCAGACACGTGTCTACCGCGACAGTTCAGCGAACCCTTCTGCGAATGGAGCTCCGGAGTAGAGGGAGGGTGACTGAACCCATGCTAACTCAGGTCCATCGAAGAAAACGACTGGAATTGCTCGACAGTACGGCGACTTGACCGCTGCTGATTGGCGACGGGTAGCTTTCGCCAACGAGTCACGTTTTCAGCTGCCTAGAACGAGTGTACGTCAACGTATCCGGCGAGAAACGTCAGAGAACCGACACCCTACATCCATTTCTGGACGAATACAAGGCAGTGGGGGCAGAGTTCAGTGCCTGGGGAATGTTCTCGTGTATTCTCTATGTCTCATCATACGTGTGGAAGGCACTCTTGATCGATTTGGTTATGAATCCATCCTCGGAGATCACGTCCACCCGTACATGATGATTGTCTTTCCTCGGGAGGATGGGATCTTCCAGCACGATAATGCGCCTTGCCACACTGCTAGGAGTGTCCGCACGTGACTGTAAGAACACTATCAAGACTTGAGGTTCTTCCCTGGTCCCAAACAGACCCTATCTCAATCCAATTGAACATCTGTGAGACCACCTAGATCGTCATGTTGTCCATCTGTCTCCTCCGCCACGCACCCTTCAACAGTTGTAGGACGCACTGCAGACAGCATGGTTCCAGATACCCGGGAGACCTATCAGCACCTGAGTGAGTCACTGCCAGCTCGTCTAGTTCCTGTACGTGCTGCGAAGGGCAGTTACTCTGAATACTAGCAAGATACTAGCAGGTGGTCATAATGATGTGATTCGATTGCGTATTTATGTTTGATTTATATTTCAAAATGAGGGCTTAGGACAACTATTTTCCACCAGTTTATGACTTTTATTTTTTAAATATTTAAATTGAAATTAAGTAAGAGTTGCTAGGAACTTAAGTTTTTTAGTGCAAATATTACTTTAAAAATTATTTTGATTACCTCTAATTATTTAAGTTGTATTTTTCCTAATTACGGTTGCAAAAACACTATCAGTGATGATAAAAAGAGTGTGTATAACCAGTAGAGCCGGGCATGTTTGGTGGCCTTTAGCGCATAGCTGGCATGGTAAACCTTGGTTTTAATTCCAGCTAACTGATATGTAGATCTTTCTAGTTGGTTTTGCATCCCCTTTCCAAAGAAATGCTGAGTACATTACATAGTATGTACATTCTTAAATCCTCACTTGTAAGACTGGAAGTCCTGGTTCTCCTTCCAGCACGAACGGAAAATGAGTTTAGTGCAGTGACTTTTTCCGCACAAAAACTGCGAGAAACAAATTCGTGTGAGAGTTGTGAAAATTGCTTTGGTGATGTTAATGTCGTGAATATCTCACAACGTACATATGATAAACATTGTCCGTGCAGAATAAGGAACAAATAACGACGGTTTTCCAGCATAGTATGAAAGTTGCGTGTGGCCCAGCCAGATTTACATTTGGTTAGCATGGTTGCAAGACTAACGTAGAAGAAACGCAGCTTTACTGTGTCACCGTTTGTACGGTTGTGTGCAGGGATTTCAATTCAGTTTACTACACCCATAAAATGTTTTTATATAGAGTTCTGTGAAATACATGGGGCAAGTAATGCTATAAATGCTATACAATGAGAATGATACAGGTTATTCACAGTAAAATGAGCACTTTTGAAAGCCCTATCATTTGGAATAATAGTAAATAAATTTATTTCACTTTAGCCGTAGGCGTTAACTTCCGAGTGCGGTGGAATATACACGCTGTGTTTGTTACATACATGGCAATATTTATTTAAAAAGGTGGTTAAAGGATAAAAAATGATTCACAGGAAAAAGTAACTAGGGCCTCAAAAGAGCTCACGTTACCATGGACAGCCTATATCTACGCATTATGTTTTTATGATGCGTTGAACCCTGCACTTGCCGCTCAATCCTTGCCCACAGACTCAAAATTTAGGAATTAAATGAGAAAATATGCGCCCAGTGCAACTATCGTTTATATGTTGTGACGTGAACACGTCTTTAAATTTGACCAAGAAAGGAAATGCCAAGAGGGGAAAGACGATGTAACTCCTAGGTGATCGATTCCAACACTATTACTTCGTGACTAAGAACACGATTGAAATAAACGTCGTCTCGTTCGAGCCGGTATACCACTACACTCTAAAAATATTTATGTATTTTTACAAGATGAAAATTTGGAAACCCGGTTTCCAAAAAGAAAAAATCCTTTGTAAAACTACAAACAGTTTTCTTGTAAATTATGCAAAATATAAATTTGTAGCATTACAAATTATAGTCTCGTATTACAACTTACTTTATTGAGAAGCGTATAAAAAATTATTTTTTCCTTCTAGAAACCAATGAATTGATAAGCAAGAATAGCTAGAAAAAGTATTTCACTCAATAATATACGAAAAAAAAAAACTCCTTTCCAGCAAGGGGAATAGAACCCACACCCCTTGTAGTACCAGATCGCACCCTTAATCACAAGACCAAGTTGACATGATTAGGACTTATTTTTATAGTAAATATTCCGCTAAATACCTACACAATATTCGGGAAGTAATTTGATTAAGAAGAATAAGTTAATTTCACTTTAAGAGTTGTGTTGTATAGAGAGATATGGACGGCTCTTAATAACGAGGTCTTTAGAGCCGATTTAAGAGTTCAGTGTAGTTAGGACACATTAACAGGTTATGAGTAATACGATCACATTTGATTGAAATGGTCATTTTATTATGATTATTTGAGTTGTTTAAAGTGTTTTACGTTATTCAAACTTGAAATACATTTCTTTTTGCACGCGGCTACACGTTACATCACCGATAATTTTTGCGTAAACAGCTATATACGGTTTTACGTTGTCGAGTGTCCCCTATTTTGCTGAAGCTCGTAGGTACGGGTCAGTATAGTACAAACATTTCTTGAGGTCTATTACAAACACGGCCCTTGTAGTTTTACAAAATAAATCTTTGTACAGTTACAAGCATTCGTAAAATTACAAGCAATTTCTTTGTAAAAATTACAAAAAATTTTTTTTACAGTGCACGATGCAAGCGCGACACTGAGTTGGCTGCGCGCGTGAGCAAGGCGTTGGTGTGGGGGGGGGGGGGGGGGGGCTACGGACGGCAATTTTCGACGCTGCTGGCGAAAATATTCGGGCGGCATATCTCGCCAATACACATCTGTGGTAATCATGCTTCTAGTAACCTTGTTTCCCCTATCTCCTCGTTTTGTGTACACTCTGTCATTGCGTTGCCACCAGTCTCTTTTCCTTCTTTTCTTTGTCGGTATCGGTTCTCTTTTTAATACTTATATATGCTATTCACGGTAAAATGAGCACTTTTGGAAGCCCTGCTAAAGATCTACTTGTACGCATGTATGCACATTGTGCATGTGTCCGCCTAATGCAAAATTAGCATTACCAGGGACATTTTCACTTTGATGTTTTGCAAATTTGCTTATATTTACACTTTGACGCATAAAAAAAAAAAAAAAAAAAAAAAAAGCAATCACAAATGGTTACCTGACACTTTTTATTCGACGTTAAGATATAGAAATACTTTCCATTCATCATTAAAGGCCGTTCACGATCAAGTGAGCACTTTTGAAGCCCTAGTTACTTTTTTCTTTCAACCTATTTATATCCTTCCACTACTCGTTAATGTAGACTCCGCCATGTGAGTAATAAACACAGTTTATTCATTAACTATACCCAAAACCAAAAGTCTGAGGCCACAATGAAATGTATTTATTGGTTATTATGTCTTATGAAACACCTTCAAAAAGTGCTCACTTTACCGTGAACGACCTATACCAACTTTTTTGGGCGTATGCCACTCGGTTCTCCCGTTAAAATTATACACAGGTAGGGAAAGCGACTTTTTTAAAGGTTGATTTCAAAAGTGCTTACTTTATCGCGAGCAGCCTTTAGGAGGTGTTTTTGTTCGTATTTAACGTGTCGTCATTTCTTTTGAGGTTTTGTTTACAGTTGCTACTCGAGTTGTTCCCGTATTGTCTTCAGCATTGCTATTTCCTGTACAACAGAAGAGTCTCTTAATTGTGGCCGGAGCGTTGTGTTCTTGTAAACTATGTTATTGTATTGTTATTTTTTATGCAATTGTTTGTACATTATCGTACGAATAAACAACATTATCAAGCAATCGATCAATCTCGCGATTGTGATGTACTAACGAGCTGATTTTGGCACCAGACCTGTCGGGCATCAGATCTGTTTGGCGATTCAAGCCATGAAAGAAAAGTATTTATTTCGTTGCTTTAATTTAATTCCCGTATCTCAACGAAAATATTACCCTAACGTAGACGTATTCAAATTAACATCCACGGGCGTGTCCCCAATATAGGCCTCCCACTTTTTTACGTTCTTGAATACTTTAACACGTATATTTGTCACTGGTATAAAAACGCGGCACGGAGAATTTCTCCAGCAGTTCATTTTTTCTAAGCTTTATGTTTCAACAAATTGAAAGAAACCTTTATTTCTTTATGCGTAGCCTACAGGCAAACCAAAGCGTAGGCTAATTGCTGGAGAATTGGGAAGGTACGTCTTAAGGAAATGTACCGACGTTTCGTTTTAGTGGGAAAGGAAAGCCACGTGCGGAAAATCCAGCTCAGTGCAGCAGCAGTCATCTAACCCACGAGCTTCAGAACGTGTATGTGTATTGGGCACGATGCCCAAACACACTTGCTGATTGGTAAAAACATTTTTGTTGATCATGAGGTAGACTGTTGAATAGCTGACTTGAGAAGTGAGGGGGCTGTTTTTGAAGTAATTTTAATTTACAAGTGTTAGATTTAAAAATTAAATTACATTAATTTTGATTCAAAGGTTAAACTTTGCTGAGTAAGCTCTACTTTCAGGCATGGTGTGTATTCTTCCACCTTGTGAAATAATAGCGTTGCCGTGGCCCTCATCGCTAAGTGATACTGTCAACTAATTAGGATAATACATAGTTTATAAATTTGCTTATCATTACTTTCATGTGCATTAAAAACAGGAAACAATAAGAAATAATTTCAGCATTCACAAATGTTTACCTGACACTTTTATTTCAACGCTGAGACATGGAACTATTTTCCCATCGTCGTTTCCAACTTCACTGGTCGCATGCCACTCAATGACCCCGTTGAAATATATGCAGATGGAGGGAGTAATATTTTTAGTATGTTGATTTCAAAAGTGCTCCTTTTATCGCGAACAGTTTCCTTGGCGCTTAATAGATGCCTGATGAATGCCGGACCGTGCCGAACAACAGTTCAATGATGAGCCTGCGGACCAGTCCGTGCCGAATTTGACAGCTAGGGTCCTCCCCTATCAAGATATTTTGACGCGAATAGCTTAAGACGAAAGGTGATGGGCACTCCTTATCGCGTTAGGCTAGAAATAATTAAACATTTCAACTCCGTACTCGTACTATAAGCTATAGACTGTTTACGGTAAACTGAGCACTTTTAAAAGCCCTGCTTAAGATCTACTTGTATGCACGTTGCTGTATTCTTACGCATTATGTAGAATTAACACTCCAATGGGCCTCATCACTTTATTCGTGCGTCGGTTAAGTTAAACTGTGAAATTGTAAGAAAAGTAAATATTTTATAAATCTGTTAATTCTTTCACTTAAGATGCATAAAAAAAAAACCATAAACAGAAAAAAAATTTCAGCTCTCACAAATGTTTACCGAGTTTGTTTAATTCGTTGTAAGAAATGGGATTACTTTCTCTCCATCGTTACCAACATTACTGGGCGCATGTCTGGAAGAACACCAGACAGGCCTCGTTTTTAATCAACTTAACGCCTCTGCAATGGGTTCCACAATTTTTTTCTTAGCTAAACTAATGCCCTGGCTTGCACGAACGTGGCTACACAAAGATGAATATTTGTTTGAGCCAGAATTGTTTTTGTTTGCACATGGCCAAACAAATGCGTAGTTGCCGATAGAAAATATTTTCCTGGATAACAGAATTTGAAGCGAGATAAACTTTATTTCATACGTTCGACAAAATATGCATGCATAGACGAACTTACGGAATAGTTATTATGTACTAGGGGTTTAACACGTGACCGTGTTTTCATTATGGTCGCGCGCCTAGAATATTTACAATGTTAAAAAAATTTGGTTATCATACAAAGACAGAAAAAAAAAAAATCTACTGGGCCACTGTGGCCCCGCTTAATTAACTAAACATTGAAGCGAGACTTTTAGAGAAAACAAAATTTAGATTCCAATACCTTCATATCTCTATGCAATAATCTCTATGCATTAATACAAAACTTTCATACGAAAAAGTAATTAAAATATGAGTTTTTAGGGTCAAAAGTCATGATTGCGTAATCTGATCTTGCTGAAATTCGAACTTGACCTGTATTTGACCCTGAGGATTCGCTCTGCAAAATTTGAAGTATTTTTTGTTGAGTTTCAAGGGACTTAGAAGTATTAAAGAGGGACAGACAGACTGACAGATACAGATCGTCCTATTATATAATCGGATTATATAATAGGATGGGGAAACTTTGCCTTGCTACAAAATATTATGTTGAATGAAACGTACAAATATTATTGAATGTATGCTTGAAAATATTTAATTGCGGTAAATAACAATGCTCACGCGACAGCCTACATGCCTCACATCTTGATGGAAGTTGGTTCTAACTTTGCCGTACACAAAATGTTTGCCGTTTTCTTCCAAGCAAATTTCTGTGTTGTTTTTCAATACGCCGTTTATTATTCCGTACACCAAAATTACTGGCTGCTATTTGGTCTGCTTAAAGGTTGTTCACGGTAAAGTGAGCACTTCTGATATCAACGTTTGAAAAACGTCACTGCCCCCTACCTGTGTATATTTTAAGGAGCAGACTGACTGGTGCGGCGTCCGGTCAATTTGGCGGCAACTGGTGAAAATTAGTTCCACGTCTTGGCGTTGAATTAAAAGTACAACGATATCATTTGTGAATACTGAAACTATTTATTTTACTTTCTGTGTCTTCAGTGCATATAAATGTAGGAATGAACATATTTGTTAAATATTAAATTTGCTAATAATTTCACAATTTCAACTGACCGACGCATTAACACAGTGATAACGCACATGGCAATACTAATTATACATATAGCGAAAGAATACACAGTGTGCATACAAGTAGATCCTAAGCAGGGCTTCCAGAAGTACTAATTTTACCGGGAACAGCCTATACCAGCAATGCGTCTGTAAAACGCCATAAAATAAAATGTTATATATATTATATATATATATATATATATATATATATATATATATATATATATCTGTGTGTGTGTGTTTGTTTGTTTTGTGTGTGTGTGTGCGCGCGCGAGGCGCGTGCGCCCGTGTGTGTGATTTTTTATTTAGATTTAACTGAGCTATTTTGAAATTGCGTTTTGAAAAACTCCCCTACATATAACTGCGAATAACTTATAACGTAAACATTACTGGAATATTAACAGTATTAGCTGATAGTGGATTATTGGCTGTTCAGGGTAAACTGAGCACTCTTCAAGGCCCTTCCAACAGGCATTAACCACTAATAAATATATCTTATTGCAGCCTCAGGTATTAAATTTTGAGGGTGGTGAAATGTACACCCTGTGTTTATTAGTTACAGTGCAATGTTTATATTAGAAAGCAGAAGGAAGATGGAAACTGAACGAAAGAAAAAATTTAAAAGTGCTCACTTTACCGTGAACAGTCTATAGAAAAAAATACACCCATAATTTTTTATGTTGTATTATATTACCGATGTTTAAATAAAACGCACCCGAAACTCGTTTTTCCTTTTTGATTCTATACATTTCAGATTAAGGATTTGTGTGATGTTAAACATTTTTGGTTACTAACAGTTTTATAGGGTTACTTATACGACTCAAAGGCGTGTACTTGCTGTAAGGGCAGTATAAATATTGGCATATGGTGGAAGGTAGTATGTAAGCAGAAAGGAGACTTAAGGAACGCTTTCAAAATTATTTTATTAACTGAAAATTAACTCAACAGGCGAATCAATGGTTGTGTTAAACAATCGTAGGTATCTTTATGCATTAAAATATGAAAATAAATTTAAAAAAAATTACGTAAATATTTCGGTATTCTCAGATGGTGCCTCTGAGTATACGTCTGGTCCTAACCGAGTTGTCTCGAATTAGTTTAAAAAAATTTATCCAGCTCGTCAGCGTTTTCCACTGTAACGCAAGCACTAGAGATACGACGCGAAATAACCGTGCAGTCGAATTTTTTTTCAATTTTTTCTCCTCTCGCTTCTCTGGTCGGGACGTTAGACGTCTGCTTCTCTTTGTAGAGCGCATGCCACTTTGTATTGACGTCGCAGATTCTTTCAAATACCGAGATTTTTGCTGAGAGCGAGCCGAACAGTGGCGTTGTGGTCTGCTAAAAAGGGGGGGGGGGGCAGGTATTCGCAGCTGCTGTAATCGAAATGGACGTGTTGCAATTTTCCTTCCCTCTCATTTAATTCTTCAGAGTGTGCACGAAGTTGGCGCCAAAAAGAGAATGAACTAAAAAAAAGTAACAACTCACGTTGCGCTTCATAATTCAAATTTTTTTTTTTCTAGTTTCACAAGAAATGATAATTAATTGTTCGCCTTACCACTTGCGTGAGTACTTCTACATCCACGACTTGACTTGGTTTGTTTTTCGAGAAGTTTCTGAAGTTCGGACACCATTTCCGGCCTCGTTTTTCCAGCGTAATTGAGACTCTGGCACGCAATCTGCGTAGTAATTAATATTAATTGAAGTTTTAAGTTCTTAGCTAGGCAGCACGTTCTGCGGTGGTTCATTTAGCAAGGAGAATAACTAAACAAAAGGGAAGCGCGGAATACTTACCCTAGTTCTCAGGATCCAATAACCGCTTGAATTTTCGTCAAAGCCGACCTCTTTAGACGCAGTTAGATGGAACTTCGACTTGTCCTTGTGTTCGAAATCCGTGGATGTTCAGCTGTGTGCAATTTTTAATGTAAGTTGAGGTTTAATTTAGAGTTTAGGGCAGCAAAAATAACGCATCATTAATATTTACTGGTCCAAAAATGGCGGCGTCCATAACTCTTGCTTAGTTATACTTAAAACCTGATATTTAATAATTTAGTTTTACAATAGAGGTATTGACGTAAATTGGGTGAATTAGAATCTAAACTGCCCCCTTTTTTCTTACCCGCGAAGCCTTGGAAAGGAATGTAGGCGCACGCGTCAATAATCACTCCTTAGGATCTGGTTCCCGCTGGATTTGGGTCTTCACAAAAGCTCTGTAACAGTGCAATGTGGTGCGCGGCAGTCTTAAAACTAAGTAACATGTAGTGCCCTCTGGAGTAAACACAGTATCATAATAGCCCATATGTTGGAGTGAACACTTTTTATTCTGAAAATGTGCAAAACATAACCTAGGCCAACTCAGTGTAATATCCAGAACTTTAATTTATGCACCACATGACAATAGAATATTATGTGTGTTGGCAATACTTCTGATTCAGTAAGCGGATAAAGTGAAATAAATACTGTTCCAAAGAAATCTGTTTGTGCTCAGCTGTGCTCAGTTTAGGACCCAGTATGTAATGTGCGTAGAAACTCACCTTTGGCAACAACACCTTCTTTACTGGCGAACGATTATTTGCCACACATACAGCTGAGAAACTTAATGTACACAACTACACACATACTAAAGCACTTGTTTAATTATTTGCAACTGAAAATGTGTACAGGAGGGATAGGACGAAACGTGCACATTCAGAAGAAATGTCAGGCGTGTCAAATCCAGCTTAAAATTATTTAATCAAAAGATTAAAAATGTGCAAATTCAAAATATCTGTATCAAATAAGCTGGAAAAATAATTAAAGAAAAATCAAAAATCGCTGAATGGCTATGAGCGAGAAAATGAATAATGTTTAAACTAAGCTGCCGTTGGGAAGTGACCATGGGTAACGGTCATATTTCAAAATCCTTACGTAACACTTAATTAACAGTCTGACTTAAGCACTTGAAATTAACGTAGCTCTCTCAAAAATAAAATGTCTTGAAAATAGTTCAGAAAAAATCTAACTGTTTTAATACTGTAAAACATTTGACTTTCTCTCTCAGGTTAAATTATGGTTAAAAATGGCTGAAGCTAATTTAGGCGCTTTGCCAACATGGCGTCCGTTGAATGTTCTACGCCCATGACGTAACGTAACAAAGTCCAAGATGAAATAAAATTTAAAACTTGATGAAAAAACAGTTCTGTAGTTAAATACCAGGTTGTAGATGAAGGCAGGACGGTGTAACTCGTAGAAGGAATGGAGGTAGGGAAATGTAGATCTGGGTGCGGTAGTGCTTTACGTGGCTCAACGGCTCACATACGTTACAGATCTAGCTAACTACCTATACTCCTAAACAGCTACTTGAAATAAAAATATGAGGTGTGCTTATTATATCTAACTCGACGCAAAACACAAATAAAAAACTATTGCAAGTTGTTAGAAACTAGAACACCCTACCTCAAATTAAAATTCCTCCGCTGCATCCAACTGTAGGACGAGCATCCTAGCCTTACGTCTAGCGTAGTTGAAGGTTGCTGGCAGAGAGAGCGAACTTTCAAACGGCCCGCGCGTCCTAGACCTATGCTGAGCTTTCCAGCCAATCGGAGTACAGGATTTAAACCTGTTAGCCAAATCGTAAGGTTTCCTGACTAAAGACCTAAAATGACACACGCCAAACGGCCTAAATCCATACAGTTACGGGTCTCGTAGAAGTTAATTAAAAAATATACAAGAAATTCCCTGAAACATTAACAATAAATATGAGACCAAAAATAATTCAAAATACTACGATATTAATTTAAAATACGAACAAAAGAAAATCTAGCTATCTATTTCAATTACACATTAATTATTGCCATTCGTACATCTAAGTTTAAATATTCTAATCATATGAAAAATGCAAATATTAAAATAATAAAAATTACGATAAATCAAACATATGTGAAACATAGGTAAAATTACAAATATTATAAATGACGCTGTCCAGTGCGTGAAACAAACATTAATTATTACAAATAGATTCAGATAGTGAAAATGTTGTGTTACAGCACCGAAAAGAGGATGCAGCTTACTAAGCCGTTCAAACACCGGGGAAAAAAATCTCTTAAATTGTTCACAGTAAGGTTAGGCCTGTATTTGTTCGGTATTGCACATTGCAACGCTCAGTGCCTAGTGATGTTCGCTGTGGGTACCTGATTCATAAAACGTATATTTTGAAAGTTCTCAGTTTCTATATTTTGAGTCCCAAACATATACGTACTACACATTTTTCCTACAACTGTACTATGTGAAATAATTTAGTGTTTTTAATAAAACGGGTGTTGCGGTGTAAGAGAAAAATAGCGGGAATTTATTTATTTATACACGAAGTGTTCAGCTTGTAGCCAGTTTACAACAAATATTGTTAAGTTTACAAAAGAAACCAACGAGATACGGTACACATCGCTTCAGAATGCAAACAATACAAACAGTGTTCTGTAGAATACTTACATGTTTTTTGCCTAAACAGAAATACACACACACACACACACTATATATATATATATATATATATATATATATATATATATATATATATATATATATATATATATATATATATATATATATATATATATATATAGTGTGTGTGTGTATGTATGTGTGTGTGTGCGCGTGTGTGCGTGCGTGCGTGTGTGTGTTTCGTAACTTATGTCACAGACTTTAGGAGGTGATTCCTTATAGAAAAACATTACGAAATGCCGATTGACGTATGTTCGGAAACGACGTCTAAGGGTTAAAAACACCCCCGAAAGTTGGGCTTTAAAAGTAGTTTTTTACTAAATAAAATGGAAAAAAAGTAATAGTAAGTTACAATATTTAAATATCTTAAGTTGATATTACTTTGCTTCTATTTTATTTTAAAAAACGTTTTTAAAGTCCAGCTTTTCGGGATGTTTTCCTCTCTTAGACGTCGTTTCCGGACATACGTCAATTTGCATTTTCGTAATATCTTTCTATAAGGAATCACCTCCCAAAGTCTGTAACATAAGTTATGAAACATCTGTTATATCTTATATACTTTAATATTACTTATTCAAATTATGTTTTATTCTAAACTTAACTATACACGGTTTTAATTAACTACGAAATATCAAATCGAAAAAAAAATTAATTAGAGCTTTAAACATTACTAGTATACTTGTTTACAAATCATGCATGATAGATTATGCTAATTATAAGTAGGTAAATGTTTTTGAGTGCATTTTGCTGCATCACAGATTTTTTGAACATGACGTCATTACAACATTTTAGGTCGACCGGCAAAGCATTCCAGTGAGTGCAGGATAGGTAGTTGAATAATTTTCGTTAGTTAGAAACCTGATATCATGGAGCTTGTAAATCTGATTTTACGCCTAGTTATGTGTGCTGCAACTTTCTTTGTTTTTAATTAATAAATGTAGTAGATAGGATGACTTCTCTGTGAGAAATGTTTTTTTTTTGTTGGCACAAGAAATGAAACTGGCATCTGCTTTCCATGTTAAGCCATTTGGTGTTAATTAAATTCTATGATTCATGGGCTCTATTTTTTACGTTATAACGGAAACGAATACAAGCGTTCTGAACTTTCTAAATTCGGTAGTGGTTCTTTTTTACCGATTACTACAAATAATCCAACACAATAACGGAAATAAGAGAGTTCAAGAGATTCACAAAAAAATGCAACTTCAGTTTTACGGGCAGGATATTTTTGGATATTTTAAGGCGTTCAAGTCAGAAATAATGACGTTGTAATAATTTTGATGTATGCTTTGTCCAATCCGTGGTATTGATGAAAAAAAAAAATGGCCCCTTTCCTGTAGGCTATTCGTGACATTCTGGAACTGCTACGCCATTTATTAAAATAGGCGGTGCAATACCGACTTTCTCTGCCATTTTTTTCCCGATCCAATACATTTACAATGTGAGCACTTGAGGAGATTAAGCTTTACAATGTTTTCGTTACTCCCTTCTACAACCCGTGACAGGTCGTTATTTATGTCCCCTATCGCCCTCGACACGTTATGTGGTTTACATGGTACAAGTAACTGAGAACTGTTAGCAAATTGGTAGCAAATCGAATTGGTTTATATGTAACGGTAATGTATGTGTGTAAATGAAGAATAGCAGTAGTCCCAGAATGTAGCTGTACCCAGTTCTTGTGTTGACGTCACCTCCCTTTTGGTTGGGTACATGGAAACTTGCTGGTAACCACAGACTAAGCAACTTTTGATCCACTCACGTGAGCTATACGAAGACCTACAGCTGAAAGTGTGTCTAGAAGTGGCTTATTGTATCAAACGCTTTCGATAAATCTAAGAAAATAGTTACAGTCGTGTTGGACTCGTGCATGGCTTAGTAATTGTTATCAGTTACATCCTGGAGCAATGTGCATGCAGAGTCCAGGACGAAAACCACCAAACTTTTTTCATAAAGATATTATTAGTTTCTAAGTGTGTCAACAGCGCTAAATATGTCATTTTCTCCACTATTTTAGTCACAGCTGGAAGTATACTAATGGGCCGCAAGTTATTAAATTCTCTTAGTATTTGAACTTTAGGTAACGGTAAAATGTTTGAGTTTTTCCGTTGTTTTGGATAAAAAAAGGAAAGAAAAAATGTATTTTATGCGTGATGATAGGGATGGTGTATGGTTTGCACAATTTTATAATACTATTTATGTTTATACCATCCAACCCCACATCATTTGTTTTGTCTGAGTTTAATAAACTTCATATTCAGTAACGGTTCTGAACTGTAAATCGCTACATTTATCGCGCGTAAAATCTTTATTCGGCCTGTTTCAAGCGGCAGTAGTGATTATGACTTGACTATGTAACTTCTACAAAGTATCTATTCAGCTCGTTGGGCATTTTCAGAGGCTCAGATATATAAATATACTGCTCACAACAACTTTAGCATATATCAGAATCCAAGATGTTATAATGAATGAAAGAAGTTTACATTTCATGCTATACTCCTAATAACACATTAAGTGGAAACAAACGCTATCCGTTTACATCATCCTATTATGAAACAAACAAAAGCCATAAACTGAAAAACAACTTAAACAAAGGAATTTCGTCAGTTTCAGTATCAAAAACAAGGTCTTCTCAAATGCACTGATAAACGTTAATAACGTGTAGTACCTCCACGATTCCTGAGGCACGTTTGTATCCGACGAGGCATGCAAAAGAATTGGGTTTGGCTGTGTTGGGGACACGGCCGTTTGTTTTGCGTGAATACGTCTACGTTGATGCGCTCGTACGCCTAGAAGTTCATTTTATGTTCCCGACACCGCTTCACTCGATCATATGAGGTTTTATGGGTATCAGTGGATTGCTTTTGGGATGCTCTTTCCAATCATATAAGATTTCTGTATTTCGACATGGCTTTTTGACGAGTACAGGCCGAAATTGTATTAAGTTTTCTTAATTTTTTACATTTATATACGCAATTGACTGATCTTGACGAGAGCTGTCGATTGAAACTTACACGAGCGTCGTAGCTTTTCCTAGTCAAAAGTTATACTATGCGGAAGTTATGAGACGCGCCAAAACGAACTCAAAATTGAGTCCCCCCTCCGCCTTCCCCCCGACTCGTCCTGGCGATACTTCACAGTCCTCACACAACGTAACATATTCTTTGATCCTTTGGCAATCGAGTGCAGTAATTGAATTTTGAACGTAGACGATAGATTCTGAGCTGCAATGCCAAACTTTATCTCCCGATTTTGCTGTCATCGGATTTTCTGGATTGCCTCCTACTATGGTCGAAAATTTAAGTACCTATTCACGCAAAAACAAACCCGTTAATCATTTCCTGAGGCAAATTGTCCCATTCCAAAGTGCGGCAGTTTTTACGGCCTGAATGGACATTAGTAGGTGCGCACGGTTTGAAATCGCTCGTTTGAGGAAGGACCGCACATTCTCTATGCAGTTCACGTCAGCTGAATAAACTGGCCAGTTCATTCTTTGGATCTCAGCGGGGAATATTCTAAAGCATTCCAACTTGCTTTTCCTGATTAGAGACTTAACATAATTTCGCAGACGTCTGTAGTGGTTATGTATCTCATAAGTTTTATTTCTTAGAAACTGTTTTTGCGCTTTCTCTCTTTCTCTCTGCTTGATGGCATCAGTAATCTAACGATGATTTATTTTTCTACATTTCACGTATCTAACTGGCGCGTGCTTGTCAATTAATTGATTAAGAACTTTATCAAATAACTGTACTTTATAATTCCGATGTTACTAGTTTGGAAGAGTTTATCCCACGCAAACTACTGTAGCTCAGAAATGAAATGGTGAGGGGGGAAGTTCTTATAGCGTGGGTTGTTTTTTTTTTAAATAAGAATAAACGTAATGATAAAATAAAAGTTTATCATCGTGGAAGAGTCCTAATTTCCCCACCAAAATTACTCCTTAGGTTTCTGGGTGATATAAGTTTTCCTGAAAGAAGTAATACTTAGTATCTCCCCACCACCAAAAAAAAAAACTTGATAAAGCTTATGCCACAGCCGTGGATAATTGAGTTGATATATTTTCTTAAAAAAACAAATACTAATTGTCCTGAAAAATTTGTTAATCGCGTGTCTATAATATAAATTCTGAATTTTCGTGAGGTCATTGAGATAGCTGACAATATATCGGATACATGGGGTATCGAAGTATTGCTACTGTACACTAGAATATATCGTCTGGAGATTTAAAGTAAACTGTGTACATGTCTTACATTAAATTCATGACTAATCGACCTGCTCCCAAGTATTCTAAGATTAAGTCCTGCGTAATGAATTTGAGTTAGTTGCAATCAGAAAAATCTCTCTCCCCCCTCCCCCCTCCCCTCTTCCCATCCTGATCCGGTACAAAGTTTGTACTCTTAACCGTGACCGCCTAGAAAAATTACATAAACTTGATGATAGTGACAAACTCGCTCAAGGTAATTTAAATATATTTAAGTATTATATATAAAACACTACCCACTATATTCTTGTATCTAGGGTCAGAACTGATACCCATAAAGATGCACCTCATATGCGATGGCTTCACTTGTCCCTTACTGCTATGTTGTGGTTTTCGTTCACAGTAGTAAGGACTGGTCAAAAACTGTGTTACCTACGTCAAAAGTTATCTCAGTCACCGCTTACGTTTTTAGTTACTTGAAATTGAGAAAGCAATTAAATATAATAATTGTGACAAAAGCTGTGACATTACATTTCTCCATTTCTAGTACACACTGCGACATAACAATCATAATAACTATAGAAATAGTGGAATTGCGTGACATTCTCTTCGAAATTTCGTTTTAGAACAGAATAGTCTTATAGATATCGCTGTTAGTATCTCTATCTAAAACATTTAGCTTGAAAATATTTTGTAATATAGAAAAATGTCTTATTGTAAATGTGAACTGATGATTTGATACTTTGCTTTAATCACGTGCAACCAATGTATCACTATCGTATTAGTGAATAATATCCTTCACAACTAAATAGTCAGTATCGTTATATATTGTTACGCGCTGTAGCTCGCACGGGCTGCGAAATTCCGTTACACACGTTCAAGTGCTGTGGGGAGTGACGCACCTCAACCCTCCCCTCGCCACGGACTAATGCGGTCGCTGCCTTGTTTTCTTCATTCTTCTAGGAAGCCCGTGGATGATTGACAGCGACGAGGCCTGGCTAGCGTTACGACCCCTCCTCCTCCCCTCGCTGGAGAACCCGACAAACGTACAGCAGCCGCACGAATATTCTGGGAATTAGGACATTAGGTGCAATTAGGGAATTAGCGACATTTCTAGATGAGAGCTTACGACTGTATAAATACCTCAGCGGTCTAGCAGCCAGCAGTCTTTGGCGAAGGCTATCTAGCTGAGTACGGGCGCGAAGGTAAGTGCGGTACAACTTCGGACGAGGTGGTCTTGGTATGAATGGACAAAAGGGCGTGAAACCCGGCGAGAACATTGCGGACTGGCAGAACATGGACAAAACTGAGGTGGGATTAAGTGGACATGTAATGCGGATTTTACTGTAAATATTGGAACTGTAAAATATGGACACGTAATTTATCAAACAATTGAATAGGTTTTGATATACTGTCAATTGGGATCGCCTTTTAGTTAATTAAGTTCACTGATTTATTTGAGGTAATTATAAATTATATTAATTGAAGTCATTAATTGTAGACAGTAAGCGATACCCATTTATTGTGAGCTGTAGAATCGAGGGAATTTCGTTTGTAGTTATTGTATATAAAATTATGAAATTATAATTAACTCTTTTATTGAATTATGACCTCGATCCCTTATCGAACTTGGTTTAGCCCACTAAATTTCGAGAGAGAAATTGTAAGAATATTAAGTATTGGAATATCGTCAATCGAAGTCTTATTATGTGATACAAGAAATTCGCATACCGCAACTATGGTATGTCGGAAATTACTTCTTATGAACAATATTTTGGAATGCTCTACATAGGCCCAGATATTAACTGTAAAAGTTATAAACGAACTCAAGATAGAAAATCAACACTTTAGCACCAAATATCTACGTTATAACATTATATCAAAACTAGTTACCATTTCACGAGGGATAATCGTGCAACAGCACGATAATTGTATAATAGCCTCCTCGTAAAGATAATTGGAAAAGAACAGCAGAGGAACTGAGACAAGCTAAACACACAAAGAAGGATTTATACGCGCGTATTAAACAAACCGGATGACCGTAACTGCAAACGTGAACTTAAAACTAAAACATACAAGATAAAAACTGCAAACGTACACTTTAGTGCGACGTGGAAGCCACATTTTGGATATTCGTTCTGTCGTGCGTATTTTAATTTACCTTAATTAAGGTAGTGATAAGATGCCCTTAAAGTCAGTTTTATCTTTGAGTAATCACCAGAGACCGTACTATCTGGTGTTATTAACGTGGCACGGTGCTTGATTTCACAGACACATGCATGGTCGAGAAGATGCAATCACTCTTTGGCTCCTGACTTTTCCTTTGTCAAAATTTACCTTATGGAAGAATACGTTAGCTCAGAGCGTGCCTGAGGGAAAGGGGAAAAAGTGACAAAAATGGGGGGGGGGGGGGGATTTAACAACAAACGTGAGAAAAAAACCTACTCTCTTACTGAATTACAACGCGAATTTATTATATATTTATTCATTACCCATTAATTAAAATAATAAATAAGTATAGTTCCATTAAAAAGATTATTTGTGACCAAAATTGCATTACGGAATTTTTTATAAACTATTGCTTCCTAACGCCAAAATTTAACATTTTAATTCACATATAAATATATCGTGTTAGTCGTTGCGATTGTGAACTTTTTGTTCGGAACTCTGCTATAGTCTATTCGCGGTTTCTTCACACTTTCTGAATCAAACCTTTGAAAAATCACCGCATGTACTGTGTGTTTAGTTATTTTATTAATATGCCATGCATCACAATCCTTTTATACTTCTGTTAACATAAAAGTGTATTAATTTCGTTAAAATAAAGTTTAATGTATATTTTATTTATAAATTATAATATTTAATTTATAATAAATATGGATAAAACAGCGAGAAAATATGGGTGTTGGTAGCGCCTAGTAAGAAATAGTCATCCAAAATATTATTAGAACTGAGTGCGCACGAATTCAGTGCGTTGTCCTTTGGTGTAAATTTCTATACTAAGTTAAGTTTAGTTTGCCTGAGGCGGAGGAATATCCTGGAAGTAGAACTTTAGCAGGGCTTCAGAAATGTGCCAAGTAACCGTGAATGGATTATACTATTGGCATGACGCACTGTCATACATCGGTACTCTAAAAATATTTTCTGCTTTACGTTAGTGGCAACATGTGTTCATGACACTACGGAATAATATTGCCTGAGCAAAGAATGATACCTCGTGTATATTAGTGAATTACATCACTCGATGTTATTTTCTACTGTTTTCATCTGATTCTTCGCCTTTTGAGCATGTACCCAACATTGACCTAGCGTAAACCAGCACAACTGTCAATCACATGGCCAACAGTGAAACACGTGTTTGTATATTAATTTTCTAAATACAAACACATTTGTTTGAATAAAATACTTTCACCATTTTAGATTTAAACCAAGTGTACTATAAGTTGGTTATAAGAAGTATAAAAACATTCCAACGCACTTGTTTACGTATCCAGTGTTCTGAGCGCGTATCCTCTCCACGTCCTTTACCATACTCTTGTTGGTAAAGGCTGTTCACGATAAAGTGAGTACGTTTGAAATCAACCTTAGAAAAAAGTCACTGCCCCTACCTGCAAACATTTTAACGGGCGCCCTGAGTGACATGCGCCCAGTAAAGTTGGTAACGTTGGAAGGGAAAGTAGTTCCATATACTAACGTCGAACTAAAAGTGTTGGGTAACCATTTGTGATAACTTAAATTATTTCTCTCGCTTTATATATATTTTTAATGCATCGAAGTGTAAACATGATCATATTTGTACAATATTTACTTTTCTAACAATTTCGCGGTTTCACTTGACCGACGCATTAATAAAGTGATGAGGCCCATTGCAATGTTAATTTTATATAAGATGGAAGAACACACAACGTGTATACAAATAAATGGTAAGCAGGGTTTTAAAAGTGTTCATTTTACCGTGAACAGACTATATTAAAGCAGTCGAATGTTGGGACACATGGAGACTGGTTTTGCGCAGCCAGCGAGATCGTCGTACTCCGTATCCACTCTATGGTATACCTGCAGTGCTGATCATTAAAGAAAGCTGCTTTCTGTACAGCATCCCAAGTATAGAACACTAACTGAAATGGTTAAGACGTAGCACACTCGTGAAGTAGCTTACATGCTAAACTAGCCTATGATTAAATAAAAGACCGTCTCTCATCCATGGAATGCGTATAGTTCGAACCCGTAACCCTTGTGCGACAGAGGTCGCCTTTGCCAAAGGTTCATTTTCTGAAGACACCGGCATATATTTAAGTGTAATAGTTTGTTAAGGGAAGAAAATATAAACGAAAGAGCGAAATGGATAGGTTTGGGTGGGTTGTAACAACGAGGTCTTGAGAGCCGATGAAAATGAAGGGAGTGTGTATATGGAGAAGCACCCGAATGCAAGGGTAGAGGAAATGGGAAATCCTCGAGAAAACCCGCTGATCTGCGTGATCGTCAGGCTCGATTCACACATGCGAAAATCTTGGCGCGACCCCGTTGGGAAAGCGAGCCCAGTTCGCCGTGGTGGGAGAATAGCACTCTAGCGACAGTAAGTTTAGTAATAAAATCAGTTACAGCGTTTATGAAAGCTCGATTTAAAATAAAATGATGAAAACTGAATGGGTTTGCCGTTTTCGGACTTTCTTTTTCTACACTAAGAGACAATTCCAGATTTTAAGAAAAAAAACCTAGAGTTTTTTAAATAGAATGCAACCCCATATTTTTTTAATATACATATTTTAACTTTTTTACTATCACTACAATCTCAAGTTAACACTTATATAATTCTTATTGTTTACTAAATTTCCTAGATGGCTATGACAGTTCGGTTATTCAAGTCTAAAGCTGAATCGCCATGGGAATAGGGGCCACGTTGGCTGAGCTGTTAGACTTCTCGCCTCCCACCAAGGCGAACCGGGTTCAATACCCAGCCGGCTCATTCCGGATTTTCGCAAGAGGGAATCGTGCCGGACGATGCCGCTGGTCGGTGGGTTTTCTCGGGGATCTCCCGCTTCCCCCCGCCCCCGGCCCTGCTCCATACTCACCTCACTTCACCTTAATCGGCTCTGAAGACCTCGATGTTAAGAGCCGCCCAAATCCCTACACTCACCCACTCTGCTAAGGGAATAAAAAGTCAACGTCTTATAGCGTCATAAAATGTTACAAAATCACTGTGGATATGCCAACAGAGCTTGGTATCTTGGTTGGATCTGTCTATCCTTCCACTAGAGCCGTAATACTTTTACTCATGATTCATTTGCATATTTTAATTTTGATGGTGGTAGTACAGGCCTCTTTGTGTAGACGCCATTCACGTCTGGTTATTCGTGTCACGTGTATTTTCTTGGATATACACAGACAACGTGGTGTAATGTCGTATTTTACATTCCCAGTTACAGTTTATATTCGCTCAAATGTATCAGTGATATGAAATAACTGTGGACGAGAGAAGCATAAATAATATTGCCCAGAAAACATTGGCTAATCACAATATAAAAAAATAACAGCTGGCGAGGTCCCTACAATACCACCAACATAAAGTGAGTATGTATATTTCACTGTGTGTTTTAAAGTTCGCAATGCCGTAGAACCTACTTCGGTTTGTTTCGGCAAACAAATGAACCAGGTGAGGATATCTGTTACACCTCTCTATAGGCTGTTCACGGTGAAATTAGCACTTTTGAAAATCCGGCTTAAGAGCTGCATGTATGCACGTTGTAAATTCTTCCGCCTTATGTAAAAGTAACATTGCCGTGTGCCTCATCACTTTATTCGTACGTCGGTCAAGCGAAACTGTGAAATAATTAGAAAAGGAAATAGTTTACAAATCTGGTTAGTTTTACACTTCGGATGCATAAAAAAAAAAAACAGAGAGCGAAAGGAATAATTTAAGTTATAACAAATGGTTACCTAACAATTTGTATTCGACGTTTAAAACGGAATTACTTTCCATCAATCGTTACCAACTTTACTCGGCGCATGTCACCCAGTGAGCCCGTTGAAATATGCGCAGGCAAGGGCAGTGACATTTTTCTAAGGTTGATTTCAAAAGTGCTCACATTATCGTAAACAGCCTTTCAGATGTCTAACATATTTGAAATTTATCTTACTATAGCCAGTTCGGCATACGTTAACTAGTCACGAAACGCACAGATATGTTTAACTTTAAAAGCAGCAAAGGGATACACAAAGATCAGAATAAAAAATAATTGCAAACGTGTTCAGTTAACCGTGAAATGGGTAATTGTTTCGTAGCTGTTTTTTTTTCTTCCGTTTATGGAGAATATTCCCGAAGTAATCGCACATATTATAACCGACTACGGATTTAACGTAATATCGTACATCGAAGGTACATGCGCATAAAACTGAAGTGATAAACTGTTGCTTATAGAATTGAAGAAACTCTAACATTTACAAGTATTTTTTATATGGAAAGAAAGTTATTTGCTTATCTTTATAAATTTTAATAAAAATATCCATAAAACAGTTTGTAGACTGTGGGCGAAAGAGTAAACACGAGCCAATCGGCCTGTATATTTTAAAGTTAATGATAAACACACATGCAGCTCGCCCACACACAAACAACGGATTTCAAGAACCTTTTCCTAGAAAATAACTTCGTATATCAGAGGTAAAAAACTAATAAAACCTGTTTTATGGCACATGCGCTCAATTGAATGCCAAGATTACTCCAGATAATCAAGCTTAGCATTGTATTGGCCTGATCTGTTCTGCACTCTAAGACTTGCTCCTCGGAGTGACATTGCAACATGAAACAATGGGATTTTTAAAGGTAAGATTAAGTTGAAAAGTGCTTCGTTTTGCCTTGTAAAGCTTAACTCTTTTGGTATAGACTGTTCACGATAAAGTGAGCAATTTTTGACGGCCTAGTTACTTTTTCCTTTCAGCCATTTTTTATCCTTTAAACATCTTTTTAAATAAATATTTCCATGTAAGTAATAAAACAGTGCGTATATTCCACCCCACTAAGGCGTTAACGTCTAAGGCTAAAGTAAAGCATACTTATTGACTATTATTCCAAATGAGAGGGCTTTCAAAAGTCCTCACTTTACCGTGAATGGTCTTTAAGAAAGTTTTTATTTTGCGCTCTGTGTTAAAGGGATGAGTTCCACCCTAAGGCTAGACACATTTACCTTCTGTGCAGTAACGTGTATTGTGTAAAACGCAATAATATAATGAAACGTAACGGCTAGATGATCCGTACCCAGTGCACGCAACAATATACAATAGGATACACTAAACGTAATGCAGAACAATAATAAACTGAGAGATAAAGGGGTCCTGTACACCTGTGTGTATATGAGGATGACGTTGCGACAGCTGTAGGACGTGTAACGCATTTTCTCGGTAGAGTGCATACCCTAGCTGCGCAGTTACGATCGTCCAAATTCAGTACTGAATCGGCGTGCTTGCTGAAAATCAGAATTATTGCCCCTTTTACTCCTTGATAATACAAAACAGTTTAAACATTGGAAATTATATCCTCCGTATTGACGATTGAAGGCAGCCTGACGAGTTAATTTTGTCCGGCCCCGTCCAGACTGTAAGTAGGAATATACACTTGATCTTACCGATCAGAAGTAACGTGGACCATTTGCATACCCAGTAACACAGCAGTCTAGTAGTGAAAATACTTGAGGACGGCATAAACACATATCAAGCTGTTCAGTTTTATGGCAAGACTGTGTTTATTTATCTGATGTTTGTTCCCTTACTGTCCATCGGTATATAACCTCTTAATCGAGTTCGTTTCCACTTAGAGCAAACCGCTTGCTC
This sequence comes from Dryococelus australis, assembly GCA_029891345.1. NCBI lineage: Eukaryota > Metazoa > Arthropoda > Insecta > Phasmatodea > Phasmatidae > Dryococelus > Dryococelus australis. Next base: position 79,898,201 of record CM056998.1, read on the forward strand.
AAGGAGACTATTACTCTATAAATGGTATTTGTAATATACACCTGGTGTAAATAAATAAAAATAAAATGTTACACAAATAGGAACACTAGGAGAAAATCTTGCTACTTCTACGAAATTATAACAATGCGCGACTGTGTTTGAAAAAAAAAAATCTGGACATTGAAATGAATTCATAATAACTTGACTTTACCAGAAAACTAAATAATTCATTCAGATGACAATACAAATTAGCAGATTATTTGTGGCTACGGAAATATCAATCATATGATTGAGATATTTCTGCTTTAAAACACTAGTGCCCTAGTGATGGTTAAAAATTAAAATACTTGAAAATGTTCAGAAATCTTGCCAAAATCTTTAGTGTTCCTTCAAAAATAACATTATTTTTAAATAACATGTTTGCATTTGGCTATAGGCCTAGCAGTAGAGCAAGGATTCAGTTCAGGTTTGCCTTAGCAAATGTCGGAAAAGTCGTGTACATATGAAAAAACAATATGGCGGCGTTAAAATGTTCTAAAAGGTTGAATTAACGATGTTGGGTGAAAAACTTTATTTATAATTTCTTAGCTGGAATTATTGTTCAAGCGTATACTTTAGATGATCTTGAAGTTCGCGATGATCAGGTATGCCGACGGGGCATCTCTCAGGATGCGCAGCAGCCCTGGGTGACGTCTTCCCTATATGTATGCACACGACTTAAAGGGCTAGCACACAGCACAATGGCACCTTAACGGACGTCTCATGACTTCTAGCTAACCTATCTGAAAGTTATACGTGGAGGAGGCTCATACAGGCCTACTTATTGTTTTACACACCTCGCGTCTTCGTCTCTAGTAGACGGCCTGCACTTTCAGGGGCGCGAACTCTTACTTCCTATGATAAATCCATATTTTAACACCTCGTGCACAGCCACTCGGGCTGGCTGCCTGACGTCGCGTAACAAGATGCCCGTCTTCCTAGCTGGAAACTTAACTTAATGTTCTTTAAACACTGGCCAATCACGAGGGTTACAATTTAAATTAAATTCATTTGAATTGCCACTTAAAACTACTCCAACGTTCAAAATTCATAGCCGTATGGCCTTGTGAGTACACGTACACAACGTAAAAATAGAAAGACATAAATATGCGGCCGAAAAAAAAATAGAATAGTATGGTCTCCGTTTTAAAACAAATAAATAAATCTTGCCACAAAATAAAACGAATTTTGTGATTTATATATGACTTACGAAGATCCTAACACACCTAATCTCTGGTATCCGAGAAGTAGTTGGATTGTTTCAGGAAGCACACGGACTCCTAATAAAGCCATTTCGGTTTTTTCATAATAATTAGTTCAAGTATTCAAACTGGAAATACGACTAAAGACTACGTTTTCCCGAACACCGATTACCTCTCACGGTGTCGAAATAAACCTCGTTTTGGGCAGATGTCTGTCTAATCTACCCCTAAGTTACAGTACTTCATAGTCTTCTCATCTAGCAGTTTCGAGTGCCCAGACTTGCGCTACAATGTTATTGAGCACTCGCGCCTGTATTTACCAATATATAGAATATCATTTGATGACATTTTGAAGACGTTTGACGATCGTGTTGACTATCGAAACGTAACTTTAAGCAATTGCGTTTCCCGCTCGTCGGGGTACGGTTAAAAATGCGGGCTGAACCCCGATAAGTACTGCAATATACGAGTCGATGGGGGCGCCATTGTTCCGGAATTGCGCCATTGTTGCAGATGTCGCCCCGACGAAGCCCATTGTTTCGTTCCCGAATTCCGGTGAAACGGCAGGGCGCCGCTGGGGCGGACGGCGTTCGAGAGTGAATGGGAATCGACGCGAATGGATTTTATATCGGATCACGTACATGCGACATGGAAGTATTGAAGACCGTAAATATTAACAATTTGAGGTCGGCCCACTTATACCAGTTTTAAAGACAATCTAGACGTTAGTTAACTACATACATCGCTGCAGATACCATGTTCTATTGGTCCCTATTGTCACTTAATGCCATTATATTCGTCAAAACGACATCAGCCTTTCCGTATTAGCTGGCTGTGAACCAATGGAGTGCCGAGTTTACCGTTTTACAATCTAATGTTCTTTCGTGTGTAACAGGATGTACATACCATCGTGTTCATTTCAGTAAGTATACAAAAATGTGTAATTTATTTACGAAGATCATTGTTGATGTTGTGTATGTATATCCGGAGCAGTTGTTTTTTTTTTTAATGCGGAAAGAAATATTCAAACATGTTTTGCCCGAACTATACTCGGGTATAGCCCTCACAGTCAAAAAAATATAACATTTTCATTAAATACAAAATTTTACCAACCCATTTTTCATGTACTTTAATCACCTTTTTATAGGCAGTTAGTGGCAGCAGTTATGTCCTCCTCTTTCCGAAAATGAACTCTGGAACATTACCATTCAAAGTTAATATTTTCTTACATTTATATATCATAATATGTGCATTTTTCTCTTCTTCTGTAACCAATATTACCACCTACAGACAAATACCTATGTACAATTTTTACTTCAAACCATTTGAAAGAGTCATTTTCATAACTCTTATTACAAAACATTAAAATTGACTTCAACAAATCTGGACCTAAACCATTGCCCATAAAAAAGTAAATAAACCCCACAATTAATTTTACTACGAAATACAACTTGTATGGTAAAATATGGAATTCTACTGAAACCTAATCCGATTTAATTTATGTTATTTCAGATTGGAGCAAAATGATTCAAAGGTGGAGAAATAGGATGTGTAGAATAAACGGAAGAAATAGACCTACTCGTTTGATATTTGCTTTCCCTGTGATTTTTATGGACAGATATCAGTATTATCCCATGAAAGTATGGGAGGTTAATGAAATGATGACTTCAGTTAATTAAAAATGTAGTTTCGGTTTAGAACAGAAGGAGAAATTTGCTGATATTACATCACTGAAAGTAATTTTAGTATGGCAAAACAGGTATTCGGATTATAAAAAAGTATAAAAACAAAGCTTGAAGTATTACGCGATTCGAGCATGCAAAGCTTCGGAAAGTCGGGAAGAGAGGTTTTGTTTACGCTTTATTACTCCCCCTTTCCCTCCCCCTTTATTTTTTTATAATGGGTCTCCGACTGGGGCTGAAGGGTAGCCTTAATTATTTTCTGCGCACGCATACAGCTGGTTTACTAATTATTTCCTTGCAACTTCATGCATGTGTTTGCGAATTGGTTAAAAATGAAACATTTCGAAGAAGATGAATGATGCTGGCCGTATGTTCAGTTAACACCAGCGAAAATATTTCAAACGTCATTAAATTTCATTCACTGAAACTCTAGTTATGTTTTACAGCTGCGAATATTTTGCCAAATTCTCAGTTGCATTTCTGTAAAATCCAATAGTAATAAAAACTTATATTTGAATATAAGCTAGTAAATGAAAGAAGGGAGATATTTATGCAAGAAAAAAGTATACAATTTCAGGAGAGCTAACAGACCATTTGTTAAATTGTTGCTTAGAACGCAAACCTTAACTCTTAATTGTACAGTTATCCGTAGAGTAGAGTAGAGTACAATACGCTCTCTTTGTATAGGATGTTTCAGTAAAATCGTGCAAAAATGGAACAAGGTAAAATGGGCTGCAGCTTGGAACTTTCTGAGATTGGGAACGTGTGGTCAGCGAGGTCAACTAGAGTGCGTTATATCAACGACAGACGCAACACGCGTGAGGTATTTGAACGGATGCGCCATAATCTCGTACGTCCTTGTCATGCCTGCGTTGAGGTTGGTGGCAGTCACTGTAAAAGCAACTCTTGTGAGTTACAACTAATACGTTAACGCAGGTACGTCACTGGAATTGTCCTGTACAGTAAGGTTGAGTTACCAGGCGCCGACCGGCCTCCATGTTGGAATTTACCTTTTCCCCACAGAATTTAACGTTTTTCTCTCCAAATCGACCATTTTCCCCCTCTCTTCCCCTCACCACCTCAATTTTTCTATATTTTTTCCTTTAAAATTTCTTTACTTCCCTCAAAATTTCCCTTCTTTCCTCAAAATAAAAGCACCGTTCTCCACATGTGCAAAAACGATCCATTTGAGGACAGAGCAGTGTCTGTTATACGTTTTATAAGCAAACTAAATCAAATCAATACAAAGGGTCCAGGGACCGGAGCCGAAGTCGACCGATCGCCATGCTGTGATATCACCCGATCACCATATTGGATCTTGGTGACCCTGTACCTTGACACATGCCCGTGACTTTGACCCCGTGCCCATGACCTTGAATAACCTAAAACCCAAAAAAAATCCAACAAATTTCTAAAAATTAATATATATAAACAAAAAAAAAAGAAATCGAAAAAAAATTCAGAAACATAGAACGTTACCCCACCCTCCCCCTGCTCACTCTAACCAACACCTCCAACCCCCATATGCCCACTCAGTCATAAAAAATAGACAAAAATCGTAAAAATCCAAAACATTATACAAATCGAGGTACACAGCATTACTTTTTACACCCTAGCAAATACCCCCGCCCCTTACACCCACCATTTGATTCATAAAAACCGAGAAAAATCGCAAAATATAGAACACATTCTCAAAATCGAGGATACATATAACGTTACTCCATCCTCCCCCGCTGGACCCCAACACCCTAACCCCCTCCCACTCCCCCACCAAACAAAAAATCTGCATGAGTCAGTCGGCAGGAGTCAGTCTGCTGGTATTGTCTGATGATAAGCTCTTCGCAAATTGATGGTATGGTCTGTCCAAATGGGTTGTGTGGTGTGTTATGGTCTGCGAGTATTTATGGTTGGAATGTTTTGGCTGGAACATTTGATTTGCTGGTCTTATGGAATTACCTATTTACATAACATTTCGTTATGGTTGGTTCGTCGGCGAGAATACTCTGTTTGAAGTAATAGTATGATTTGTCTACTTGACAAGTATGACATGGTGTTATTGTTGTCAAGTATTTGGTTTGAATATTTTCATAGGAATGGATGTTTGGAATGTTCTGACAATATGACGTAGGTATAACTGGTCTGGTGGTATGACTGGTATGATTTGGAGATGTGGCCTATTAATACTGCCTTATTTTTATTGCTGGGTCTCTTAAAATGTCATTTATGTAGAAGTGAATAGTAGGTAGGGAATGTAACCTACAGACACAAGGAAACAACCTGATTGATTGAATCTTACCACAGACCTGTATCTTACCAAAGATGTTTGTAGTTTAGGAACAATTGCCACAGCCATATCTCCATAGGCTACGAACAGCACACAAGATACATTAAGAAGGAATAAAAACCAAAAGCTACCACTAGCTAATGATAAAATGATTACTCACAGAGGCCTTGAGTGGAAGTAAATTTTATTTAATTCAAAAATAAATATTTTAGTTGAAACATCATGAATTAAATGAATATATGTACAAATACTAAGTATTATGAAGCAAGTACTTATAGGTTTCCAAATTCTTTGTGCTTTGTGTGACCGTAACTATGAGCGTAGCCCTCTCGTAAGTATTTCTTAATTGCAATTAAAATGTAACAAATCTCGTCATATCATTTAAATTATTTGAAAATATGTAAATTAATTTAATAAATAATTTCTTCACGCCAACTTAGTTGGGATGACATGGCACCTCAATTCAGTGATCCATAGGCATATAAGTAGCAATTTTAACAAAAATGATGATCCAAGATGGCGTAACATAAGCCAGATTAGTTTATCAGAAATCATTAATTACCTTACAGGCGTAGTCCCTGTGTTTAAACTTCAGCATAGCCTACATAGCTTAAAATAAATTTTGATAACTGCAACCACTCTTGGTATCTTCTGTAGCCTTAGGGATGTCACTAGAGACTTTGCTGTACCACACGCAATCGTGGTACCGCAAACTTAACTTGAAATATGATCCACGTAGGTAGCGTATGTGGACTTCAATTATTCCTCGTCAGATTCCGCGCGTATTCGCCTAATCGGCAGTCTGCATTTTTGTACGGGATTCGGCCAATTAACCAGCAAAACAAAATATCTCTCAGGCGACGACCAACTACGTCATCGCCTACCTGACAGAAAAAACCAAGATGGCTAAAAGCCTTAAAAACTGCATACTTAAGGTTGACTGGGAGTGACGATTAGTGAGATTCTGCCTCCAGAGATGGCGTTGTTTGTTTGTGGCCATCTTCAGGATAATGTTGGGCTGTGTGTAGGCAACCAGACTCACGAACCGCTATGTGACTACCTGGGGTTGGAGAAAGTGTAAGGTGGTTGGGGAGGGCCGAAACGTCTTCTACCTTGCAAGGATAGTGACCTGCCACTCAACGTTTGCCTCTACCCTGCATCTTGACCCAGCAAAGTATGGCCCTAATCCACCCCGTAGCGAACAAGGAAACGCATGCGGAATCTCATCGACCAGAACAAGTTATTTCTATAATCCGTCCACAACTGGAAGTAACTTTTGAAAAACACACTAGCCTTTACTTGTATACATCGTTACTGCAAACCGGGGCAGGTGAGGGTACAGCTAGTTTGACAGCATGGAGAGAGGATATAGTTCCACGTAATTTACTATTTATCGCTTGAAAATGGGAGTTTATAAAGATTCAAAGAAAGTCTCTCTTAGTCGCGAACAGACTAATTTTATCTGATAGTTGTAATACAAAGGTTTTATAAATTATAAATAAGACAGCGGCATTGACACATTAGTGTTACTTTTCAACTAATGAAGCGATGAGAATTTTCTTCTCCATTTTATTATGTTAATAACTGACAGTGGTGGGTATTTTAATAAATATGAATTTCTTTCTGGACTTATAGAAGTGTATTTAGATGACCATTTTTATAAGTAGCGTTTTTTAAAATATAACTGCCCTCTATTTTTGACTAGCAAGTTAAACTGTTTTCGAAATCTCGTATGCAAATTTATATATATATATATATATATATATATATATATATATATATTCTACCAAACAATATCAGTGCCCTGCGAAAGAAGGAAATAAGACTTTAATTTTTCTTCAAGTTGGAGTCATTGGGCTATGCACAATTGGTTAACTTTTCCACGATTACGCGCATACACGGTCAAACACGGAAGTCTCCTTGCTGACATAATCTCAGCCATGAAACCTCACTAGCCAGCCGCGGCGGTTGGACGGGTTATATGCGCACTCGTTTGAGGTTCCGTATAGTTGGGGCCTTAAAATAAATACTACGTTTTAACTCTAGGTTTTGAACCACTTATAACAGTTCGCTACAACGCCTAGACTAGCTCAGTCGGAGAACAATGAGACTCGTGGTAGGCGCAATTAATTATTCAAATGAAAAAAAAAACAGATAAGTTACTGTCGTTATATTGCCGATTAGAAGTTCACAAACAGTTCCCGAATTCTTTACCGTGACCACAATCCATCAAAACTGGTGCACGGTCTCGCAGCATTACAACTATGTTGAAGAAGAAAAAAAGGCTCGCGACAAACAGTACGCGGCAAACTTACGAAGTAAATAGCCCATGGCTGTTTGCACCCGACGGCCTCGCATGCGAGAGGAAACAATTTTGACAGTAAAAAAGGTTCAAGTCCGAAAGATGTCTAGTAGAAACGACCATGGGTGTTGCTCACGCTCGCTATATTGGCACATCAGGGACGTGCTAAGTATTCTTAGAGTAGAGGGGAGGGAGGGAGGAGAGAATAAGTTTTAATTCTGAGAGCGGGAGAAGGGGTGGGCGCGACGCGAAAATGAATTTCGATATCTTTGAATAATGTTGTAGCGGGGTAATATTTCGAACGAGATATTATTATAGACGTTGCTGGAGAAGTATCCAGAAATAATTTTTCGGGAGGGGCTGGTTTTGTTGTTGAAGAAACATGTGATAACCCAAATAAAGCGGGGGGTCCGAGGGTACTCCCTTGGGAAAATTTAAATTGTTATGGTGCAAAATGGTGCTATTTAAGGAATTTTTAATGCCTAAAATTTTGATTATACTGCAGGTATAATGTAAATACCATAACAATTACAAATTGATGTAGCAAAGAAAACGCAAAAAGTGGCAGAACAACATTTATTTCAATATTACCGAAAAAAAAATTGTTCTTGTATAGAAGTAATTATTTAATGTAACTGTAAATGTGGGGAACGCAGGAAAAGGGGGTGGGGTGGCAAGAGATATCCTTTACCCCCTCAGGTTTACTTAAGGAGGGAGGTTCCAGTCCCCTTGCCCCCCCCCCCTCGGGTTGGCACGTCCCTGTCGTTTACTATGATACTGAAATACAAATTTTTTTTTAGCAATCGTTGGTTTTCCCGTTTCTTTCTATCTTTAAAGTTCTACTAGGTGAGCGTGTTGACAAAATAAAGAAAATTATATACACGTTTCCTGCTGTTCACACTGAAATTGCATTGGTAATACGTGAAGTAGGCGTGCTTTCGGGTATCGTGGCGAGATGTGACCTTGAACGAACTACGGGTAGCCGGGAACCGCAGTCATCCAGGCAGGTTTCAGTAACGGCACCTAGAGGCGGGGGTTAGCGCGTGACGTCCCTCTATCGCAAAGCAGTCTGCCCAGGGATGGAGGAGTGGTAAGGGGAGACGAATACCCATACGCCCAATCTCTGGGCGAGGCCAGGACGGACTTCATTTATTATAATGTATAACTAACTTGTATCATAACATCCTGCCACGTTTCCTTAATCCAATAAGAAATAAAAATATGTTTGAACTTTTATTAACGGTGTAGGCACTCTACAGAAAGTTTATTGTTAATAACAGAAGGTCGAGTTACAGTAAATAATTGCCTCCTACGTACTTAAGAAAACAGAGAAGTTATCAAAAAAATTAGAGAATAGATCTTTTCATTTTTAAAAGTAGGCAAAATAAAACTTTTCAAGTAAATTATCCAAAAGGAGTGTAAAGGTTGTTGAACTAAGTACCCTAATTTGATAATGCCTTTTTACTCAACACGTAAGAAAAGTATGCCAAGGCTACATAATATTATGTAAAATTTTTAAATTTCCTTCCTTTTCTCATAAACGTGAATAATTAGCAAAACAGCAGAGAACAGATTTTTGTGGAAAATTATTAAATTGTGTCTTCCTTTAAACGTGAACAATTAGCAAAACAGCAGAGAACAATTTTTTTTAAATTATGTCCAATTATGAGAGACAATTAGCATAGGTGACGGGAACTGAGCGATTATATTATAAAGACGAGTGGAGAAGCTCCCAAGATGGAAAAAGCGACTGCAGAGCAGCCGAGGGCCGAAATTATCCCTCAGGAAGGCAGTCATTGGCCACACCATGAACAGTCGATACGCCAAAACCAAGAATCGAACGCCAGAACCGCACGAAACGGTCAAAGAAGAAAATTACCATATAATAGTGGTGACAAAAACATCTCAAATATTTTGCAAGTAAGATTATATGGTGACGGCAAACGCACCACAAAATAGGTGGAGCGAAAGGTGCGTACCAAACGCAAGGCCGTTCGATTAATCGATCACCCAAGCACTGGTCACGAATACAGTACAATTGTAAATAGTCAAAGATAATGTTAAAACACAAAATTACTGTTAATTCAGTAAAGTCCGTGAAATAAGAAAATAAAATATTTTCATGATAAGATAATATTATACGTTGATAATTAACCAACACAAGTGTCAAAACATTTGTTCAATATCAGCCAAAGTTATTATACAGAGGCGAAATAATCATTTGAACAAATTCGTATGATAGTGAAATCGATAAACAAGTTGACAATGCTGCTTTTATCCAGAGATGTTATTACAAGCAAAAACATCAATAAGGCAGACAATTAAGCGGAACTTTGCCAAAAAGGAAAAATTTGCTAAAAACAACAAATTTAATATACGATGTGCCCCAAAGTACGGCACAGTAGCCCAACCGGCACTGGCTTGAAGATTCCAAGGTTCTACTTGGAACTTTCTGAGAAACCAGTAGTTGAGAACACAGTCATCTAGACATCTGACGAGGGTGTGACCAAGTCCGGCCAGTGTGAGAAAGTACCGTTAGCCATTACGACTCTTACAGCTTGGCTAGAATGGTAGCTCATACCTATAGCGCGATCATAACTCCGAAAATGCGCTTATGGTTCTGTAGTTTCCTGGTTTTCATGTAATGTTTGCGATTCATAGAGGTCTTCAGGCTGAGAGTAAGGGTACCGAAAAAAAAAAAAAAATAGATTGAGCGTCTTGGAACGCTGAACGTTTAGAGCTATTATCTAAGTCAGCCCGAGTCAGCCGAAGAACATAAGATACTAGTCGTTTACAAGTAACAATAACAATTAGTGAACATGAATCACAATACGCATAATGAACAGGTCAGAAAGAAAAGTGAACGAGCGAATGAGTAAACATTGAAAGAATAACTTAAATCATATGCAAGTGCATGTAAAAGTTGGACGTATTTGTTATAAATAGTGTATAGTATGTAAAATATATCTGAGAAAACACATTTTCGATCAATTTTAGAAACAGTATAACATTTAGCAATATATCTTACCCATTTGAATACGTAAACTAAGTTCACTCTAATCCCTTATGTGTTTATAACGGCAAATTAAGGAAGGACTTTTATACATGAACGGAACAAATGTTAGTAAAAAGAAAAGTTTCAGAATCCTTTTACTGTAACAGTAAAAGAAGCAAACTAACTATAACATAATTAATTTATCCTTGATAAGGTATAGCCTAAAACAAAATTTGCAAATAAAAATCTATTGGCGTACACTAAGTCTTCAGAATGAACCAATGATGCAGTCAAAAACATGTTTTACAAGGAATATAAAAAATTAAAGTTTTGTTCTTTAATTGCCGTTTGTAAGTAGGAGGATCAAATGAATACTGCCATTCATATTTTTTAAGTCATTAGAGTGAATAGACTAAATTAAACTAATTTAATAATAATGTATGTATGAAAAATTTGAGAACCTAAAGCCATGCCTGTGTTCCAGACTGCAAAAAATATAAAATCAAATCCTGTAATTACTTTGGCACAGAGAGACGCCATTTCAGCATAGTGGGGTAGTTCTGATCGGCATATTACGCTGTTTCATCAAGTCTAGTATCTCAGGGGATAAAAATTTCTCATAAAAGCTGTCAAGCTTTTCAAACACAACCAGAAAAAGTTTTCGTCTCTTTCAATCCGCTCTACAGACATTCCGCGAGGTGTCCATACCACGAAGTCGCAGAACGTTATATCTGCAGTCGCCAATTATCCCTGGACTTGGTAATAGTAGTCATGATTTTTTTTTTTTTTTTAAGTTTGAGGTTCCCTTCATTATCCAAGTCACAATAAAATTATTGATTCTTGAGGTTCTCAGACTGTCTACTTCTCCGAAAAAAAAAAGGGGGTGGGGGGAGTGGAAGGCGTACCTGCGGTTGCTTGGGATCGTCATTCTAGATAACGCTCTTGTGTTTCTGCTGGGAAGCACGTCACAATACTACTTTTCCTTTTCTCGCAGTTCCCCTACCATTGCCACACATTCATTACATTACTGCTCCGTATCCAACACACTTCACCCTCTATAGGCACTAAAGACCGAAGTTGTTATGTACCGCTCAATATATTACTAATCTCTCACACTCCCAGTGTGTTTCATTCTCCAAAAAATATTTTCCGTGGCGAAATTTTCCTGAACCTGCGGCTAAACATATTAGTGCCTTAGCTTTGTAAACGATCCAAAGTGAAAGTAAACGAGGACATTTGTCACTTTACTGCTGTATCTGCGATTATTCCGTTGGCTGCGGCTATTTTAAACCAATCAAAATGTATCGTCTTCTACATTATTTTGTGATGCAAATAAATTTTTCGCCATGTTTACCAAGCGAGTTTTGGCAGTGGTAAATCACTGAACTCGCATACTGGAGGATGCTGGTTCTATTCCCGGTTTGGCAATCCTCATTTTACTTTTTCATGGTTTTCTGACATTACTCTAGACAAGAGGTCTCTAACCTGCGGCCCGTGGCACGTATGTGACCCTCCGTGTTATATCATTCGGCCCGCGAGGTTATTTATGTCTAAAATAAATGTACACAATAGTATGTGTTTCTAAACTAAGTGTAATGTAACAGGAATAATTTTTCGATGAGGCAGTTGGCGTGTACATACAATTTTATTATTAACGAAACAATATCACATGTTATTTTTCAATCTATGTATTTGAGTTAATTATGATTTTTACACTTGCGGCCCGCGGACAAGTCCACAATAACGGTTGTGGTGCTTTATGAATTCTGAGCGTTTTACTGTGACAAGTGCATGTACGAAGTAAAGCCAACCCGAAATAACTTTTAAAATATTTATATTACTGAATGTTAACTATAGTAGATTAACTAAATGGAGGGCTAACTTATATTCACATGATCTGCAGGACCTAAGCACACGTAAGATAACTATTAGTTCGCTCCTAAGCTGTACCCATGTTATCACGATGCATTCAACGTCTGTTGCATAGTTTGTTGGTCGTCAGATTTCAATAAAGAACCCCCAGGATTATATGATGGTGGAAATGACGACCTTAATTCGAAATTCATTTTGTCAGGAAAAGTCGAATGCTCAACTCTCACATTAATATTTATACATTTATGAGTAAGTATGAGGCCGTATATGACATTTGCGTCAATAGAGTAGCCAATGCGAAAAAATGGCTGCTATGCTAACTATTCCGTTCTCCCGGCGTTTTGCCACTGTCGATGGCATGGGTCGGACTCTCGGCAGCATAGGTTGAAGCTCCTGCTTAGGACTGACTGAATAGAGAATGTCTAAACACCACTTTGTGTACATGAATCATCCCCAGGGACAGTTGGTGGCCACGTCTAGTAGTTACAAAATACGCTATCATCCAGTGAGAGCAGCACTTCCCGAGGCAAATCAATAATTATTTTCGTAGTTCCAAGATCATCGGAAAACTACTTGTGATATCTACATGAAACAAAAAGCAAATTAACATTCGTGTTTATTTATATGGCTCTTGAAAATTTCGTGCATTCGAGTATAAAACGTTATTTTATATGGCCAAATATAATGTTTTGCCATGTGAGCCATTTTGTCATCATTGCGAACATCAGGAAGTAAAGAGTGGCGAATCGCTGAAGGTACGGAGGACGAGAATTCAAGGTTCCCTATATTGTGACAGGACACCTACCTGGAGTGATGATGGTATTAGGAAAGACCAGCTGAATGATCCCACCCTGCAGCCATTATTAAAGTGGAAATGAAGCTGGCTGTTGGCCAAAATGAGCAAAGATATCTAGCTTGAGTGCAGCAGTAAAACAATGCTGGGCACAGTGGAATTCCCTCATACTGAAGAATGGTGTACTTTATCAAACCTGGGAAAGTAATGATGGGAAACACACATGGATGCAGTTGGTCCTTCCAGAATGCAGGGTTCCTGAAGTCCTAAAAGAACTGCATAATGAGACAGCCAGTGGACACGTTGGTGTTAATAAAAACACTCCACAAAATAAGACTGAGATTAAAAAAGCTTCACTGTCGGCAGGATGTTGAGAAGTGGTGCGATTGAGTGACACCTGCACTGCGAGGAATGGACCCAAGTACCAGATGACAAGGTAACCTCCAGAAATGCAATTTTGGAGCCCCATGCGAAAGGATAACAGTAGACATTCTGGGTCCTTTGCCTATCACAGAGAGAGGTAGTCGGTATCTACTGGTGGCTCAAGATTATTTTACTAAGTGGCCTGAGGTCATTCGCCTCCCGAACAAGGAGGCATGTACTGTGGCTGAGACACTCATATAACATGCCTTTTCGAGGTTTTGGGTGCCACTAGAATTCCATTCTGACCAAAGAAGAAACTTCGAAGCTGCGGTCTTCCAGGAGGTGACGAAAATTCCGGGGATGAAAACGACTAGTACTACAGCCTTACACCCTCAGTCGGATAGAATGGTCGAGAGGCTTAACCACACATTTGAGCAATACCTGTCGATTTTTGTGGTAGACAACCAAAAGGACTGTGATTCAAAGGTGTCATTGTTTCTTGCTTACCGCTTAGCAGTTCACGATGTCACAAGGTAATGCCATCAAGGATGCTGTTTGGAAGAGAATTACACCTTCCCAGTTACCTGCTGTTTGACCGACCGACAGAAGAAGAAGCTGCAGACCCTGATAATGCCAGCGAATTACATACCAGAATTGTTGGAATTCACGATTTTGCTCGACAGCACCTCAGAATAATTAGTGACAGGATGAAGATGCGGAATGGTAGGATAATGTCGGGGGATGTATTTCAAGAAGGACAACTGGTGAAGCTGTACAACCCACAGAGGAGAAAAGGGAACTGCCCGAAGCTACAGAATATTTTGGGAAGGTCGCTACAGGTTTCTGAAGAAGACCGATGATGTGGTTTTACGGATTTGTCGTCAAGGCTCTCGGGCGAAGCCGATGGTTGTCTACATCGACCAACTGGCACATTACGAAGGTTCTGATGTTGCAAGGTCTGTTCGGGAAGAACAGTCTTGTGGAGAGGGCAGTGTTATGTGTCTTTGGCCCGTCCCGCGCGGGCGGGGAGGAGGATGGAGAGTTGTTTTATGATAGCGGCGGCGGCACATTAGTGCAATGTTTTGAATGGCAGGCGAGCGATAGGCCGGTAACCGCGTATCACTTACAAAAAGCGAGCCAACACGATAATTCTCTTTTGCGGCATGCGCTGCTGACCTTGGCTGTATTGATTTCTGCGTTGATCTGAAGAATGCTCTGGATTACTGACCTCGTTCTCTCAGTGCGATTTGGGGTGCGTTGAACCTTCGTGTTGGTCAGGACGAACTGTATAAATATTGCAACAGGTCTCCGGGCTGGAAGCTGAGTTGAGTTGTAGTGGATGAGAGAATGAGTGGCTGAGTTCCGAGAGATAGAATGCGAGAAGCGAGAGAGAAGTGACCAGCGGAAAAGGAAATCTGTGTCTGAGAGTATCAAGCAGTGAAGCGTGTGACTGGCAGGCTGGACTATTGGACTAGATGCGTGAGTGAAATGACATTCATTACAAACGGTGGCAACAGACTGAACATGTGTTAATGATGAGTATGAGTTAATTGTATGTAACCGAACGGAGACAATTAAGAAGGACGTTAATTAGAGTTGAAATAGACACTATATATAGAGCTCACAGTTAAATAAAAAGAGTAATAGTATATATGTATATATATACATATATATAGAATTTAATGATTTAAATAATAGCTGTGCGATTAATTTAGAAATCCAATTTAGTTCTTTAATTTTTATTAAGACCTCCATCCCTCACGATCTCGAATACGCCCCTCTAACAATACGCCCCATGTAACAATATGAAGGTATAGGTTACTATATGGCTGTAAAAAATAAATAAACATCTGGAGATTATTAAAATACTATAAGTTCATGGGAGCGTTTTTAAAGTACGAGGAGGTGCGGCGGTCGGCACAGCAGGCTTCTTGAGAAGCCATCTCGGCCGGCGTCGCATGGAAAAAGACTTCTGCCACCGCTCTGCATTATCCTCATATCGGCGTGGCATAATGTAACATGGCCTCATTCCCCAGCTGGTAAAGGTGATTCCTGCTTACCGGGGTTTGAGCAATGCGAGTATGGATTACGGCAACTGGCTGTCCTGATTATAGCTCATGTGTGATGGCACGCTCAAGCAGGCCGCTGAATTGTGTAACAAAAACACAACAGTTTCAACGTTCTCTGCTTGTATCCTCTCCAGTGCATCGCTATGTATGCTTCCTCGTGGACAATTCAGAGGGCGCTGGCATGCAACCACTCATGTCATACCGTCGTAAGATTTGACAGCTAGGTGACATCAACATCATATACTCTATTTGTCCCACCGAGCGAGGTAACTGGTAACTCACTGGATTCGCATTCGGGAGGACCCGGGTTCGATCTCCGGTCCGGCCATCCTGATTTCATTTTTCCATGGTTTTCCGGAATCACTCCAGACGAATGCTAGGATGTGTCCCTAACAAAGGCAATGGCCGATTCCTTCCCATTCCTTTCCCAATCCCTCTTTCCTGTGCAATTTGCATCGTCTCTAATGAACTCGCTGTCGACGAGACGGTAACCTCAACTACATGCCTAAAGGCTGTTCACGATAAAGTGAGCACTTTATAAATGAACCTTAAAAATAGTCACTGCCCCTACATAAATATAGTTTAATCGGCGCACTGAGTGACATTCACCCAGTAAAGTTGGTAACGATGGATGGAAAGTATTTCCATATTTTACGGTCGAATAAAAAGTGTTATGTAACAATTTGTGATAGCTTAAAATTATTTATTTCATTTTTTTTTTTTAATTCGTCGAAGTGTAAAAACGAGCACATTTGTAAAGTATTTACTTTCTTAATAATTTCATCGTTCCAGTTAACCGACGCGTGAATAAAGTGATGAGGCCTATGGCAATGTTAATTTTACATCAGGCGGAGGAATACACAACGTGTATACAAGTAGATTTTAAGTAGGGCTTTCAAAATTGCTCATTTTACTCTGGACAGCCTATACCTATCTGTACCTGTCCCGTAAATTTCAATAATGCTGCCCTTTCCTTCTAGGTGTTGTTAAAATATTCGCTTAGAGTCTCGATTAGTGTACTGTACATAACATTAAAATTTGATTACAAAACGTTATGGTAAAATACAGCACTCGGTAGGAGAGCAGGTTCAAAACACCCATCTCAGACTTGATAAACCATTCACAAAACAGAAATCTGTATGCATGCTGCTCTGTAGCCAGCTTGCGAGGGTATCTTCAGCATGAACAGGCTCCAAAGGAGCTTTCGCACGAATGAAGGCGAGTGGAACTTAAAGCGCTGGGCGATAAACACATGCGGGGAACAGGTGAGTCTCTCTGGCTAGTTTACACTCCAGCAGGTTCCACGCGTAGGCGAAAGGAGTAGTCTACTTCACCAGCTACAAATTAGCAGCGGGACAAACAAGCTGCGCGTTCTGCCAGGTTTAATTTATTTAATACTGGTTAATTAAACCATTCTGAAATTCAAGTTTTGAAAAGACCTTTGCCCGTAAGTAAATATTTTTATTGCAAAACTGACGCGTATAAACCGCAATGTTGGCTTGGTATAAGAAAAGTATTCCTACCTCATAACCAAGGTATTGCCGACCTCCCGTGACTCGGACGGTTGGGGCGCCACCGATATGTGGTGCGGGAGGCTTTTGGGTTCGAATCCCGGGTAAGGCATGGGTGTTAATTTGAGTTAGGTTATAAGTTAGTCTGTAAGCCGTCCCCTGCTAAGCTTTCAAGCATAAGACCGGGGGGCGTTAAAAAGTCCTTTACAATACAATACTAAGGTATTATTAAAACCTAAAATTCAACGGTCAATAAAATGACCTTTCCATTTTTAGGTCCAGAGGTATTTCTGTAAAGAATTAGTGTTAAAGAAACGTCCATATGAGTAAAGACAACTCCACTGTCTAGAAACATGTACACACAGGCAGACGGCAATATTAACTTCTCAGCTTGGAGGAAAGACAGGCAATGGAGAGAGAGAGAGGGAGGGAGAGAGAGAGAGAGAGAGAGAGAGAGAGAGAGAGAGAGAGAGTTCACAACGTTCCACAAACATGTGGAACGTTGTGTAATTCGTAAATTCTTTGAGACACGTGGCAGCGAGAGGAGAGATTTGGCCGGCTCTTCACATCGAGGTCTTGAGAACCGACGAGGATGAAGTGAGGCGAGTATGGAGCAGAGCCTGATTGCAAGGGCGGGGGAAACGGAATATCCTCGATATAACCCACTGACCAGCGGCATCGTCCGGCTCGATTCCTATTTGCGGAAATCTGGGAGCGACCCCGCAGGCAATCGAAACTGATTCGCCTATGTGGAAGGTGAGTAGTCTGACCACTAGACCACCGCGGTCCCCAGGCACACGAAGTGACAAGCCATTTAGAGCTATGAATGTATTCATTTGGTTTGTAAGATATGGTTTGAAGACCATTTTAGTTAGAATTTTTCGTGGGACTGCTTCAAATGTGCGCATAATCCCGTTAACTGGTACAAAATGCCACATCCATTAGGAATGGCGTAGTTCTAATTTTATACATTTTAAAAAATCAGAAAACATGGTGACAGGAGAGGACATAAGGGATTGTGTCACAGGTGCCAACCTGCCTGATTTTCGTTTGAAAAGCCCTCTTTCGTGGTCTTGTTCGGATAAGTCAACAAGATCAGCTTTCTTGGTTGCCCGAGGACGGAGTACACTAGTAGCCCCGCGGAGAAATTATATATTAATATTAGCAATACGAATGTCGTCACGTAAATGTCCAGCCAATCAAACTACATTAACATACGAAAGTTATAATTATTTGGCGATTACAATAAACTGACACCTAGAACCGAACAGGAAATTTCACTCGTGTGTGTAATGGGATGAATCCACTGGTTGGGTCATTTTCTCCCTGTTTGGAGCCACGGTTTATAGGTGTTGTTTGGTACGTTGAAGGCTGTTCACGATAAAGTGAGCACTTATGAAATCAACCTTAGAAAAAATTCACTGCCATATATGTTAACGGGCTCACTGAGTGACATACCCACAGAAAAGTTCGTTACGATGGATGTAAAGTAGTTCCTTATATTAACGTAGAATAAAAAGTGTTAGGTAACCATTTCAAATTACTGAAATTATTTATTTCCCTTTCTTTTTTAATGCATCGAATTGTAAAAATGAGGTGATTAGTAAAATAATTATTTTTTCAACAATTTCATAGTTTTACTTGACCGACGCATGGATAAAGTGTTGAGGCCCATAGAAATGTTAATTTTATATAAGGCGAAAGAATACACAACGTGCACGCATGTAGGTCTTAAGCAGGACTTTCAAAAGTGCTCATTTTACAGTGAACAGCCTATACTAACGTTTTGAGAATCGGCCGGATCGGCCAGGGTCCGTGCGAGCTCGCAGACTTGGGGACCGTGTGACCCCGGGATGTTTTGGAAGAAGCAATACACAAAGAATGACAGCTGACGGATTTCGATATTCCAGGGGGAAAAGAAAACAACGAATTGCCGTGTATCGCTTTGAACTGATTTCATATTTTAAAGAAATATAGGAATTACAATTGGTCGCTGAGAATGCGACACTGTGGATGCGGCCTTTCGCTACAAACGAAGGCCCAACCAAGAAGAGCGTAGCCACAAAAGTAAGGAAGAAAGCGAAGATAATATTATAAATTTGCTCTATTCGTCGCACAACAATTATAATGATGTAGTTAATTGTAGTTTATGCTCGAACAGTCCTCGTATACGATATTATAGCTTGTATATTTTACATTTGAGTCTAAAATTATTTTTATTACTACTTGTCCTAAATGTAATACTGGATACCACTCCAAACATTCATAGGCGTGAATTGTATATTATATTTTTTCGGGTTTTGCGCACAGTACGTAATGTATCATGTAAAATGGTTACCCACACATTGATCTCTTTTCAAGAACCAACTAAAGAAGTTAAAATTTTACATGAATTTACAAGATATGTTTGAGCTTAGTTTTTCTTTTGCACTGAAACCAAATCACAGCTGATGGGTGTGACCAACTGTGAGACATACAAAAAATAAAGACATACACGTAGATATATTTACTACACATCTTGACATACACGTAATTATATAGATAGCTTATATGTATGCATATATAAATATAAATTTTTGTAACACGAATAACCATAATTCACTGTAAAAATTAGCGTCCGTTATATGAATGCGCGTATATCAATTTTGCAAAATAACCACACGCCGTTTAGTCATATAGAGTTATATACCGTGCATTCAATCGCTCTCATTATATTTCGTCCTCGTGTTGAGTTCTTCACGCATGTGTGTGCTCGCACTATGGGAGGTCCATACAGGAAGTTTATTAAAGGCTGTCCACGATAAAGTGAGCACTTATGATATCAACATTAGAAAAACGTCACTGCTCCTACATGTATATATTTTAATGGGCGCACAGTGTGACATTCGCCCAGTAAAGTTGGTAACGATGGGTGGAAAGTAGTTCCGTATTTTAGGGTCGAATAAAAAGTGTTAGGTAACTACATGCGATAACTGGAGTTATTTCTTTCGTTTTCTTTTTTTTATGTATTGAAGTGTAAAAATGAGCACGTTTGACAAATATTTACTTTCCTTATAATTTCACAGTTTCACTTGATCGACTCATGAATAATGTGATGAGGCCCACGCCAACGTTAATTTTAAATAAGACGGAAGAATACACGACGTGCATACAAGTAGATCGTAAGCAGGGGTTTCAAAAGTGCTCATTTTACCGTGAAAAACCTCTACATAAAAAAAAAAAAAAGACCTAACTTGTGGTTGGAGAGTTTGAAAACTGTGATACGAAAATTGTTATGAAATGCTAACAAGCACAGAAAACAGCACTGCAAAGCAATTGCAAAAGAATGACCACTCTATACCTACTAAAAAACGTTGAGAAGAAGAAAATGCTGAAATGATACATTCACGAGGACTCAACAATTAACCAATACGGCGTTGCTCAAGCACCGAGTCACAATGTTGACAAACAAAGAGAGGCAAGCGGGAAAGCTGTATTTGCCCTCAAAATAAATAAAGATTCGATAGGAGCGCCATACTTGTTTGAAAACTGGTTGACTGAATAAAATCTGAAAATCAGGTTACAAACCAGCTGGTGATAAGCATTACAAACGTAGTTATTAACTGTATCACCGCTGCGAAGTTAGTAGTTCTGCTTGTCATCTAGGTGTCGTGGAATAGCTTTCGTGGCTGAGACACACAAAAGCTCTCACAAAAAATTGTAATATTACTGAACTTGTGAGTCGGTACATCGTTAATACCAATTTATCGATCTTCGGAATTTCGCAAACATTATGATAATGCCACCCTCACAATACATTAACAAAACTTTCGCAGAGCTTTACCTATTCGCAGGCGAATCGTGAACGTTGAGAATCAATCGTATCTCTTATTGGCCCAGTCAAAGAGATTTTCGTGCAGAAAATGCGTAATTAGACTGGCGACGCGTAATTAAAAGATTCTATAAGATTAAAAATTAACGTGAGTGAAGAGATTTGGACGGATATTAACATCGACGTCTTGAGAGCCGATGAGGGTTATTGAGGTGAGTATAGAGCAGCGCCGGAATGTAAGGATGGGATAAATGGGAGATCCCCGAGAAAACCCGCTGACCAACGGGATCGTCCGGCACGATTCCCACATGCGAAAATCCAGAGCAACCAGGCCAGGGATTGAACCCGGATAGCCTTGGTGGGAGTCGAGTAGGCTAACCGCTCAGCCGCACTGGCCCCTACAAATAAAAGAATGCAGCGGTTTGATATCAGGAGTTTTATAAGTTATGTCGTAGGTCTTATGAGGCCGATCAACGAGCACTGTGTATGTATATGTATGTAGATCTGTTAAACATCCGCTAGGAAGTGCGCGTATGTTTCCGGTCAGTCGTTGTGCTGGGAAGTGTGTTTCGAGCAACGTTTTGCAAACTACAGAGTGGTCCACATGTCTTGTCACTCCCTGAAAATGTCTTGTCACCCATATATAACCAGTAATAACACAATATAATCCAATACATCGTAACGTATTCCAATAATGAGACGTTGTCGGAGTGTCGAAAACACCTCAAGTAATATTGTGCATGCTGAATATCGTTAGTTCATGTCAGTATCGCTTGGCTAGTTGACAGCTGTTGGCCTAAAAGAGTTCAATCCGCGAGATACTTTTCCATGTCTCTTAACATTGTGGTTGTTGGGATCGCAAGCTCGGATGCTTGTTCCCGCATTGACTTCTCGGGTGACCGGAGCACAGATGCCTCCACCGCCGCACATGTGTCCTGTCTTCTGTTGGTCTTTAATAGATCCCGTCAGAAAAAAAGCTTGTTTTCCTAACGCAGCAGTATTGTCCTAGGAAGGTCTTCTTTGTGGACTCGTCTCGAGAAGTCTTGTCACACATTCCCTATGATCTTTCCAGTAAATGGACTTTCATGTGCCCACACACTACCAACAAGCCGCTTTTATACACTGTAGGAGCACGTATCGAACAGCTGGCATAGAGAATGAATTTTCATACATAATCTCAAGGAAAATTAAGGGGATGACAAGACATTTGGTTCACTCTGTAAAACACGCATTGACACAAAATCGTACCAGGTAGCCAGAAATGAAAATAGCACGTGGATTTTCTTAGGCCCAAACGTGCTTATTGTGTGTATTGCAAATACCCTCAGGCGTCAAAGTGGTTCCGTCAGTGTAAAAACATACGAAGTGTAACCAGGAGTGGAGGAGACAGTGTTGCAACTCCCGTAGATGAAGTATGTGCAAGAGTTGTTCCTCGTCAAAACTCTCCAGTATTTCTTCCTCTAAGTGTCCTCTAGCGTCTTGTTATCTGTTTCCGTTTCTGGAACACGCACTCTACCTAATGGCTGAGTACAGCAGACGACTACTCACGTCGTCATATCCTTACTTGCGCCGTTTATGTTTCTATACGCTGTTCACGATAAAGCGAGCACTTTTGAGGTCCGAGTTTATTTTTTCTTTCAGCCATTGTCTATCATTTAACCATGTTTTTTAAAAAAATATTGCTACGTAAGTGATAAACAAAGAGTGAATATTCCACCACACTCGGGAGTTAATGTCTAAAGTTAAAATAAAAATTATTTATTGACTATTATTCCAAATGAAGGGGCTTTCAAAAATGCTAACTTTACCGCGAATAGCCTATAACAGACGTCTATTAACAACCTCAACATTGTGTTTTGTAAGACATAAGATTCTCTGAGTAAAGCCACTTGGGCCGTTCGTTTATTGCGACGTTTGTATCGTCAGCGAACGCTATCAGTTCTTCACTTGTGAATCGTTCTGCAGTCAACTGTCACTTCGGTGTTGCACCTTCCTGGGTTTACGTGTTGCCCATCCTTCAGGAAATGCACAATCCAGTGTTCGGTCTTTGCGTCTGGATTGATCTATAATCACTAACCCGAGAGAGTTCTAACAAGGCAACATATTTTGACTATTTAGACCTGCGGATTAATAATGCGTCATCTTAACAAATCGCTTACAGCTTGGCGTTACAAATACAAATGCAAACAAAATGTGGCAAGCTCCATTTCATAAAAGACTGAAGATGATATCGTTACTGTTAAAGAAGTGCAAGTTAGCCGTTAAACACAGTATGCACAGAGTTGTAACCATGCTGTAGTTCGTGAAAGACAATCGGTGATAAAAATTAATTTAAAATTCTATTTTATTGCCTTGTAACTGTTTTTGTAAATACTTCAATGGAGCAGTAGTAATATAAATATTTGTATTTTATTTTTCATAACGAATGATTTGTTGGAGTGTGTCGGTGTTATTTGACACCACTTTCTATAGCACGAGGAAACAACCAAGAGTAATGGCTTCTTTCTGACTCAGTGCGCCTACTACAAATCAGTTACATTGTGCTTGTATTAAATAAAATATGTAACTACTACGTTTATTTATTTTATTTATATTATATCTTTGCTATCGCCCGCTCGTTGATCCGTAATTTTCTTCAATGGAAGGGCCTTAAAACTAGCTTAACATAACTTTCGCCTTTTCTCTGCCAGCAGCTCCCATAATTGGCGGTTTTGCGACACCTTTTGAAAGTGTTATTAATACTGGACTTTGGCTATGGCTGACGAGTTGCTGTACGTCACGCCACAATGCTGCTTGCATACGGCAGTAACCACTGTAGAGATGTAATTTACTTACAGGCGACGGTTTATCACAAGGAAAGTTGAATATTTCCTAGGATTTATTGTACGTCTCAAATGGTCCTCTTTCATTATTCTCTGTCACGCATGTACTGTATGAGACTACTATCCCATTTCATTCGTTCAATGGCAATTCTGATACTCTAAAGCATCATGTTAGCGATTGGCTTGTAAAAACTTATCAGGACAGTCAACATTCGACTATCCAATAATTACACAAGGATAAACTAGCCAGAATGTTATCAAAAATATGTTGCCTCAAACATTTTTCGCGATTTTGCAGTCACTCAGGTATAGGCTTACTGAACTTACTGCAACTTGTATCTTTCTCATTATCACCAGTAAATAGATACTGGAAAGGATTCTAATACCTGCTGATATTTATTGGCTGCTGTATTTGTCAGAAACATTTCACTTACGGTTGGGAAGCAAGTAGTTCAGTTTCCGTGAATTAGTTATTGTCTCAGAGTCTTCCAAGACTTTCCAAGTAAACTTCTGTTCAACAGCAAAAGTTTAGCAAGTGTAAAAGTTTTTTGAAATTTTAATTTCCTAGTCTTTACAAATCCTTCTGGCGAAATTCTATAAATAATAACATCCGCAAATACTACTTTTAAACGAAACGAAAGCTTCAGTCAAATTTATCACGTTTCTTTCGGTGCGTAGTTCAAACCATAAAATGTCTGACTCCGCAAAACTCTCTCGCTACCATGAAGTGTTTGTTCTGAAACACTATAAATTCGCAAGTTCTTTTGACAGTGAGGCTATACCTCGCTGTCTTAATGATGAGCTGTTTACCTGTAAACGAAGTTGAGTTGAATTTTGTTCAGTAATAAAATTTCCGGATGTTCATTGATGACTCAGAAACCTACGGAGCAGTGGCACGCGGTGAACTGTTACAAGGTAAGCTGGTGTTTGGTCACTACTGAACATCCTCGGTGGACGCAGCAGGAACCAGTAACCACCTTGCAGCCTAGGGGGAAACTGAATGTATTGCGACCACTCACAAGCGAGCAGCAAGGGACATATTACACGCGCCCTGTGCCGTCAGCTGCCGAGCTACGTTTTACTGGCGGAAGTGTAAACTAGCTAGTAATAGGTTACAGCACAGAGCCAACACCAGCTTACCTTGCAACAGTTCACCCCGCGCCACTGCTGCGGCGGGTGTCAAGTACTTGTGATTCAGTCAGTAACTAGGGATAACAATAATTCACAACTGCTATACCACTTAATTAAACTCCAAAATATTCTGGACTGCACTCATTGCTTAACCGGGACTCAAAAACTTAATTCCTTGCCC
The DNA here is from genome assembly GCA_029891345.1 of Dryococelus australis. Lineage (NCBI taxonomy): Eukaryota > Metazoa > Arthropoda > Insecta > Phasmatodea > Phasmatidae > Dryococelus > Dryococelus australis. The sequence goes on from CM056998.1 coordinate 79,923,237, forward strand.
ACAGCAATGTTGTGTGATATTGCCTCAAAGATTGAGGCCAGCAGTCATGTTCCTAAAAAAAAAAAAATACTGACTATAATCGAGTACCACTACGGTTGCCTGCTTTTCCGCGAAAAGATTTGCGCATAGAATATATTTCAATTTCCTATATGAACTGCAGATTTACTTTGGTTATTGGCAACGTGTTTTTGTGAGAGGACTTTTCTTACATGGCTGGACCAATCATAATGACGTTACTCCAATAATGAACGTCTGTGATTCGGGGTCAGACAGCTAAGACGAGCAACAATTAAAATCAACCAATGAAAAACGTGTCTAGGAAATAAACAGTTTCCGAACACAACTAATCGTGGAATCTTTTCACGTAAAAATAAAACGTGCCTCTAGGTGTCACGATGGGTTCCGGGACGGAATCGCAACGAACTTAGCGCGTGTTCGTGCTCGTCTCGAAACGAACCAATAACGAGTGTAGCACCTCTGGCGTCGTATTCTATACTCCTAGAGCCCCTTCTCTTTCAGAACATCGCCGAACCTAACCCTTCCCAGTAGGAGGGAGTTCCGAAGGAAGAAAGTTTTCGTCTCGGCGCTCGATAGGACGACGCCGCACCAGTGAATGGATGGTGTTCGATTCGCTGGGTTCTCATTGCCGTGCCGTCCTCCGCACCTGGAGCTTACCGCTCCGGGCGCCAAAACAGTTGCGTTTACAGAAGCGAAACAGTGTTATGGTGGGGTAGCAATAACATGACGGCCACAACACTGCATCCCGACACGACGTCAAAGCAAGATGAAATTTCATGTTCACAATATCCCGACGATATCTGCCCGACAAGCGTTATAATTAATTGGCTGTTGGAAAATCCTGAAATGGCAAGTCGCCTACATAATAGCCAACATATGCGATATAAAACTCTGGATAAAGTGTATGATTATTTGATTGTGGCAACATTTGAACAATGTAAACAACGTTATTTAGACATAAAACATATTTATGTGATTTCTGTGCCAAGATAGTAAATTAATTATTTACTGCATTAGGAAAATATCCACGAAATTTAGTTTTGCAATGTTGTGTTTACATCCCTTTTTCGCACTCCAATGCGCCCAACATGACGAAAAGTAGAAACCGAATCAACTCTGTCGTGCTGTCGGGGTTGCGATTTTTCCGGGTTGGCCTTTCTTCCTATTGGCTGTTACAAGTTTCTCGTGTCGGGGCTATGGTGTCGTGCTCCTCGTGTTATCGTGACTCAAGCATTACACTTCCTTTGGTGTAAATAGAGGCGCTTAGCGGTGTGAAACAGGTTCTCGTGGCCTGATCGGATACGTCTTTCTGCTAACGATACTTAACGCTGTTCACGGTAAATAGAGGCGCTTAGCGGTGTGAAACAGGTTCTCATGGTCTGATCGGATACGTCTTTCTGCTAACGATACTTAACGCTGTTCACGGTAAATAGAGGCGCTTAGCGGTGTGAAACAGGTTCTCGTGGCCTGATCGGATACGTCTTTCTGCTAACGATACTTAACGCTGTTCACGGTAAATAGAGGCGCTTAGCGGTGTGAAACAGGTTCTCATGGTCTGATCGGATACGTCTTTCTGCTAACGATACTTAACGCTGTTCACGGTAAATTGTGAACTTTTGAAAGCTTTGTCTAAGATATATCTGTACGCACATTTTGAATTCCTCCGCACACGTAAAATTAAAATTTACGTGGGCCTGATCACTTTATTCCTGCGTCGGTCAAATGAAACTCCACAATTATTAGAAAAATAAGTATTTTGCAAATTTGCTAATCTTTACACTGAGGTATATGCATAAAAAAAAAACTAAAAACAAAAGAAATAATTTCAGTATTCGCAAATCTAAACATAACACTTTTAATTTAACTTTAAAAGTGCATGGTCCTGAGATTTTCTCCCACGTTCTAGGAACGGCGATACGTACGACAATAACATGCCCGACCAGTGCCGCGTCGCCTCTACGCACAAGGAGCTGAACCGGCGTGCCGTGCTTCCACCGTCACGCTTTCTTGTGTAAATGAGATCTGTAACAGTGGGATTGTATTACACACGATACTATAAAATCCCATATATTAAACTACGACTGTACCGTTTTATTTCTCTCCTATGGAAACTGCGCAGACGAGACATAAAAATGCAATTTTTGACCATTTTCACGGTTTGTTTCTCTTCGAATAAACTTAACATTATAAAAACAAAACTGCACAGGCCTAGGTAATTAATTTTTTTGATCTTTTCTGGCAAAAGGTTGTCTTCCCAGGACATTTATTTGCTGAGATACGCGTAAACGTGCAAACAACAAATGTACAGTATATATCTCTGGACTACAAACTATTAATACATACATGGAAATATAGGCTGTTCACGATAAATTGAGCACATTAGAAATAAACCTTAAAGAAAAGGTCACCGGTCCTACCTGCAAATGTTTTAAAGGGCGCACTGTTGGATATGCGCCCAGTAAAGTTGGTAACGATGGAGGGGCAGTAGATCAACGCCTTAACGTCGAATTATAAGAGTTAGGTAAACAATTGGGATTACTTAAATTATTTCTTTCGGATTCTGTTTTTCAATGCATCTAAGTGTAAAAATTAGCTGATTTGTAAAATATTCAATTATTTAAATAATCCCGCAGTTTCACTTGACGAACGCATGAATAAAATCATGAGATCCACGGCGTTGTTAATTTTACATGAGGCGGAAGAATACACAACATGCATGCAAGTAGATCTTATGCAGGGCTTTCAAAAGTGCTCAGTTTACCATGAACAGCCTGTAGAGTATTGTGGCCTCCTACAGAGACACTGTGCTGTGTTGCTCACGCGTTGGGCCATTTTGTGGCTTATCTTCCGCATACCTAACCAACCCCGCGGTGTCGTAGCGGACGATCGAACTCCGCCCTGCGGTTGGGATTGCATTCAAGAGTTACGGATCATATCCCTGCTTTCCACGTCGTTTGCTGTTCCTCCAGTTTCAAATCTGAACTAGGATAAGCACTGCATGCACATGGGGCCCCATTGCCGTGGATGTTCAACAGCGGTTTTGTCACAGTTCAAGTGGTAGCAAATTGTGCGAACTTGGTGGTTTGGCGCTTGCGGTTACAGCGAATTTGCTAAGGCACTGCAAACAGTTTCTGTGTGCTCGCAAATTTATTCGATAGTGTAGTCACTATCGAATAGTAAGAAATTTGGTTTACGGGAATTTAAATACACTGTTGGTCGTATTTTTTTAAATATCCTCAACTTTTGCGTGAAATATTGCATTGGAAATTTAACAAACACCGCAGCATTTCTAAAGAAGACATCTAGTTACTTTATCATCAAAATAGTAGCACTATTTTGAAATCTGTAAGAAGTGCTTTGCAAATAATAATCATGAATATCTATTTAAAAAAATATTTAAAAAAATCGCGCTACTTACTGGTGGATGTTCCCTATTCTGCAGTGTAGGGTTGAAATAATAATATATAATATATTGGGTTTTTTATGACACTAAATGGACCCCCGTATGCTTGTTGGCATTATTACATTTGAAAAAGTGCAACATGATTTTTTTCAATCATGGCTGTAACTCAATTTAGCATTTTCTGAGTTGTAATAGTATTACTTTTAAAGGGGGGGGAGAGAGAGAGAGAGAGAGAGAGAGAGAGAGAGAGAGAGAGAGAGAGTATATTTGTTAATATTAACTCATCCAAGCTCGGTTTTATAATTTAGTAGAGAGAGTGTGTGTGTGTTTGTTAATATAAACTCATCCAAGCTCGGTTTTATAATTTAGTAGAGTTTTTTTTTAAATTCACCACAATATCGGTTAGATTACTGCAAGCGAGTGGCGTGTAGTGAACTGTCGCAATGTAATCTGGCGCTAGCTGTGTGTAGTACCATATTGCTTGCTATTTTTCCACTCCCGCACTAGAACGTAGCTCGGCGTGTAATGAGTCCCTCGCCGCTCGCTTGTGAGTGGCCATAACGCGTTCATTTTCCCTGTGCTGCACTGCGGTTACTGTCTCCTGCTGCGTGCACCGAGAATCTACATCCGTGAGCAAGCGCCACTCTCCAAATTTGAATCAGTGAGAATTTCACTGTTCCAATCAGTCAAATGCACCTGACTGATTTAACTGTCACTTCAGTGAAATTATCTGATGATTCTGTGAAAAAATTCCAGATTTTCTTTACTTATTGGTTCAGTGACATTTTCCACTGATTCAGCTGTCCTTTTTGTCACTGTTTTCCAGTGGTTTGTTTTTTGACTGATGGATCAGTTAAACAGCGTGTAAAAATGGCCGTCGAATAATTATAAATGTCCGTTAAACAACGGTATCAAGTGAAATAGCAACGAATAAAAAAAAAAAAAAACCTTTCTAAAATGTGTTTCGTCTTTCAAAACACCATTTAATGAGGTAATATGAACATTCGGCCTTTCATTCCGTTTTTACGTCTTCTATTTCGTTTTCATGTAGGCCTAATTATCACAGCGCTCTGTCTGAAGGCTTAATCTGCGTATAAAATGGTAAAGAGAGTGCACTCTCATATATACTATTCATTTTAAGAATCCTAACGCTACCAATTAAACCAAAAAATGAAAAGTAAGGGGATATAATTTAAATCTTCAATATTTCGACAAGAAATTTAACACGTACATTTTCCTCTCGTTTATCAACCGGACTTCGTAGCTCAGATGGTATGCCCTGCCCTCATTGCTTAGGCGTAAGGTTGGTCGACTTGTAGTCAGAGGGTCGCGGGTTGACGCCCCGGTGCCTACGACGCGGCAGGTTTTCAATTTGAGGGGGTGCGAGTTCAATTCCAGCCACCTCCGGAATTTGTTTACTTTTTTCAATTACGGTAAATCGCGCAATATAAATAGCAAACTGTCGTAAATGTATTTATTTCACGTCATTTATTAACTACATTTAATTAAAACAATATTTAATTCACCACTGCAGTTAGCCGTCACTTTCATCCGTGAAATTGCTTCACGTCACTAATCCAATCAGTGAAATTTTTTCACTGAACCAATCAGTGGTTTCCCGCCGATTCTAAGTTGAGCCATTTTCACTGATCGAGTAGTTGAATTTCACTGTGAATCAGTGGTTTTCACTGACTCGAATTTAGAGTGTAGCTTACATTGCAACGGTTCACCTCACGCCACTGTCGCGAGCACTGAATTTAGACTCCTCTGTCTGATTCCGATACGTCAGTTATTTGTGTTGTTATAGAATGCTGGTCTGACAAGTACACTCGTTTACAAACGTCTTATCCCAATGTACAATATTAAACAAGTAGAAACCGTCTGTGCTGAATTACAGTTAAAGGCGATTATTTGAATGTGCTGTTCTAGCACCGACCCTGTTGCTACGTGCAGAAATTAATAAGAAAACTAAACTTATGTATACGAGCTTTGAAGCTAACTTGTGTGCTGTTGTGTCTTGTACAGATCACATCCACTGTACTCGCGGTGGCTGAGCTAGTGCGAATTCCCGCGCAGCAGGGAAGGTGTCGCTGCGGCTCAGGGTAGCGGCCGTAGTCTCCGAGCGCTCCAAGATGGCAGCCTGGACAGCCCTGATCGTCACCGCCAGCTTTTGCGTACTGCAAGTGAGTCCTTACAGGGAACACGAGTTAGAAAGCGCATGGCAATAGCGCAGAAACCAGTTTCCGAGTCCCAAAATTGGAAACCTACGAGGGTGAGTCAAAAAGTAAGGTAACAAGAGAGCTCTCATGGACAAACTTTATTCCACCGACAAGTATACTGATTCACAGTAGTAGGGCACTGGTAAATATGTTACTTTTCCACATAGTCATCATGCTTGTCCAAGCATATGTTTCAGCGGTACACCAATACGACGATGACAGCATGTAGTCTATTCGCGGTTTCTTCGTACTTTTTAAATTAAACCTTTAAAAAATCACCCCATGTGTCACGGATTTAGTTATTTTCTAAATATACCATGTATCACAAGCGTTTTATACCTCTGTTTACTTGAAAGTAACTTATTTTCCGTTAAATTGGAGTTTTGTCTGTATTTTATTTATAATTAATAATATTTCATTTATAATAAATATGAATAAAAACAGTGAGAAACATGCGTGTTGGTAGCGTCTAGCAATAAATAAGTTTTCTTGCAAAATATCATTACAACTGACTGCGCACGAATTCGGTGCGCAGTCCTTAGGTGTTATTTTATAGACTTAGTCAAGCTTAGTTTGCACGAGGCGGAGGAATATCCTGGAAGTAGAACTTTAGCAGGGCTTCAGAAAAGTGCGATGTAACCATGAATAGATTATTGAAGAAATTTGCGTCGAGGCCCTGAAGCAACATCATGATTGCTTGCTGAAATTTCGTATCGGTTATGAATCGCCTACCACCCAGGTGAGTCTTCGGTAGTGCGAAGAGATGGAAATCACGGGGTGCCAAGTCGAGGTTGTAGGTAGGATGGCCCAGGAGCTCCATAACAATTAACACGTGCCCGTGGCTGAGTGTGGCCAGGCATTGTCGTGCTGCAACACGGCACCTGCAGCGAGAAGTCAAGTTAGTTGCCTTTCACATTCGCCCCAGTGCAGTGGCATTTATTCCATAGAAGCAAGATAAACAATGCTTACCCTATACATATTGGAAATGTTTGACCCTTTATAATTCTCGCCTTAACTTAAATTTAAAAACATTTAAATCTGAGTTTACCGTTTCCGATTCGAGAAACCGAGTTTTCGTATCACCCGTACTGTATACGCATAGTGCTGCTATCTAGTATTTATTTTCACAAACGGGAGCGACTAGCGATGAATCGAACTTGCGAGTTACCCTACGGCGTTCTTTCGGCAGGGTAAGCAGTTGTTCTGTTTGCGTACTCCAGTCCTACATTTTTCCTTGGAAAGTGGATGAAAGTGTTCGGGAAAACGGGAGTTTTCTTATAATTTGTAATATGCTCTCTAAATAATACTCAGTTTAATTATTATTACATTAATTTCGCTTCCGTTTTTATAACTAATGTTAGGTATTATAGAATGGTAAATGCATGTGAAGGGTAAGCAAATTTGGAAGTTGCGTTTGTTAGTAGAAATTGAAAATGGAACCACAGCCCGGCACTAGAAAATGTTATCTAAAACACTCAAATATATGCCCCTGTAAAAATCTCACTACACGCCACTGCCCCAGTGTATAAACGACAGTATTCACTGCCACACCTCTAATGGGGGAATCAACCAGAAGCACGCCCTTGTGGTTCCCAAAAGACAATCGCCATTACTTTCTTCGCGGATGGAGCTGTTCTGAATTACTTGGAAGGTGTGGTTCACGCGTGTTTCCATGACATGGATGTTTGTTTCGTCTCCGGTTTCACGTGACTCACCCACGTTTCATCCCCATTAATAATAAGCTGCAGGAAAGGCACTCCTCGGTCATTAAACCACATCAATTGCATCAGAGACAATCCCATCCTAGTCGGTTTGCGACCTCCTTCGAGTAGCCTTGGCACCCAGCGTCAACATATCTTTCGCTAGTCCAGTTGCTCGTGAACGATATTGTCCACACTGTCCACTGAAATGTCGAGTGACATTGCAATATCGATAAGTTGAATGCGACGATCGTCCTGCTTGAGACCTTCGATATTGCGAAGTTTGTCTACTGTGGTGGATGTGCTCAGCCGACCAGATCGTTGCACATCTGGCACACCTGTCCTTCCGTTATCGAACTCAGTGGACCTAACCCACGCCTGTTTCCGTGACATTACATTAACATCGTAGACCTCAACAAGTTTACGATGAATTTCAGTTGCTGAAATGCCCTTTAGATGCAAAAACTGGTCTCACTACGCACTTCTCGGCTCTCCCAGACCTCGGTGTTAAGAGCTGACCAAATCTCTTCGCTAACTAACTCACTACGCATTTGAACGTTAAACCACGTTTTCGTGAGTGCATCCAACTTACAACTGATGTAGCGAGGTATGATGCAACATTCGCACCATCTAACGACAGTGTGACTAAACTGTGGTTTTCTGCTGCAGCCTGGCGGGAAATTCAAACGAGAGGTGGAATATAACATTCAAGAAAGTTCTTGTTACCTTACTTTTTTTAATCTGCCTCGAATTTTTCCCACGTGGTTGTCGACTTTACGTGGCTTAAATTAACGGTTAGTAATCTTTTGACGTAACTATGCGTTTAAAAGTCTTATTACACTTAGATATAACTAAGATGTAGTCATGTGCTAAGCGTTCTTCTCCTCCTCCCCTACCCCCTCATCCCCCACCCCTAAATCATGTAAGCACGGATGTATTAGAAATGGAAACAGAAACGGTAACTGATGTACATGTAACTTCTGTTTGATCACGTAATTGTGACGTTTCTACTGGCAGCTGGTGGGCTGACGTTCGGGGCATGAGCACGAGATTGAAAATCCGCCCATCTTCGTTTCAACAGGAGCAGCTGGTGAGAGGAGGGGATATTCATAACGTCGACGCTAAATTCTTTGTCACTGTACAATGACGGAGCGTGCAGCCAGCCGCTTTCCAAGCTTGTTGCCCTCTCCACCGATTGCGAGGAAAAGTACGCGCTGCGATGACGAACGATTTCCCGCGACACTTTAATAAAAAATCGCGATACAATTCTTTACGCGGCATATTTTCATCGTACTAGTACTCTCATCGAAGCGTAACGACGTTCGCGATTCCTTCGGTAGAATGCGTCCTTAATCATTAATACATACGGTCAAGATAACGGATACGTGAATAAAATACATATAGGTCTATTCCTGCATACACGAATATCTTGAACTACATGTACAAACTCTGTGAGGTGACTCCCTACGCAAAATGAGACAGAAAACATTATACGGCATACGTCCTACAGTTATTCTTAAGGGAGGTACGTGCCTTTGAAAATCGATATATGAAATTACTTTAATTCACAATAGTAAACCTTACTTGTGATGGGAGAACCATTCAGTGGATTCTGTTGTCTTGAATCGATATCTGAAATCGGCGAACGGTTGTTGGGAATTATCATCCTCATTCATTGTTTATCGCTTTTAATGACGCCGTAATTACGTGTACATTAGTGTAAAAAAAAATTGCTACCTTGGTGTAACTCGCCCCGGCGAACCGTCGTCGAAGAAACAGGCGACTTTTGTAAGGGTGCGTTCAAACGACGACGAATGGTTCTTGTCGAGACCGCAGGACCCACAGACTGCAGGGTCTCTGTGAAATGTGTTGCCACGTCCTGCTACTGCACATCGGCGCATACGACGGTCTCCTCTATCTGGGGTAAGTCTGCCAGAACCCACACATACTCTGCGTGATATACGAGTCGTAGGTATCCACGCCTGCACGCATCGAATACGCTGTTCACACTAAAATGAGGACTTTTGAAAGGACTGTATAAGAACCATTTGTGTGTACATTGCTTATTATAGCGCCTCATGTGAAATTAACATTGCTACGGACCTCACCACTTTATGCATGCGTGGTTCAAGTGAAACTGTAATTATTAGATAAGTAAATATTTCCCACATCTGCTGATTTTTACACTTAAATGCACTACAAAAAAAACTGGAATCGAAAGAAATAATTTAAGTTATCACAAATGGTAACTCCAAAGTTTTTATTTGACGTTTAGACGTGGAACTACTTTCCATCGATCGTTACAAACTTCTGGGTACAAACGTACGTTCTGGGTACGTTACAAACTATTTAGTATTAGACACTGGCAACACATTTATTTTTTCGGTCTTCATACATAATAGTTATAAGTGAAACATAATATACAAACAAAATATAAGACAACAGTTAAATTTAACCAGAAATAAGCTAATTTTATGTTAACACAAGTATAAAACGCTTGTGATACTTTCAACAGTCACTTATGTGAATTTAACTGATGAATAAGTGAAAAAAAAAAAAAAAAGCCAGATTTTCTTCACTTATTTATTTAGACTGTCGAAGAAAATCAGTATCTAAAAATGCCGTTCTGCGTATTTTACAATATAAAGCATTTTTTTCTACTGTTGAATTAATTTATTAAACGAGTTTTTCTAAACGGTAGCCTGCCAAAATATATCAGGGATGTAAGATTTTCCTTGATTAACCCGGCGGAATGTAAACAGGGATGTTAAGATGTCGCAATTAAATTCACAAAAATCATTATCGAAGTGAACACGTATTTGGCTGATCATTCTAGTGGATATAATACCGAGAAATACCTTCCTCGCTTCTTCGTACAATTCAGTGGAAGAAGGATCCACTTATAATAAAAAAACACCACCACCTCAACGAGGGTATTTTGCGCGTTTGAGACCTAGAAAATGAGGAGAGTTCGGGTTTAAACAAGCACATGTATGAGAAGCGTGAAGGCTTCTATGATCAAGAAATGGAACTGGTGAAGTCTTTTACTTAGAAACGTGCAACATATATCTGTACAAGGTTGTGTAACTGAATTTTTGGACCTAAGATGAATATGAAATCAACAATCCCGGCCATTTCCACGATTGTGATATCACTCAGTAAAATACTGGTCGCTGAATGTTAATTAATAAGTTTCTAGTTATCGCCGAGTCAATCGAGCGGACTGGAAATTAGCGAATACTTGCAGAAGTAAAATGTACTGTGCTTAAGCGGAAATAAACATTAAATTAGTGAGACTTGGCTGCAGTAAAAATCAGTTTAGGCTGCCCATGGTTTCGAAAGGCCTGCTGAGGATCTCTTTTACTGTTTATGTATATTGTATGCAATTAAAATAGACTTTGACTCGATCAGTATACTGATGCATCCATCCGGTGAAAACGTAGGATTATTTGCAACTTAGTTTCTTACAAGCCATTGCTTACTCTTAAGAGTGGGATGCACCCCCGCGTTTTTTATGAAATAGTTGTTTGCGCGAATACGCTTATCTCGGTAAATAAATGTTCTGCAAATACGACTTTTTGTCAGAGAAAACATAAAACAATTATCTATGCCCCTATTGTTTTACTTTTGTCATATTAAGTGTATTATTGGAGAACAAAAATAGTGAATATAGTCCAATTTCGCATTTCTAAAACTTGCCTATGCAGTTTCCTTAAGCGGCAAGAGAAAAGTACAAATATACAGGCGTAGTTTAATCTGTGGTCTTTCATCGCGTGTAACAAAACCCCACTGTTACAGATCTAATTTGCACAGTACAGCGTCACGAAGGAAACACTGCACGCCTTGCGCGTAGGAGCGATGAGACTCTAGGCGTGCGTGTTAGTGTCGCCCGTATCGCTCCCTTGCTTCTTGACCTTGAACGCGGGGGTCCAGCCCACTCTTAAGTGCACAAAACAAGCAGAACTAGATAAAATAAATGTAGTATACACAAATATTTAAAGATCGCAATTAAAATACGACGATAAGCCATGGAACTATTTTTCATTGGGAACATATATGTTAAATGTGTCCGTAAAACTGTATACTGTAGCATTTTTTGTCCGTTTTTCAAAAAATTCTTTGGAAATTCGGTACCAAAATGTTTTTAGCAACACTAAAACTAAAATAATATACCACCTATACAAAACATTGTTTTATGAAAAATATAATATTGTTTATATAGCTCTATATATATATATATATATATATATATATATATATATATATATATATATATATATATATATATATATATATACACATATATATATATATTACAATTTTAAAGTCTATAGCACATGTTGGATAACAATTTTTGACTTGGTTTACCCAATTCACAACAACATTTTGTGAAATTTTCTCCAATATACTTGCAGCGTTACAAAAGTATTCATTTAGAAATAATTATTTGCTAAAATACAATCAATTTTATAGAGTATACAGGTAAGAGTAGGATATTAATTCTAAGACTGCTTTTAAAAGTATTCCATGAACCGCGAATCAGCTTTGAGCAATTGATTTCCAATGGAACACTTTCATTTTGCTTCACTAAGTTGAGAGATTTCGACTGTATCAGGCCTAGAATGTAGTTAAGTTGCCAAATGCAGTTTCTAAACAGTCGCCGCTTAGAAATATTAAAATACCTCTGAACTAAATATGTTGTTATTGAATCCCTGAAAAATATTTGGTTGGCTAGGCCATAATTAATTTCGCATTAATAATAATGCCAAAAAATGGAAACGTACATAACCTAACACAACACTTTACTAATATTGTCCACACACGGTTACTCCCAACTTTTCTGAAGACCTGCTGAAGTTGTACTTTCAGGATATTCCTCCGCTTCATGAAAAACTAAGCTTAACCGAGTCTAGAAAATTACAACAACGAGACAACGAACCGCATTCGTGCGCACTCCGTTCAATAATATTTCACGTATAGGCTGTTTGCGGTAAAATGAGCACTTTTTGAAACCCCTGCTTAAGATCTGCTTGCAAACACATTGTGTATTCCTCCGCCTTATGTAAGATTAACATTGTCATGGGCCTCATTTTAAGGTTAGTGTTAAGTGAAGCTGTGAAAAGTAAATATTTAACAAACGTGCTCATTTTTGCACTTCGGTGCATTAAAAAACCAGAAAGCGAAAGAAATCACTTAAGTCATCACATATGGTCACCTAAAACTTTTTGTTCGCCGTTAAGATACGGAACTACTTTCCCCTCTATCGTTACCAACATTACTGGGCCCATATCACTCAGGGCACCCGTTAAAATATTATGCAGGTAGAGGCAGTTAGTTTTTTTTCCAAAGTTGACTTCAAAAGCGCTCACTTTATCGTGAACAGCCTTTAACAACTATTTCTCAGGCATTATAAACGCACGTACTTTTTCTCTGTTTTTATGTATATTAATTATTAATCAAATATTATAAATTATATATTAAATAAAAAATCAAATCTCCATTTAACTAAACATTATTTACTTTAGTATTAACACTAGTATAAAACGCTTGTGATGCACAACATAAACAGGAAACAACGAAACACTTTATATAGGCTATAGAGTAATTTTTCAAATGTTTCATTGATATGTGTGAAGAAACCGCGAATAGACTAAACATATAATTTGTGCTGTTTCAGATTCTGGATGCCAGACATTTACAGTTTACAGTCGGAAAGGTCTCCCAGACCCAGGCTCGATCCCGATGAACGACTTTTCGTCGTCGAAATGGCACGGCGGTCCCTAGGCGAGTCAGCAAACTGCAGTCTGTTACCAGAAAGTGGTGACAGGACAATATGCAGTAAGAAGACATATTTGCAGTCCTCTGTTAACAACGTCGTTAGTAACATTTCTGGTGGAAACAGTTCCTACAGTCCTGCCGCTGAGATCCGTGCCGGTGGTCAACGGGACTCGGGCAACAAAGAACATTCTGGAGAAAATTCTCGTGCGAAGAAAGGCCTTGGCTCCGTCGAAACCAGTAGTTTAAAATCTGGCAAAAGTGACACGGAGTCGGCGGAAAAGGAAAACGCTGTAGGCTCGGTCCATCCAGAGCCCGGTCACATTTCCGACAAATACAGCGGAGGAGGAAAAACGCACCCAAAAAAATTAATTAGAGCAGGAAATTATCTTCTGGAGAAAGGAAATGCCGGTGTCAGTTCCAGCGTCGGCACGCTTCAAGATTCCGCAGCTAGCAATGAAAACATTTCCGGCCACGGAAACAAGTACAATTTCGGTGAGAAGAGTATAAAATACTTGTCTGACGGCAGTCGAGATGAAACATCCAAGATAGGTAAGGACGTTTCAAATGGTGAAGGTGCAGAAACGAACTTCGACCTCCGTTATTGATGACTATTATGTTAAAGGAGTATTATGTAAAGAAGTAAGAGCTGATGTGGAACACGTGCTGAAATCTGACGAGAAAATATAAATTTCCCTGATGGACGGTACAAAAAAGTATCATCCTCGTCCCAGTTGATACATAATAGTAACGATAAAGTTAAAGCTTTAGATTTAAACACTCATATTATTCCTAACAAAAATAGTATGTCTGAGTCAAGTGAAATTAGAAAGAATTACTTTCAAAAGTGCATGATGATCACGGATTGAATACTGAATATCTAGACTCCGCGAAGGAAAATAACTCAAAAGACAATTCAAATAATAGTGGCGATCAAGACAATTTACTTCCAGAAGTGAATGATGAATATAATGTGGTTACTGGCAATTCAGAACCAGTAAATGAAATAAAATTGAAGAAAGATTCTTCAGTTAAAAACAACGATGTAGAACATACAGTTTCAGAACTAAACGACTATTATAATTCTGAAACAAATGAAGCATATTCAGAAAATGAAATGAAACTAGAGCAAGATGGTTTAGTTAAAGACAAAGGCAGGAAAGATTTGGTATCAAAAGAGGGTGATGATTCGGGTTTGGAAATTGACTATTCTAAAGAAGGAATGAAGACTAAGTTAACACAATATAGCTCATCTAAAAACCACGATGGAGAAAATTCCGTTTCAGACGTAAGTGACGCTACTTATGAGGACACTAATAATTCCAACTCCGGAAGTAAAATTAACTACAACGAGGATCCTTCAGTTGAAAATAACGAAGAAGAGAATGTTCATCCTGGCGTGAATGACTTTTTATGGTTGGACAATGGCACGTCTGATTTAGAAAATAAAGTCAAGGCGGATAATATGACGACACAGGACTGAGCGACCACACCTTTCTATGGCGATATCGGAGATATTTTATTTGAGAAAAGCTCAGAAGAAAGCTTAGTTCTGTTCGAAATTCAGAACCTAACATCTAATTTTGATGCTGACGGCAATTTACAGGAAACAGAAATGTCCGGCAAGGATGACATTCCGGACACCAATGATTTATTATCAAATACAGAATTTCAAGGCGATAATGGAGATACACCTTCTTCAAATGAGACTAATGAACCCAACGATAACAGTCATAACACATTAAGTTCGACAAAAACTATTTTTTCACATGCCGGTTTTGTACCCAGCTACGATAATAACAGAGAGAGTTTAGAATAAGAAAATGCAGATTTCGCTTCTCCGAGTATTTCTCAGAAGTTCAATTTGAACTAACTATGAAAAATATGCTAATTTAATGAAAACGTTTGATACCGCTAACATCAGCTCGTCAGGTACTCCAGAAATAAGTGAAAATGGAAACAACGAACCTGATGTTTCGTCTTCAGAAGAGTCGTACGGTTCTGGCAGCGAAAATGATAGTGGTTCAGCTGGAAGTGACAACACAGGCTCGGAAGATGACGCTGCCTACAGTCCCGACGATGAAGGTGCGGCGAGACCAGCTAACGTCAACCCTAAGGATGTTTCCCGTAGCCCCAGTGCGGAGGACAGCGAACCCGGCCAAGCGCCCCCTAACACTGAGACAAATCAACTATTTCTGAACGCCAGAAATCTGCTGACCCACAACATGGACTCACTACAGCCACAGCTCTCCAGCCAAGTACACAACGGACATGTTCCATTCAATACTGTAAATTCACCATACTTTAGTTTTCACAGTACTAACCTTGCATCCAGTCCAGCAGCATCACCACACTTTTTCCAACAGCATCCATTCATAGAAGGTACACATAAAACGGATCATTTATTTCAAATGACAAATCCGGGATCCCCGTTTGATGTGTTTTATTCTATGGGCGTTGGAGGAATGTCCTATAAATGAAATGTATTATTGAATGCAGTGGACTAAAATACTTATGTAATCAGTTATGTATAACTTTTGACAAAGTTATGATAGATACTAAGGGAACCTGAATGGTTAAAGTCTAGTAATACAAGGTTCCTGTTTATTTATTAATAATATAAACGTTTTAAATAATTTTACTATAAATTTAATTACAGGGAGTATCTTTGCTCGTTATCTGTCTTTCCCGAACATTCTAAGTAATTTGTGTTATTAATTATGTTATAATACGGAAAACTGTGGTACTATATCGCTTGAAATTAGCTACTTAACAGTAGTCTCCGACTTAAAAAGGTGAATATTCTTTTATATCGAGCAACGCCTGTTGTAAAAGGGAGGTCATAATACAAAAGTAAAGTACAAAATTAAACATTTATAATTTTAACGTGCTGTATCACAACGCAACAACATTAAATCAAATTTTATGTCAGCGTAGTAAACTTAATTTATATTACGTTCTGTTAATAAATATAACGAAACCGCAGTCAGTTTATTTGCACAGTCTACACGCAGAATATGTTGGGGAAATTTTTTATTAAAATGACGTGAGTAGTTTTTGTTGGGTAAGTATTGGTGTACGTATTACCTCAAAACTCTAGCCTGTGTATTCTCATGTATTCTCATAATTACTACATTCATTTTGCGCTGTTTTATAACAATTGATTTCATTATGTTTTCCTGCACAGCAAAATATTTTTTGTGATTGACAAGCAAAAAAACTCGACTAGTATTTGTGAAAATATTTCCTCAAGCTACTACAAGAAAATACTGCAATGTTTTCAGGTGTGTTCCGAATTTGGTCTAAAAATTGTTAAGAACATACAAAATAAAATAAAAATTTAATGAGTATATTTTGGGAACCATAACAATCTTCGGTGCCCAGTTATATCGCATTTCTTTCATGTTACTATCAGTACCACAATTATTTGAAATCTTTGATCGTGAAACAACACGTGCTGCGTTCTTTTTACGCCACTACAGGAAATTAGCATTCAGCGGCCGTAGGAACGAGTGGAGTTCCCAGAAACGGGGGATCGCCCTGCTGCTGCCACCTGTCGAGTGAAGCTTTGCAACAGCACTTGTGTTATGCCGTTGTTCACACAAGCAGTACTCAAAGCATCTGAACAAGTATCGTAGGTGAACAACGAAGATGTTTTGTTTCAAGAATTACTCCCATTGCAAGAATCATTGAAACAACACAACAAGAATTTAGTCTTGAGAATTAGTATAGAAATATGCAATTCTACGAGAACGCGTCGGTTATCGAAACACAAATTTTAATGTGTATTCCAGTTTTACGAAAAGTATTCCGAGTGATACTAACAATATTCCACTGCTTTTCAGATATACAGGGCGTATCTCAATTCCACCGATACACTTCGGCTGTGAATTAATAACTGAAACGAATATTAAGGGCAGTACGCATAATTGAAGTTGGACCACAAACATTAGTTTACTAGTTTACTAAAAACTATTTCAGAAATTTGTTTATGACGGAACATTGAATGCTTGGGTAATGTGTAATGGAACAAACATGTGTAAATAATACATCACCTGTCTGTCGCTGCCATCAAATTATTTCATGGACATAATCAATGTTACGACCCTTCTTTAGACTTAAGCTACATACATGACGCTTTAGCATACTTGGGATTTAATAGAAGGATCACTAACCCGCATGTCACTATCAACTTTACGGAATGTCCAGATACGCAGTATTGCATATCTAGTACTTATAAATTAGTGTTTCTAGTCCAACTTAAAATATATGTGGCGCCCTTAGTATTCGCTTTAGATTTTAGGTCGTTTATATATTTTTATCAACTTTTTTAATGATTAATCTGCATCGGAAGCATGTCGGACTAATTTATATTCATCATGTTTATGTCTAGCCATACATGTGTGTTGTATGACGTCCAATAAAGAACACGTCAGCTCTTTCAGTGCATCACAGAGTCATACTTTTGATCAAAAACAAAAGTTTTTGAGGGGCAACGCCCCCTTCCCTTAAGGGATAAAGAGGTGGGGTAAAAAACATGCACATTCTTGGACTTCCTATGTCGATCCCTCCCCTCTCCACTTCTTCGGAAGAGTTGCTGTGACCGGGGTGCTGTCATAACTTAGAAATAACTAACTTATAAACACACAACTTAGAAACACATTAGGTAGAATTTCCTAAGTTATATCTGTTCTAAGTTATGTGGTTCTAACTTGTGAACTTTCTAAGTTAATTGTTTCTAACTTATGATAGTTCTAAGTTGTGTGTTTAAGTTGTAAGTTATAATTTTCTACGTTATGGTATTTCTAAGTTATGAATTTCTACGTTACGACAGTTCTGAGTTACGATACTGTGGATTTTTTTCAATAATTCTAAATTATGACTGATCTAAGTTATGATTTTCTAAGTTATGTGTGGTTCCCGCTGTGACCGGAGAGGTGACTTTTGCACCTTCTTTTCACTCTGCAAGGCACATTATTCGACCGATTTTCGTAGGATTTGGGGGAGGGTTGTCTTTCCATACCCCGACCTCCCCCGATGGGAAGTTAGGCCCTTCAGGCCAGTCATGCGTCTTAAGTCTTATGTATAAAGTATTATGTCTTACGACCTACGCCTTAATTTACGTCTTACATCAGATTTCTTTAGTCTTAATATTCTCATTGAAACTACAGGATGGGATGTGCGAGTGAGCACGTGCCGGAGTTCCCAGACTAATTTCGTACGATTACCTGCTTCACCTACTTTGGCTTAGTCCGCGGATTCCGCAGGGTCCTTTTCTGGTTTGTATTACTCAAAGAACAACAAAAGGTAACACAGTGAATTTGTTCTCTGTATATGCCGATAAACGGACATTTTTGTGTTGTATAACATGCTGAAACTCCATAATAGCACGATTGTTTTACTATCGTTGTTGGAGTGCTAGTACCAAACACGTACTACTAGACAAACAATAGCATCAATGATCTGTTTTTTTTTTCTACAAAGACAGCAAACTATATATTACACCATCATAAATACAAATTCATTTAAATATTAGAGCATAAACTTTAAAAATCAATGTAAATAGACTAGATAGTTTTGAACTTTGGTTTTGATGCGTATCGCTAGAGGGGGTGACTATCCTAGAAAGTAGTACGGTAACGTTGACCGCCTACCACGGCAAATACTATACCTTCAATTAGGCCTACGAGGTGTTAGGGGTTTTGATACAGCATTCGGCCGCTTGGGGGCAGGTTTACAATGGGCGGGAGGGGAATCAAACCCCAGAGTGAGTCGGATAGGGGTAGCTTTCCGCCCATGGAGCACGATCCTTCTCACAATTAGGGTCACCAATATACGCAGGATGCCAGCGATCCAAATTGGATGTAATGGTGAGGGGTTAATCTAACGTGATGATGGGGTGTGTGGTCTGGCAGACGAGAGACTAGTTGGTCGAGTGGGTTGACGGTCTGGAGCAAAATCTACTGCGGGGCATGTCGCACGGGAGTCGGGTTGAGCAGGGAGTCGAACCCTGATCACCTTTCCCGTTGCCAACTTAATGTCACAATATTTCGAGAGTACTGTGCCCGCAGGATGTATCACTCGGATACGCCGTCCGGATTCTAATTTGCCATGACAATGTTTTCTGTGTCTGACTAGCAAGGTTGTCATGGGGAATAGCCTCGTTCTCCTAACTTAATAACTTCTCCTGAACCTCGTATTCCGTTGTCGGATACCCAGACTAACTGCCACCAAGTAAATGGTCTAGAGGGGATGAAATATCCCAAGTGATAAAAGGAGAAATGGCTCCTGGTGTTTGATCTGGACACCTAACCGGCGGTTCGTCCTCAGACGTGGATTGGGCGTTAGCTCGAGCAAGGGCACGACATTGCCTACGTCTTTGCTTACTGGGAGTACCGCCTTTCTTATTGTACATCTGTTCAGTAGGAATCGCACAATACTAAAAATATATAGGGAGCAAGGCTCCGCTAACTACAAGTAACGGTACACAAGTATTCAACGTTACGTGGTTGTTTATTGCGGGGTTTGGTCCCTGGGGGGTAAACGCAATGATTATCGCTAATATAAGAATACACAATTATAGTAAATTAAATTAAATTGTTTTACATACAATTGGAATAGAAAAATATGCTACGAGAATCACGTAAATAAAACTGAGGTCCGGCAAAGGCGAGCCTGAGGAAGAGCAAAATATATAGCTACGCAATTTTAGATCGGCTATAAATAACAAGCTACAGCAACACAATTTGCAGCGGCTAGATTAATTGAGGGGAAGCTAATCAGGTAGGTAACAGGAAGCGCGACGGCTCGCTACCGCGGAGTCAAGGGAAGTTGACTGAGGTAGGGTTTACCGGGTTAAGGCGGAGCATATCTGCAGCTGTTGAACTTCTCACGCGCAGGTCCTCGGTGACGTGCCGATCTTGAGAGAGAGATTCTTGACTCAGGTTTATGGTGAGGGTCAAGAGAGGAGGGTTGGCGGTAAGAAGTAGAGTAGCCCTTGGTTGGACTCGAAGGAGAGCCTTCTACAAGCTGGGTGTAGGAGAGTCCTTCGCGGACTGGAGGAAGGTAAGTCCTCCAGCAGACTGGGGTTTGGGCGGTGGAGCTGGCTTCCGAAGCTGTATTTATACTAAATTTTCTCTGGTCAGCAGTTCTTCAGGGAGAAAAAAAAAGGGGGGGGGGGTAGCGTAGCCTTCAAACAGGGGGCACATTTATCGGGGGTGCAGAAGCTCTGCGAGTTTCTTATCGCCCCGTGTGGAGGCGACGACAAATTAAAACCCGTCTCTGAGATGGGGCGGCTGTGGCGTCACAAGGTCACAGGGGTGCTGCCATCTCTCGTGATTGCAGGAACTTCTTCCAGCGGCCAGACACGAGTAGTAGAATTCTCAATAATAGTAATTCTAATCGCGGGGATGCCTTTTGCATGCATAATTCTGGACGGGCCATGAGGATTTCAATTACTCACGAAATATACAATGGTGTGATCGGCCACCCAGGCTTGTGGGCATCTTGGCGAGATACATTTAATTCGGATTGCCGCTTAAATATTCCACCCCGGAGCGCACGTGGCTCTTAGATGAGGTGGAGTCGTCCGTAGAGTGCGCAGTCGCGCTGCGCAGCATTCTGGCATGCGTCAGTTTATATGAAACATAAAATTCTTATTAAAAAAAATTTTCAGTCTCCGTAATTAATAGTCCTCCTATTATATATGATATAAATTTTCTTGGTGGGACATTTATATAACAATTCAATAAACTTAATATATCATATAGAAACAGTATTCGTTGCATGAAGTCATCCACAAGAAACAACGTTTATCAGGCCACTGATGTGTCGGGTATATTGATATGTAGGCATATCACATACACTGTTACTTATGTGGCATCATATTTTCTCTCAATCATGCGAATAAAGTGTTGGCCCATGCTCGCGTTTGAGGCGTAATGGATTTTACGTGTCGTTACATAGTAAAGCCGGAACAGTGAAAATTCTCCAAATTAGTAACATTTAGAAGGATACTAGTAAAAATGCCTTTATTGGGATCACTGAAAACTCTCATTTTACAGGCAGAATTTGACTCATTTTATTGTGTTTCCACTATTAGTGTCTCATTACACTTCCCGACTTCCCGAGAATTGATTACCATTATAATAATGTGGGGTCTCCAGTCAAGAAAACAGTTTACCAATATGAGTTTTTACCATTATTTTAATGATTGAAGTCACTTATTAACTTTCAGATTGAACATGAAGTATGCCTACAGTGGATTTTATGTGTTTCGCAATTTGTACTAAGCAGACATAAATAAAATGTAATATATATATATCTATTTTTTTTTTCAGGATTATAGATGTAAAGAATTGGAGACAATTCAGTGCAAACAGATTTGTTTGTTTCATGTCTTCTGATTTATACCTTTTCTATGACCGTACATACACGATTTAAGATTTTTTTCTTCTGAATTTAATGCTTGTCTCGCTCTTAATAGCTTAAAATAAGCTCATTGTAAAAAAAAAAGGCTGAAAACACAAGGAAACAACTCACAAGAGTGAAACGTGGTGTGTAGGTCTGCCGATGTGAGAACAGATGACTAACGTTTCACGCCCGGCCAGGAAAGCCAGTAGTTCAAAATTAAACGACATAAAAACAACCACTAATAAACAAAGGAGTCAGCAACAAGGATAGCAAATATAAATATATACTTACGCAAATCGCTCTGGACAACACAGCGAATAAAACTCAGAACGCAAACGACAGGAACAGATGCCAGTTCCTCTGAGTGAGTGAAGAGATTTGGGCGGCTCTTAACATCGAGGCCTTGAGAGCCGATGAGAGTGAAGGAGGCGACTATGGAGCGGCGTCGGATTGAAAGGGCGGGGGGAAACGGGAGATCCCCAAGAAAACCCGCCGACCAACGGCGTCGTCCGGAACCAGTTCCTTAGAGGTCGCTACTATATCGCCATGGGAAAACTACTGTGTTCATGTTTTGTCGCCCAGGTTTTGGGCATACATCTGCTGTTACCTATGTGTTATCACAGATATTGAGCAAAACGTCACGTAAACACAAGAAAGCGAATGTTTTTCCTGCACGTATACTTAGGAAGAACCCTAATTTTTAAAATCAATTACCCGGGTGCAGTGGCAGTATAAGATACCCGGAAGATACATGGAAGTGGGCATAATGTTTTATTAATAGGACAACAATATCCAGCCTTTGCCTCAGCGCTGCCTGGGTCACATCTACCACGTGGCCAGGATAAGTCACGTTAGCGCACGAAGAGATCTGCCTGGCACAACTAAACGGTTATTGTGCGACTGTTTTCAATCCAGTACAGACAGTTTTTTGGACAAAAATATTTCGTAAATTCAGCTGTGCTTACATGACTATGACAAAGCATACTTTTTTTCGTTGTATTTTTATTAAATTTTTGTTCTGATGTTATCTGTCTTGGCCAACAGCAAAATGCGAATGTCAGGGCAGTACATTATTATTTTTTTGGGTTAGGAACTGGAAAGGAACCACGCCAATATCTGCTCGGAACGAAAATTGAAAACAACTTTGGGAAACCTGCTTGCAAACCAGCTAACCGAAAATTAACACATATCCTCGTTAACGATAGACTCGTTGCCGTATGAGCAAATACTTGATACGTTAATAGTAGTAACCGCCATCTAGTTATAAGTGCAGGGGAAGAAACTATTTTTGGTGCAAAGAAAATATATTCTTTCGAACGTTTCCACATTTGAGTGGAACTATTTTTACTAAGATCCTCGTTTCTAACCATTACTGAACGTCACGTGAAGCTGATTAACTCAACCCAATACGTACCAACACTGATTTAGACATCGATTTAATTTATAAGCAAGCAAAAAAATACTTATATTTAATTCTGTAGAAATATATTTCTTTGTTTACACCTTAGCTCAACCGCTTATTTTTAGACTTGAAATTCCACTTCCACCATGAGCGCCATTGCAACTATTGTATCCTACCATTGATTTATATAATTTATATGCTCCAAAGCATAAAGCTTATTGACATCTTATGCAGACTTAAAAAAAAAACCGGGTCGACTTGGGTCGCCAGTTGAAGTTAGTCATCCTGAATTATTTGCTGTGCTACGGTGATATTGCACTTTTTTATTATTACTAATTTTTGATGACATGGCGACAGGAGTCACGCATCATATCTCTAGAACGTTCTAGTAGGAACCTAGCAGAAGACACGAGACAGAAGGCAGAGGAAGGGCGCCAGTAGCGTGATTTCTTTCCGGAAAGCGGTCTCGACATCCATATGAGATATGTGGGGGCAATGCTGACATTCTGTAGAAAGACATGAAGGCTTATGGACATTATAGCTTCAGACATGTTGAACTGTGCGCATTTTTTTTTTTTTTTTTTTTTTTTTTTTTTTTTTTTTTTTTTTTTTTTTTTTTTTTTTTTTTTAGCGCAATTACTGTATAACCTGTCTTCATTTCGTGAAACATTCGAGTCTAGTAATATATTACTTACAAAACGTCCCACCCCGTGAGTTCAATATACTTGATTAATATTGTCCGCACCTGAAGCAGATCGTTCGGCTCTTCTGTGATGGCGTTAGCAATGGCGTGTCACAAGAAAAGATGATGTTCGGCACACTAAATTTCTTCCCACGGTTGGAAGGAACAAAATAATAAACACATAAGTAACTTACTTACGTGTACTTCAGTAAAGTGATTTTAATTTGCTAATTTATGATGACAACGGGGAATCCCCAAACGGAGAGCAGAAGTTTAGTCGTCTTGTCATTTAAAATGTGTTCAATATTTCTGAACGGTGTACGCTTCCAAATAGCTACTGTTTAAGAAATTCTTTATGTCCGAATACTGGTTTCATTTTTCTATTTCCGCCTCTTACGTGCATCTTTTAAAAAGTGATAAAAGTCTTGTACGAGTGATTCACAATAATTTTTAAGTAGGTATGGAACTTTTGGTTTAGGATCCACGCAGTGATCCACAGCATACATTCGTATTTACTATTACGCCTTATAATGATAGGTCTCATCACTGAAAGTTTAATGAGGTGAGTCGACGAGAGGAAGACTGAACGTTAGTTCAGTGCCTTGACCCGCCCCCACTCTACCAGTATTTACCCGCCCCCTCTCTACCAGTATTTCCAACCCCATTAACTAAGAGCATGTTTCCAAACACTCTGTCTCCTGTAGAATTTTATTTAATATAATTAAATTTAATGCCCGCAATAATTTCTGAACTTTTACTTCTCTGTCGCAAGGGTTTTTACGTCTCTCTTGACGGTTTTTCCTTTGCTCTTCATAATTAAGACTAGCTCTAAGTACACTTAGGGAGGTAGTCATGGCCCCAAAGTGCAGACCATTGCTGCCCAATCCCTCTTTGCCGCGATACATGTCTCCTTGCATGATTCTCCTTCCTAGTAGGCGTAAGGGATTAGCCATGAGACGAAATAAACTCCCGCCCTACCTTCGGGCCTTAACTTCACATAGCACTTAGAATAAAGTAGTTTAGAAAAAAAAAAGTGCTTTGTGCGTAAATGCGACCAGACATTCCATGCGCGCACCGAGGAGAACGAGTGAAGAGATTTGGGCGCTCTTAAGAGTGTGATGGACCCCGCGTTTTATGTGAAATAGTTGCGCGAATACGCTTCTCTCGATAAAGAAATGTTCTACAAATAGACTTTTTGCCAGAGAATATATAAAACAATTATTTATGACACTATTGTTTTACTTTTGTCATATTAAGTGTATTAGTGGAGAAAAAATCGTGACAATGGTCAAATATCGCATTTTTAAAGTTTACCGCGAAACATGTCCAGCCAGACGGCAGGCTGGACCTCACAGCAACAAATTATGTGTGTGTGTGTGTGTGTGTGTATACACACACACACATAGGATTATTCAGCTAAAATGTTCACCCCAAGATTTGGAATTCGTAAATGGCACTTCGGGGCTACGTCTGTTCCGAGATGTAATTGATTACTGAAATAACGATATCAACTTTCGAATCGGAATATACTCATCTATCCCAATAGCATAACATGTTATGAAACGGCGAGTTCAGTGACGTGATTATTTTGAAAATCCGGCAAACATTATTTGAGATGTAAGGAATGTTTCCATAGGGTATGCATTTGGCTGTAACTGTGGCGGGGTAGGTCGCGTCATTTGTTGGGTGGGAGATGTCCAGAGGAGAGAGTTCTTACACGTGTCTCGCTGTACGCACATGAGCGGAAAAAAGAATGTATAAACGTGTTTCGTACATTGCAAAATACGATGTACTGTACGAGTTTAAACACTTTTGCTGCATTAGTGTGGACTGTAAAATAGACATCCGTGAATTAATTTAACTCAAGCCAAGAACATAAAATCAAACACACGTCGTATTTGTCTATAACACAAACAAAAAAAAACCTACCCTGTCACAGCTACAGTCAAACGCACACGCCTATGAAAGACCCTGATATCTTAAAAAGTACTCGTCGGTTTTTCAAAATAATTACGTCATAAACTCACCGTTTAATAACAAGTTAGGCTACATATTGGGAGAAATGAGTATGTATATTTCCATTAAAAATCCCAAAGTTGATATTGTTATCTCAGTACTTAATGATATCTCGGAACTGACATAGACAGTGTCTTACGAGCCCCGTAGTGCCTTGAACGAATTATGAATCAAAATTGTGATACCTTCAGTGGTTCGGAAGATACATATTTGGGGTAAATATCTTAGCTGAATAATCCTGTATATCTCACATACACGTGGCTTGGTTAACGGTCATGAAGGAGGTCTATCACTCAGAATATGTGAGATCAGAAATTATTTTGCAAATCCTTACGTGGAAAACTGAACGTGACACCAAATAACAAGTCGCCAGTATAATTAAATTTCCTACGGACTGTGTACGACGAACGTTCATGCTGTATATCGACTATATGACACAGCCAATAAATCCGTCATTACAATTCATTCAGTCAACTTGAAAGAAAAGTAGGCAGATATACCATATCGGTGACAGTTAGAATGTTCTCTTACGCAATTAAATGTGATACCTAAATTCCTTGTTCGACATTTTTGCGTGACCCATAAAACTCATATGATGGATTGCAGGCGAGCAATAAAAATTCCAAGTTAATTCTGCAATACGCTGGACATTTCAGTGCTCATGTTCCTTGAGCCGACACGTATGTTTTTTGTCACTGCCTTTTGTGATGAGCCATTTATCTCTTCAAATCGATGACAAGTGTATTATTGGTTTTCGTTCTTTGAAAGGCGTGTTAAACTGCAGTCTAAACAAAAAATTGTGCTTATCCGAGGAGTGGATGGAGCGTTTTTTTAAACTCTGTTACGGTATTTTGACATATGAAATAATTCACAATTTTGATTTAGTATCTATTAGGCATTTTATGTAACTCAAGTAAATTTTGGTAGTTCTAGAAAAGTAGAGTCACCACACTGTACCCTTGTGCCGCCGCATCTGTTTAATCTGTGAAGGAAACAATGTTTGCAAACAAACTTTATTAGTCCAATAGTAAATGCTGAAATGAAAGGCTGACGACTTCCAGTACCTGTATGGTTGTAAATCGAAACTGTTATATTTTTTATGACCAAGTAATGCAGATAGAATACGGTTTATTTGTATTACGAAGCGGAGAACTATAATTTATCGTCTTTCGTGAGACGAAATTTTATTACTGCCTCTCTTATGAGAGCGTAACAATTTGAATTGCATATTGTTTTGATTATGAAATGGGAAAATTTGCTTCTACTGACATAACATAATAACTTTAACTTGAAAATATAACTTCGGCAAAAAAAAAAAACGCGATTGGTGTTGCTGATCATACCGATGTGATAAGTGCACTCTGATTAACATCTTAAGCAAATATAACTTCTCACGGGAAACCCGTTAGATTTTCAATAAAATAAACTTGGATAAACAGGACTTTGTTTTAGATCGCATAGATTTCAAACCTTTTTAGCAACTGTTTCGAAAAAACAGTATTTACAAAACACACAAACATAGTTACTGCTCACGTTGCAATTCCCAAGCGCGTGTTGTTTGGACGATTACTTCACTAAAATCAGTTTCGTTTGCCACTCACGAAATATAATTTATTTGCTGACTTTTTCAACTGACGCAATTGAGCTGTTTGTTGAAACCAGCACAGACTTCAGAACGTGAGCACGTTGTTGCTCGTGTTTCATGACGGTTATGGAAAATGACGGACCAAGGTACACACGCAACGAAGCAGCCCTTTCACGAAGCGATACGAGTGACAATGTCATCTATTGTCCATTTTGTTTATTAGATTGTTTTCAGTCTTTATGGCCAACAGTTAACTTAAAATGAGATAGCATGCTCATTTTAAAACATGTACGTCGCAGTCGCACAGAATTTTCGTCTATTTATTCCGATAAGCTGTGTTCTACTAAAAAATATTCGTGTTTGTATAAAATCATGCCATTATGATAGTAATAAATTGGCGTTTGAGCAGCATGTATACATTTACGGAGATATTGACGACTGCGGATACAGTTGTTTATCAGAGGGGCTGTAATTGACTGGATACAGTTGCAATATTTTATCCCATAATTTCATTATAATCACGAGGTATCTGCAATTTGTTTGCATAAGCAATCATTTCACAGGCGATAATTATGCTAAGTCATATAAATGCCACGAAGTATTGACGTATTGCTTCAATTGTTCGTATGAATATTCGCAAACGCACCGCTTTGCGTATACAAGTGTGATATTGTTTGGTAATTTCGGCGAAGCGAGCACATCTGCAACAGTAGCCGCCGATTACATTGCGCCGAGCAGCCCCACAGCAGGTGATCGGGATCGCGGTTTCAGCAGGCATAGCGTCAGCAGCGCGTGACGTAATCACTAACCAACCGCCCATCCAATACGCGATCCAAGCCCCCGCCCCCACACACGTGAACAAGCGGTATCACTGGCGCAACCTACTGATCGCTGGCGGCCTCGCCACCGCACGTCATCGGTAGTGGAACAGCATCGGCGACCATAAAATATTGTCTACTCTAGTAAGTCGATGGTTTCGAAAAACTCGGCAAGGGATATTCGCTAAAACTGAAACAAATGGTTCAAACTGAGAATTACATTAAAGGCTGTTCACGACAAAGTGAGCACTTTTGAAATCAACCTGAGAAAAATGTCACTGACCCTGCCTGCATATATATTTTAACTTCTGCACTAAGTTGGTAACGATGGTAACGATGGGCGGAAAGTAGTTCCATAACGTCGAATCAAAAGTGTTAGGTAACCACTTGCGATAACTTACGACCAGATATGTAAAATATATACTTTTCTAATAATTTTACAGTTTCATCTGATCGACACATGAATAAAGTGATGAGGCTCACGGCAATGTTAACTTGAACGAATATGTACAACGTGTGTACAAGTAGATTTTACCGTGAACAGCCCACACTGAAGTTTATTCAAGACGTAAGTAAGAGTTGGTTATGCCAAGCTGCAACATACTGTATTCAAAGAATAATAATTTTAATATGATTCCTATATTGTCGTTTGCGGTACATTTAAACACTGTTTTTACATCACGTATGGATCGCCTTGCCACGTTCCAGCAAACACACAATAGCGTAATTACGGTGTTTGATCAGGGTTATCACCTTTCAGAGACGAGTGTCAGTATATAGGCAATTCAGTGACCTTCACGGGTAACTCCCGGCTGAAAAAAATTACATTGTCTCTTGTGGAAATTTTTCCCTCAATGGGAGATACTTATTTCATCAGAAAATTGCTTGAAATGCATTATTTTTGAAGTTAAGTTAAAAAATTTCCCATGAAAAGACTCTAGTATCCCCTCCTCCTCTAGGATAGAATATCATTCCGATGTGTTATCACCCCTCCCCCGAAAGTCACACGCCACTGTAAACACACACCTTGAAACATCCACCAGTGTTTGCACTGTAAAATAAAGTCTGGTAAACTTCCTAAACTGCAGTGGAATTTTTCAACCTACACATTGTATGGAAATAGTACTACTAATCAGGCTGAAAACATGGGAATGTTTAACATCGCTACTATGCAGAGTTAGGAACTTCCCTACGCATTTGACTTTTTCCTGAGAAATTGTTGGAAATTTACCATGAATCTGTGCGGAAATAATTTAACATTCGCGCTTTGTCACTGTAGGTATACACTAATATGGAAATTTTAAAAATAATTTCTTAGAGTGTGGTTTCAAGTGGCACTGTGCTGCATGGAGAACTCCAGCAAGATTTCATCCCGTTGACCATAAGAACTCCACGGCAGTAGCTGAACATCATCTTGGGTTATTGCAATTATGTACAGATGAAATAATGTGATTATTGGAAGGCGGCACTCTACCTTTTGCATTGAATTAGGGTGGTCTTGAATGGAGAGCCAATGTCTGTCCTTGGCTGAGTCGAGAGTTGAGTTGAGAGAATTGGGCGGCTCTTAACAACAAGGTCTTGCGAGCTAATTCGCCCTTGGCGTTTAGTCGTGTACTTATACGTTCTTCCAAGGCGATTGCGAAATATAATCGGGTCAGGATCAAAACTTGGCTGTCATTTAGAGTGGAATTGAAACAATCGTCATTCCGTTATAAAATTGCCATACATATATGTGTACGTTTTTAAGTCAAGGGCACTGCCTATAACCGGCTGGCAGCTGTGAAAATTAAATAGGAAATCCCATGTTAAGAAAATTTCACCTCACTGAGTTAATTTTAAAGATAGGCATTTCAAACAAAATGTTTTCTTCCCGAATTGAGTATTTGAGTAAATGTATAACATTTTGTTCCGACAAGTTGGATTCTGGCAGGCAAAAAATCACCCATTTGAACATTTTAAACTGTTTTCGCGAGAACTGTTTGCCAGAAAGTGTTACACATAGGCAAGGTTACTTCTACTGAGGTTGTGAAGATCAATGATAAAAGTTTGGCAAACGAAAATTTAAATTAAAGGTTACCTTTTGTAACACTGCGAACCTAGCGGAGTAAATTTTCCCTATGAGAAACTCTATCATAAGATATCACGTTTAGTTCCTAACCTGAGTATAATAAACCTTAACATGTGTAACTTTCCCTGGTAACTTATACTTGCTAATACATATCCATAATAATATTTTACATCAAACTTAAGAGTGTCACAATTTTGTACGATAATAGCATAACACCTCACATTTTCTCAGATTATGGACGTTAACTACTGAAAATGCTTATGAGATATTTGTTGTTCATCTCAAGCAGTTTCTAATACTCTGATATAAAATCACGTGAAAAAAAAGACCTAATGAATGTTGAACTTCCTCATCAACGATTGTAGCTCGTAATCGTATTGTGAGTTTATTCTTATCTTGTATACGGACTCATCTCAGAGCTTGACTTGAAGTTCACAATGTCCCCGAATATCCGTCATGTACCCTGACTTTCTTAGACCTTAGTTTTAGAGAGCAGGTGTTGGTATTGAGAAAATGCACCGCCATAAAGAGTAAAAAGGATAAGAAAATGCTGGGAAAACATTAGCACCATTAAAACCGATCGAAATTGAATCCACGAACATACGAATGCAAGTAAGACGTGTATTCATAGCCAAACCTGGTATAGTCCATTCACGCCAACTTCCAAATTTTCTGAAGCCCTGTTGAAGTTCTACTTCCGGGATATTCATTAAGTCTAGAAAATAACACCAAAGGGACAACGCACAGTATTTGTGCGCACTCGGTTTAATAATGTTTTGCATAATAACTATAGCTTACTAGGCGTTTCTAAATCATCTTTTTTCTTTCTGTGTTTATTCATGCTAGTTTACATTATGCAGATTCGGGTGCAGGGGGACGGAGAACAGGCGTTGGTGCCGGCCGCCATGTTTTGACGTCACCCTACAGCCATGTTGGATACAGGTAACCCTGACCTTTACCTTACACCAGTGTCCTTGACCCCATGTCCATGACCTTAGATGATCATAACCCAAAATATATATTTAAAAATTCCCAAATAACGCGTAGAAACTTCTAAAAAAATTAAAAAATGAAAACATTATTTAAGTTTTGAGAAAATGTATTGTAGAATTAAATGCAGGAGGTCCGAGGTTCGATGGAGGGAGTGGCAAACATCCTTCCAGCACGAAGACCAGCAGACAACTGACCGTAACGACTATTTTTTATTTGGTTAATACGTCACAGCCTTCCCTACTCCAACCCATGGCTCGACCGATTAGCCGGGTCCCCTATACCCCCACCATTCCCACCACACATTTCATTGGCTGATTACTCGCTTCGCTCGACTCCGCCCAACCCCGCCCCCTTCCCCACAAATTTTCATTGGATCTTCTTGGCCCCCCTCCCCGTAGGGTGGGGTCAGATTGTATTAGCTGTTTAATTGTCCCCATTTTTTCTCTATCTACATCAGATATTTGACCGTTTTATACCACACTCAATATTTCTCCCCTCCCCCACGCACTATCACAACATTTCCTCGCACTTTCGCTCCACCCCAGCTTTTTTTTTAAGGCGACCCACCTCCCCTCTCTCCAAACAATTTAGTTTCTTCTTCATTGGGTGTTTATTATGTTACCCCTCACCCCACCTCCATAGTCCGACCAGTTATTCGCCCTCGCTTAATCATTTACAATTACCGCACTTGTTTTAAGCGTCGTGCGGCAAAGTACGTCAGTGTGGGGAAAGTAGTTAATGTGAACAAAGTCACCCATCGCTGCAGTTCCTCGTCTGATGCGAGAGAGAGAGAGAGAGAGAGAGAGAGAGCGAGAGCAGATCGCTCTCTCGTCCCTCGTATTTTTAGCATTCACAGTGGTAGGTTAAGATATTCCATTACATCAGAGGTATCAAAGAGAAACGTAATCTGTACCCACCACTCGCGGGATAAGAAATAATCATTTTGAGGAGACTGGACCTCACCCATGCAGAATCTCTAAGATGCGAAGCGTAGCTGTGGCGATGGAGCGTTGAGAATGGCATGACACTCGCTGTTCGCAAGTTGGCAGACGTTGGTTGCACTTTGCTCCCCCTGTCTTGTGACAGCATCACAGCCGATCTAGGTAGCTACAGTTTGAAAATAACAGCATACAGTAGAAATGCATTATTCCATGTTTTACCTCTCATACCCAAAACAATTTTGTAAAAATCTGGCGTAAAAAGTCCTGGAACATTAGTTGCCCTGGAGAAAAATGTAACTTTAATATCTTAACAAGGTACATTAAATTTAGTTCAGTTAAAACACCTCGTTTTTACCCGTATACGTCTCAGCTATGACATTGCCACGATAATTTTTTTTAATGGGAAGTTGGCCTTACCGTTATCATTGAAGCCAAGAATGGTAAGTTAATAATTCTCGTTATACACTCTGTGCCTTATAGGCATCATAGGAAAATACATAAATAAAACATACTCAAAGTTCTACTAGAAAAGGCTGTCCCAGCACTCACATATTGTGACAATGCGACAGGGATACAACATTATGACGTATCAGCGTTTTGAGCAAAACCCGGCCCGGCTATCGCCGACTGGCTGGAGGTGTCCCGAAGCTCCAGATGAGCTATGACCGACTCACCCACGACCTCCCTCACTCTCATTCGCTTTTACGGCAAACGCACAGTCGTTCTCTCGGCCGAACGTGATTTTGTAAGCTAATGGTTACGATCCTATTCATATCTTAAATAAAACACCCCGTTTTCACCAGGAAAAACACGAATACGTGAATTGGCTCTCAAGACCTCGATGTTAAGAACCGCTCAAATCTCTCCACCACCCACTCACTCACGAATACGTGAAGGTCTTAAAGGTCCCTATGGCGGCAGTTGCCTAAACAAGGCTTTATTTTGGGATGCAGTGAATCCCAATATTTTTAAGCGAGCGCAGTCCGATTGAAAAAAAATATATGAGTGAACAACGCGAATACTCTTATTTCGGTAAGTGAGTTAGTTGTTATTATTTGTAGGCACATAAAACACTAAAATAGTGATTTTGACACGCCATTGAGTCAAAATGAGTGTATAAAAATTTTTTATGCGAGGAAATATAAGTTGTAAGTATAAACTATTCCCGGTAAAGTGAGTAACTTTGAAATTAACCTTTGAAAAATGTCACTGCCCCTATCTGCGTACATTTTTACGGGCACAGTGTTTGTCACGCGCCCAGTGAAGTTGGCAACGACGAAGAGAAAGTAGTTACACGCGTTAACTTAAATTACAAGTGTTAAATAAACATTTGTGAATACTAAAATATTTTATTTTACTGTGTTTTTTCTTTAATGTATACAAGTGCAACAATGAAAACATTTGTAAATGATTAACTTTTCTAAAAAATTCACAGTTGCCTTTGACCGACGCACGAATAAAGTCATCAGACTCATGGTAACGTTAATTGTACTTATGGTGGAAGAATACACAACGCGCATACAAGTAGATCTTAAGTAGGGCTTTCAAAAGTGCTCATTTTACAGTGAACAACCTATAATGTCTATTAGTTGAAAGGTATTTCGAACGAATATAAAATAACGAATTTCTCGGTTGCGGAGTGGAAGCGCAGTTAGCGCGGTGAAACGAGAAGCTGCGGGAGCGGATGTGAACGCCGCTACGAGTCGGCGGTCGGTCGGGGCGGATTGATGGTCCTCTGTCGGCGGGGTTGGCACCGAGCTCCCCCCCCCCCTCCACCGGGTGATGTGGTGGGAGGGGGGATGGGTTGAAGGGTGCTGCTGGTGGTCCGGGGATTTATAATCCCGAGCCGTCGAGAGAGGAGGCTGGGGGAGTTAAGGCGAGGCCTCTCCACACAGCCCCGGAGGCATGAATTATGCATTCACAAGCCTCATTCTCTCGTTCCTACCTCGCCACGCATCCGGCGACGCCCGCATGCGTCCTATATTCCGTCACATACAAGTTATCGTGTCTTTAGCCAACCCCCCCCCCCCCCCACTTCAATGCCCGAGGGGCCATTCCCATCGGCCCCTCGGGCATTTTGTGAATTGTAAATGTCGCGTCTACACTTGCCGGTCGTTATTCTTGGTTTTTTTTTTTTTTTTTTTTTTTACGAACCCAGTCGACAAAACTGACCAAAAAATTCTGTCGAAAAATCATAAAACCCTCGACTTACATGAACGTTAATACGGGCATGACAACCAACCGCTAACTACACCAAAATTGTTAATTGTTTTAAGTTACTGTTGCCATTTTGGAAACTAACAGCATTGGTTTAGTCCTTGGGAGGGGGGGGGGGGGGAGTTTATGCTATTACCACAGAACTTGGATTGAGATTCCTTATAAATTTTATGGTAAATCTCTAAGATTGAAGAAATAATTTCAGATCAAATCTATTTTGGTATGGGCTGTTCGCGGTAAATGAGCAATTTTGATAGCCCTGCATAAGATCTACTTGTATACGCGTTGTGTGTTCTCCCGTCTTATGTAAAATTATCATTGCCATGTTCCTCATAACTTTATTAATGCGTCGGTCAAGTGAAACTGTGATATATATAT
This sequence comes from Dryococelus australis, assembly GCA_029891345.1. Classification (NCBI taxonomy): domain Eukaryota; kingdom Metazoa; phylum Arthropoda; class Insecta; order Phasmatodea; family Phasmatidae; genus Dryococelus; species Dryococelus australis. Next base: position 79,957,864 of record CM056998.1, read on the forward strand.
AATATATATATATAAAGCGAAAGAAATAATTTAAGTTATCACAAATGGTCACCTAACACTTTATATTCGACGTTAATTATTGAAACTACTTTCCCTCCATTGTTACCAACTTAGCTGGGCATATGACACTCAGTGCACCCGTTAAAGAATATGCAGGTAGGGCCTATGACTTTTTTCTAAGGTTAATTTCAAAAGTGCTCATTCTATCGTGAACAGCCTTGAATAAGATATGGTGAACCAAACCAAATACGAGTGATTGAGATACATGTAAACCAAGAAAGCTAAACAAGGAATTACATACTAATTTTGTAACAACTTTCGTCAATAGCCATGTTTATATTGGAACCAATACATCGTTTAGTAAAGATTTTATCAGTTCGCACAGTATGGTGCTCTTCTTGTTGCTTATTATGTTTTTGTGGGAAACTTTGATGAACACTGACTTTTTTTTTTTGCCAAGGTGACATAGTTTATCAATGATGACATGAAAACTGAAGTAGTTACTACTTATAGTGAAGCGAGCATCAAGGTACATTAATGATGGGATGAAACCACCAACAAAATTGGGTGGAGGGGTCGAAAGTGGCTGGCCCTTCACAGCACCAATTTTACATTTATCCCCCTCCCCCCCCCCGGCCGTGAATCTGGATCAGGCCCTTCTGAAATGTTTGAGCTGCACTGACCTTTGATACAAATAAAAATATAGCCTATACGACAAAGCATTTACTACAGACAATTTCGGTACAAAATTCTTATATATGGCGATTATTAGCTGTTTTATAAATAACTAACCTAGCCAGTGAGTCGCAGCGGGAAATTGCTACTGTTGAAGTTACCAACTTAGCTGGATTTCCAATGTACTAAATTGGAATCAATATTACTTTCTACGCGCGCACAATGTAAGTAACTGTTCTTGGTTATCACTTGTAGAGGCGTCGTGACACTGCAGTCCATTCACAGTTACTTAACAATCTTCTGAAGCCCTGCTAAAGTTCTACTTCCAGGATATTCTTCCGCCGCATGCAAGCAAAGCTTAACCAAGTCTAGAAAATCACACCATAAGGACATCGCACCGCGTTCGTGGGCACTCAGTGTAATAACATTTTGTAGAAGAACTATTTCCTACTAGGCATTACAAACACGCCTATTTTCTTCCCGTTTTTTGTTCATACTAATTAGAAATGAAATATTATATTTTATAAATAAAATATAAGTAAAAATTCTAATTAACCAAAAATAAGGTACCTTTAAGTTAACACAAGTATGAAACACTTGTTTAATTTTGCATATTTATAAAACAACCAAGTACATCATTCATGGGGGGGGGGGGGGATTTATCAGAGGTTTGATCCAAAAAAGTGTGAAGAAACTGCGAATGTACTATACTGTAAATATGATGAACGAGGGAAACATTCGACGGGTGGGCATGAACCACACAGTGCTGGCTTTCATTTAATCGCCTCGCCGGCTCCATTTCTACGTTAATGTAGCTATATTTTAGTAAATACAAACATTGGTTATGATTAGTTTTGATGAACCAAAAATAGTTTAATAATTTTCCTTCCAAAATGAGCTATTGCGATGTGATACATGGCGATATCTCGATAAAACACCATTGCATAATCACGATAAAGCTTAGGTGGCGCACTTTTTACACACTACTCGTACTTATGAGGAGCTGTTTTCGGTTGTGCGGAGTTTTCTGAAATAACTTGAGACGAATGACGTGTCTGTTCCTTGATACAGAACAAAGCCGCTTATTTCACCGTTCCTGATGTTCCGAGTACTTGGCTACTATTTACTCTTATTGCCCGGCCTCAAACGCTGTGTTGAATGACTGGTTTCTGGCTTACTTCAGCTCTTTAGGAACGCTTAATTTGAAAATACAACTATACCCCTCTGGCAGTATACATTACTTTGTAAGCAAACATAAGCTCTGGCAGTATGCATTACTTTGTAAGCAAACATAAGCTCTGGCAGTATACATTACTTTGTAAGCAAACATAAGCTCTGGCAGTATGCATTACTTTGTAAGCAAACATAAGCCCTGGCAGTATACATTACTTTGTAAGCAAACATAAGCTTTGAAATTTTGTCGAGTAGTTATGACGTGATTATTACGGCGTCATTTTAAATTTCAAATAGATTATGGCCGTTTTACAGTGACCGAATAATGCGTTTATAAATTTTTGCTATGACATTTGAAGGTATTTGTAAAATGAGAAGGTGCTACAAAAAGAAATATTTACATATTTCTTTGAAAAGAATGTTATGGCACATAAATATAAAACTCAACACTGCGGATGAGATTAGGCCTTAAAAACCTAGTTGTTCGATAAGTTAAGCTGTACTAAAAAATAAAGTGCATCATTATGAATCGGGTACTGGAAAACCAAGTGCACTGAAAATGTATGTGCTTACAAATAGATTATTTATGAAATTATTCAATAATGTATTAAATATACAATCACTTATCCAGCCAGAAAAGACTCTCGAAATGTGTCTCAGAAAAGAAACATCTCAAAAAGTTCATAGCAATGTTACTGCATACTTAGTTTAGGTAATAATGTATTTTTTTCCCCCTTAAAAACAGCGTGGTGTTTTGTTTCTCCCAAATTTGAATTGCGTAGTGTTTACGAAGGAAAAATGTCTAGAAATCCGTTTTACCCGTGCTTTACTCAAGTTAAAAAAACGCGTGCCCTTCAGTGAATGCGTGAATTGGATGATATTATTTATAAATGTTATATTGGTAAATTGTAGTATTTTTATTTCTTCTCTGAATATGAAATATGTAATTTTTCCATTTGCTAACTTCACTACATTTTAAGATTAAGATAAATGAACAGCAGTCATGATAACACACGCCTTTTAGCGTATCTGCGAGAAATAAACAGGATTGACGTCGAAGGATGTGTGATTCTCCAGCTGAAGGCCGCCTCATATTTCCTTTATGCATGCATTGGAATATATATATAATATTAAGCACTGCGATTGGTATCGGTTGTGGTAATATTCGTAATTATACAGCTTCAAATAATTTAATTCGTTTGCGAGCACGTTGATCAACAATTTCTAGTGTGGTATATACAGCAGCCCTCGAAACTATAGACAGTAAGTTTAACTGAGACTATTATTCTTCACTTTTACTAAGAACGCTGATTGTACAGCGATTAAATAAATATAAGTAAATATATTCATATATACATTTATATAATATTACCAAACGTCTTGTGGCGATATATTTGAAGTTACTATAGAACTGTCTGTTTAACTAATAATTTTTTCGCTCTACAGTATTTTACAGGATCACTTTTGAAAGTATATTGGAATGACCGCCATTCTTTTCGAGTGTTTAACTTATTTTAGTGCCGTTAAAGTAAAATATGGCTGTGATACGATCGCAACCAGTATGTTTTCTGAAAGGGTGAGCGCGAAAGATATTTTAAACTCATGTAATTCTGATGGAGTATAAACGTGTGTTAGCATAATGTTATAATTTATGTGTGATTTTTTTTTAGCGTAAGAACAGTTAAGATATATGGAGAGAAAAACCTTATTACGTTTGAAAAAACAGTATGTGAGAAATTTAACAAACTGTGGAAAATTTTACAGTCTGTGGGTGAATGGGAAAGTGTAGATTCTCCACCGCATGTTTTTCTGGCCTCATTAATTGGATTCTGTTTGTTTACAGAAGTGCGAATCTCAGGACCCATTCATGGGAAACACAAGCAAAAACACTCGGCTCCTAAAGGATGAAGTCTACGGGAAATGTTTTGGAAATGTACGTACACTTCTCAACAGAGGCAATTCTGACCTTGAACAAAGTGGGTATACACAGGTTCTTATTGTAACAATTTTCTCTCAATGTCAGTGGGAAAAACCAAGTTCGTTAAGGGATTACTGTCTTAATTAAATAAAAGAGTTACTTATAATTTCCTAATTTTATTTACAATAACTAGGAACAAAATTCTCTCCGCCCAATATATCATAGTAAATTGATATCACTTGATGTTTACAATTAATGGATTCAATCAATACAATTTGCAATTATCACAAAGAAATTAATGCAATTAAATAATTAAAAATCAGCCCCAATAGATAGTGTATCAAACCGTATTAAATTATTTTACAAATTATATGTCCATATTTGGCAGTTCCAATATTTACAATAACGTCCGTATCACATGTTATTCAGTCCCACCTCAGTTTAGTCCAAGTCCCGCCAGTCCACAATGTTCTAGACTCCACCGAGTGACCTCACGCACAGTTGCCTTCACTAGTCGGGTTTGACGCCCTCGCGTCCATTCACACCACAAATACCTCGTCCGCCGTCGTCTCGTATCTCCCGTCGTCAACCATTCTCTTCACCGATTTCCCTCGCCGCACTAGTCTTCGCCGGATACCTCACTAAGCCACTTGGCGCTTACAGAAAGACTGCCAACAGTCCAGCTGTGGCTTGCTTTTATAGGGTCGTAGGCCATCGCCCAGAAATTTATCTAAATGCCGCGTTGAGACGAGGGTCCCAATTCCCAGAATATTCATGCGCATCCTCTATAGTTATCGGATTCACCCGCAGGGGGAAGGAGGGGCTGTGATTGCCAGCTACGTCACCGCTGTCAGTCATTCCTACGGCTGCCCCGGGGGGGATGGAGACGAGGCAGCGAGCGGGTCTGCCTGGGTGAAGGGGAGGGTCACGGTGCCCCCCCCCCAATTAAGACGGACCACGCATAATGGGAGCTTGTGGCCAGTGCGAGCAGCAGCGCGTAACATTGTAAAATATTATTTTCTTGAAAATCGACTGCGAAAAATATGTTATCCATAAAATCTAAAACAGTGAACTTGCGACTGTTATTCAAAACAATGTCTTCTGCTACCATGGTTCTACCTAAACATTGACATGTGCATATCTGTAATATACAGCTAAAGACCTGGTGGTCCTACTTACTGAGGAAGATATTTGTCCAGCTCTGCAAAGGCGAATTAGTTTTCGAAGTTAACGAATTCTGAAATAACAGCAAATCTCTGTAGTGTCAACAGCGAAAGCAGATACGATAGTAGTGCACTCACGTCGACGTTAGTGGACGGCTTTGAAAATACGAAGGCTGTATGAGCGAAAAGTGGTCGCCACGGACAATGTTTTCTGTTGTTCTTTACACAATATGGCGGGCTCCAATCAGCCCAGTTACACCTTCGTCCATCCCTCTCTGTCTAATGGATTCCGGGTCTCCTCACTGACGCACCCCTTCCTTGTGACTGCTCAAACTCGCAGATATCTGGCACGATTACTTCACACTTTTCTCAAGCCCTGCTGAAGTTCTACATTCAGAACATTTCTCACCTCGTGCAAACAAAATCTATAATATTACACCAAAGAGACTACGCATCGCATTAGTGCGCACTCAGTAATAATATTTTGCGTGATAACGATTTATTACTAGGTATTACCAACACGCTCATTTGCCCTCTGTTTTTTTCCACATTAAATATAAATTAAATATTATCATTTATAAAAATAATATAATCAAAAGTTCAATTTAACAAAAATTTACATAGTTTTACATTAACTGAAACATGAAAAATTTGTGAAATGCGAAAAATTTAGGAAACAACCAAACACGTCACATATGGGGGGAATTTTCAATGGTTGGATTAAAAAAGAGTGAAGATGCCGAGAAATTTTCTCTTACCAGTTAAAAACGAAAGTTTTTCCCCGTTCAACGTTAACATTAAACGTTGCCCCATTACAAGGGGGCGAGTTATTGTTGCCGATCCCCCCCCCCCCTCCCACTTCCGGGAGGGAGGGGTTTTTGTGCTCCACAATTGAGGTTCGTGTTTATTAAAGTTGGGTTTGAGATATACCATAATTATCGTAAACAAGTTCATACACATATGTGTCGCGTATCACAATTATGGTAGTGTGCCATTAATTTTCGGATTTTGGATGATAATTTCAAAAAGCGCACCGCAATTGAATCACATGCTTTATGCATGCCAACGCACTCATAAAATTTTACCTAGGTCCAACGGTTCGCGAGCTATTAACGGGAACTTTTTAATGCGTACCATAATTAGTTCTGCTGGCGGCGAGCATACCAAAGCTCACCGCGATCTTTCCAAAAAGCCTATGCTGGCCTATATCTGATGAGCGGTTCAAAAGTTATTAAAGTTTCATGGTACCAGTGTACCATATACACCATTTTTCATTATTAGCATAGTATTCACATAGCTGCAAGTGTCGAGAGGTGCGAGCGAACACCTCGATGTGCATTTACACAACCCATGCATACCACAAGTAAATACTTCTGACAAAATTTGCTTTTATAGTACATAATAGTGGTACAATAAAAGCGGGTCGAGAGTTGCGAGTAAGCACCGATAGACGCAAGTGAGCAGCTCGAGTAGTTACTGTACATCCGGTACATACCACAATTATCTGATTCGTCCGTCGTGGCTTAGCCCGCGGATTCCGCGGGCCTTTTTTTTCTTTTAAACTACCTTATTCTATGTGTTATGTGAAGTTAAGGCCCGAAGGTAGGGCGGGATTTTATTGCGTCTCAGGGCTAACCACTTACGCCTACTGGGAAGGAAAATCATGCAAGGAGACATGCATCGCGGCGAAGAGGGATTGGGCAGCAATGGCCTACATTTTGGGGCCATGACTACCTCCCTAAGTGTACTTAGAGCTAGTATTAACTTTATAGTTAAACTTTATAGTTGAGTAAGGGATTACCGTCAAGAGAGATGTAAAACGCCTTGTGACAGAGAAGTAAGAATTAAAAAATTATTGCATGCATTAAATTAAATTAAATATAATGCTACAGGAGACAGAGTGTTTGTAAAACATGCTCTTAGTTAATAGGGTTGGAACTACTAGCAGAGAGGGGGCCGGAGTGATTCCGCGGGCCCGTCCCTGGTATACTATACAAAAGATTCGTCCTCGCTCTCGCTGCAACTAACAGCATTAAATTTAAACACATATTCCCCCGATGACATATGTTAACATTAAGCAATTTAAGTTAATTAATTTAGTAAATTGAGCCTCTTTTCTCACAGGTCTGTACCGTCTCTTCCTGGCCATGAAAAAAATAACCAGTAAGTGTTAGCCCAGCTGGCACCCACTGGCAACTCACTTTCTTCCCTTCATTGTTCAGGTTCTACTGGGGAATCGAGGGGAAGAGACCCAATAGCGCCACTTCCCCCACTAGAAAGGTGTGAAAACACCTCTCTGGTTAAGCCAGCGTCCCTTCCACTGGCCAAGACAAAAGTGAAATAAAGTTCCTGTCCCATCTCTACTAGCTTTTTCATCTCTACTCACACGATCATGTTCCACGCACACACTCTGTCTCCTGTAGCATTTCTGTTTAATGCGTGAATAATTTTGACTGGGTTTTACGGTGCTTATGCCGGCTTTTTCCAGTCTCTTCTACTGATAGCTTAGATCTAAGTACACATAGGGAGGTAGTCATGGCCTAAATCATGGCCATGGCTACCTAATCCCTCTTGGCCGCGATGCATGATTTCCTTTCCTTGTATAAGGGGTTAGCCCTGAGACGCAATAAGATCCCGCCCTACCCTCCGGGCTTTCACTTAACACTTAGTAATAGGATAGTTAAATACCGTTCACGTTAAAGTGAGCACTCTAGAAATCAACCTTTGAAAAAAACCACTGCCCGCAACTGCGTATGTATAACCATGTGTGTCACCACACAGGCTGGGGATGAACACACTCAGTTAATGTTGGCAATGCAATTTGAAAAGTAGTTCTAAGAAATAACGCTGTATTGCAAGTGTAATGTTCAAATTAATGGCTACTTACGTTGTTTGAAGTTTATTTTGTACAGTTCAAAGTAATTATTGGCGTAAAGATAATGTATCTACTGTAACTCATAATTATATTGTGTCACGTGATAGGCGTAACGGTCAAAACCAACGGTCCGTTGTTGTGGTTCCTTAATGCTTGTTGCTTGGCTTTGCTCGTGTGGTTGCGAGGCAAACTACAAATGTGGAAGCTGAAAGTTGTTGTGTTTTAATATTTCTCATTTATTTTTCAGCATAACTGCAATCATCATTGTTTTATTATAGGTCGTATAGTGTTTAATTGTGTCGTAGTGATTTTGTGTAAAGTCACGAGTTCCAGCAAACTACGTATGAATAGCCAGAGTCGGGAAGACATTATAAATCTCGCCGAAAGTATTTATTCTTTAATTCGTCGAGGAGAGATGAAGCCGTGCAAAGTCATCGAACGAATCGCAGAAAAGATAAAAATTAACTGCAACTGTCCGAAGGTAAGTGTAAATGTGTTTTTACGACGTGTTTCCCCAAACAGGTTTTACGACGTGTTTTCTCAGCTTATCACCATTACGTTATTGAAGTAAATCGTTGAAAAAGAACAAGCAGGAATCAGCAGTTGGAAACGTGATATTATAAACGGAACGTTAAATAGCAATAATGAAAGTAAATGAACGACACCAGAAATGCAACATTAATATATTCATGTGAGTTTGCGAAGTACATGTTATATCCTAAGTTCGACAAATAATATAAAAAGTTATGTGTACCTATGTACCTACGCCCATCTGTTTAACCTTTCTTTTAAATCTGTCTTGATAGTAAGTGGAAATTTTGCCGTCAATGATTATACGTTAATTTCACACGTTTTTGTATCACTGTGTTGTTTTGTCATGCAGGCCTAACCTCAAATACGTTTGTACGTATCTATTTAGGTCTAGCCATGTAACTTTTCTTAAATCTGCGTTGACAAGTGCAAATTTTGCCGTCAATAATTATACGTTAATATTACACCTTTTTATTTTACTGTGTTATTTTGTAATGTAAGCCTAACCTTAAGCTTGTGTTCATGTAATTATTCATTCTAAGTTACAGTTGTAAGTTTTAGTATTGTTAACATAGCATAAACGTCACAGTTTGATGTTACACCAAAGGTGTTCCAACATCCTATAAACTATAAAATCTTGAAGCTGGTTTTGTTAATTAATTAATCAATTCTTTCTTGATGCAAGTATAATTGTTTTATTTGGTAATGCTTGCCGTAGTAAGAATTAGAAAGTATTTATAATTAATTGTCAACAGTCATAGAATAATTCCATGTTTAAATTTCGAATTGGATGTTCGACAAGACGACTTGCTACCTTTTGAGAAATATCAACGAAGATAATATGCGTTCTTGAGTAGACATAATGGTTTGTTATATCTGCCACTTTGGCTGCAAAAATATTGTAGTTATTGCAATTTAATGCAACTGTAAATTACACGACATAGTCAAGACCCCAGACTCCTGTTTGCTTGCGAATTACGTTCACCCGTCCGTGCTGATTTCTACCTGTCTCGGGCAGGCGGACAGGCGTAAAAATCGAACACTGCCTGTAATTATTACTTTTGTAATTTGTCCTTTACATTATTTTTTGCTGTAATTTGTGGATATATATTGGTTTTACATTAATAATAAGACATATCTCTTTCAGCTTTGTGTGTGCACGCATGAACAATTTTTTGTAAGTATAGTAATTTTCTTTAAATACTTTCCTCATTTTAGTTTTCAGATTTGCTGCCGTCATTGCAATGAAGTAACCACACCAATGATGAGTCCATGCACTTTAGCTGTAAAATTGGTTTCTTGAGGTCTGTGTGGGTTTGACAAAAAGGAAATGTCGCACCCATTTGGGCCACAAGAGACACCGGAAATGTGGCCATTATCGGATCGGCATCTCACTTAGCTATAAATAATATATTTCATTTTTAGAATTATTTTGTAGAAATGAAGGTGGTGCCAGTTAAAAGCCTGGTATACCCTTCTGTTACCACTTCAATTCACAGTATAAATATCCAGTTCTTTTTTGGAGGGTCTCAGAAGGGTACAAACAGAGTAATGGTGTCAAAAAAAAATTGCATCTAAACACAAATGCATTTGTTGATATGTTTATATTTTTTTGTGTACATTATTTTTATTTTATATATACATAATATGCCTATGTTGAAATATATTTATCTCCATTTATAAGGGTGCATATAAAACTCCTTAAAATGTACATATACATGCATATACTTTATATATTTTACTTTTTTATATATTACATATTCTTATGTACTGCCACGTTAGCGCCATCATGTTAAGCTAATTAACACCACCTGTTTCTGTGCAGTGGTGTACTCTTTGCTCGGGCTCAGATCCCCTCGTTTTACCCCGCTGTTCTGCCTCCTTGTTTTCCCCTTCGTACGTCATTATTTTTTGATTTGTCGTGGTTATTTATTAAAGGCCTTGCACGGCCTCGCTCTCTCTACTTTATACGCTTCAGACGTCTGCTACATTACGCCGGTACCTTATGCCTGCAGGATGTATGTTTTTTCCTGATGGCTTAGTTGCACTTCACTTCGGTCAGCTGAGGCCAAACACAGCTACCATGTTTTCGAGCTGATATTTTACTAGTCACGCTACAGAGCGATGGGCACTTAGAAAACGGTGAGTCGTAGGAAACGTTAAGTTTGCGATACAAATTTTAAATGTTTGGTAATTTGTGTGACAAGTGGTGTTGTACCTTGGGTGTGCAGTAGTGCTAGTCTATTTCAAAATCTGGATTTGTTTGCCCTTCCAAATTATTTTTAGGCTTAACTAATGTGTGTCCTTTTCTAACGTGTCGTGTTGGTCCTTGTTCACCGCCCAAGTTTAATGTTTGCTATTTCACGGTTTCCATGACTTTATCACAGGGGCGTTCATTTTTCAAATGTTTGCTGTGTAAAATTTGTCTATCGGAGCTGTGACATGACCCAAACGATTATATATGTTAAATATTTATATATTATATATTCTACAGTATATATCTGCATACTTATATACATGTATATGCATACTTATATATATAGTGTATTATATACATATATATGTTACATGTTTTATATATAATATTATACACGTTACATTTAGCAGTCCTGAAATGCAAACATTGAGTTTATTAACATGTGGCAATCACATGGCAGTCACATGTCAATGTTTATTTACATGTGGCGGAAGTATACATAATGGGCAAGAAAGTATAACTTTAGCAGGGCTTTCAAAAGTGCTCACTTTATCGTGAACGGCCTACAGAAAAAAATCGCTAGGGCAGCTGCGGTTGGCACGCGGAGGCGCGGCGGCCCGGTGACGTCACAACGTGTGACGCGTGCCTGGGGGAGGAGGGGAATAACAGGATGCGGAAGGGGGGTCGGACAACTGGCACAGTATGGATGCGGGAGTGTGGGATGGTCCTGAGAGAGAGGAGATGAGCCTGTCGGGACATATACGTCACCGCGCCACCGAAAACGCTATATTATTTCCCCCGGGGTGGCCGCCGCAAACTGAGCGGCTGCCTGCTGTGTGCGCTCCCCTGGGCATCCGCTAATCCTCCCCTCCCTTTCGGACGTAATCCAACATATATGATACGCGATGTTTAATACCCCTGTAAACAAAACGCAGCATCTGTTTGAACAGGGTCATTGGAAAAATTCACACTCGCTTTCATCTTCCAACTCATCACAACCAAGTTACAATAACATTTAACTCTCTTAAAATTGCAGAAAGGGGAGGAGTGGTAAAAATAGAATAAAAATGCAAAATACTATTATTTACTGTAGTTAAAACAATACACACGTGAATAAGTTGCATACACCACAATCGCCAACATCACAACCCGGCAAATAGGCGTCTCCGCTCAGCAATACATCAGAACGCTGTTAGTCAATCAGTGCCTGGTAACTGAGACTGTATAGTCTATTCGCGGATTCTTCACCCTTCTGTAATAAACCTTGGAAATTTTTTTTCATGTATGACGTGTTTAGTTATTTCCAACATATTCCATGTATCACAAGAGTTTTATATTTCTGTTCATAAAAGTTACTTTTTTTCCCCTGTTAAATTGAAATGTTAATCGTATTTTAATTTTTAATTATAACGCTTCAGTTATAAATAATTTGAATAAAAACAGTGAGAAAACATCTGTGTTGGTAGCGCCTAGTAAGAGACTATTCTTATACAAAATACTGTTACCCTGAGTGCGCACGAATGCGGTGCATTGTCCCTCGGTGTAATTTTTCAGATTTAATTAAGCTTAGTTTGCACGAGGCGGAGTAATATTCTGGAAGTAGAACTTAAGCAGAGCTTCAGAAATGGCTGACGTAACCGTAAATGGATTATAGCCAAATTCAAAAGAGAAAACAATGCGCAGAAGTCGAAAACGTGTCGGGCGAGTCGGGAGAGCCCATTGCCGCTGCACGAAGGGGTGGGGTTGTTCAGTTCAGTAGCGACAGCGGCCGAGTTCGGTTGGGCGATAACTACTCCGCGCTTGCGTATTGCGGTCTAAAAAACGTTATGTCGCCCTGCGCGATATTTAACAGCGCGGTAGTAGAGAGCGATGTTATTAGTTTGGTATGTACTACAGCGTCAGCAGTGTCACGTGGTTTCCCTCCCAGCGGCTAGTGCTCGGGATAGCCCTCCTCTACACTGCATGCCCTACCTTCCCTCCCTCAAAGCTGCGGGAAGATTATTTTCTCACTTGAACTTTACTGTATTTGCCACCTGGCAGCCCAGCCAATAGGGAACTTTCCGCAGTGAGCAGTGGCCAGTCAGACACATAGCTCTTTCCAGAGTCTAGCGTAGCCTATCAGTGCCCGCGCATCAAATGAACTGCCACACCATTTATTTTATACGCAGTCGCCTATCCAGCGTCTTCATACCGCGGAAGGCAACGGTGGACCATAGTAGTGTCATGCTGCCAATACGCCCGAAACACCACACTGTTTCCATCTTCACGCTGTTGATTGGGATTCCTAAAGTTTCTTACACAATAGAAAACTTTAGCATTTGACTTTACGTTTCCTTTCCTCTGACGAAACTACCAATAGACAATACAATATTGTAAAGTCAGAGTTCAGACGATTGAACATCGGTTGTGCAAGCTTCGTACAAATGTGTATCTTGCTATGAAAATAATTATGATATTATCCAGGAATTCATTTTACGTACCGTTTTTTAAAAGTAGGCTTAAAATTTATATTAGAAGATTATTTCAAAACAATAAACTCATTTCTTTACTTTTTTAAAATATGTAAATTCATATATTTCCTCTTCACATTATATTCGTTTGCCATTTATTTAATTTAAGACGAACTTTGTTTAATATACCGAGATTAATATCGCATTACAGTAAAATAACGCATTTTCCACATAACCTCTGTTAGATTCTCGGCAAAATGGCTACTTGGCTTTAACTTTAAATTTCAAGTTTTCGAAATCGTAAAGTCAAGAGTGCTTGACTTTACCTTTGACAGTAGCGTTGTGTCAATCTCCATAAGAAACAACATGTCGGAAAGCAAACGTAAAGTCAAATGTTTAAGTTTTCAACTGCGTAAGGGACGTAAGTTTTCCAGCCTGTCAGATCGCCAGTATGAAAACACACATCACAGGTGGCCTTTGTGGTCCAAGGTGTAGCGATGGTGTAGGGATCAGGCCACTCGTCTCCCACCTCGACGAACCGGGCTCGATTCCCGGCGGGGTCGCTCCCGAATTTTCGCACGTAGGAATCGTACCGGACTATGCCGCTGGTCAGCGGGCTTTCTCGGGGGACTCCTGTTTCTCCCGCCCTTGCGTTCCGGCAGCGCTCAATTCTCACCTCACTTCAGCCACGTCGGCTCTCAATACCTCTATGTTAAGGGACGCCCAAATATCTCCTCTCCTATCACTCCAAGTATGTAAGACAGGGATTCCCAATATTTTTTGTATTCTTTCCTTGGAAAGATAGGCTTATGCAATCATTCGAATGCTTCTCTGGGATGTATGCCTCCCCCCCCCCCCCAAATCCCTAGTAAATTTTAATCAGTTTTCCGATTTTCATTGAACTCAGTACACATATCGTACTCTGGGGAGAAATTACACTTGGTTTTATATCATGGTGTGAGCTTATTAAAAAATATAGTGGCTATTTTAATATTTAGGGCACCATTTTATACCTCGGGAACAATTTATCTCGAGATGCCGGTAATATATTTTAGGTTAATTTCGTATATGCACCGTACCGTTTAACCTATTACAACCAAGTTTGGTAAGCTGAAAGTATAAACAACAAGCATCAAGATACTAACATTTAGCCTCGTTTGTGATCCATTTTTTAAGATGGGGCTACATGAAAAAATTAACTTTTTACATCGTATCTCGGGAAAGAACCAACATATTTCTATCAAATTTGACAAACAAGAAATACTACAAAACCCAAGTTTACATGGGGTATTGTTTATATGTTTTAGATGTGTCAGATATTTATTTTAAAAATGGTGACCGCATAAACATTTCCACTACCATGCTATAAATATAAAATTACTTGACCTATTTCAACCACGTTCTGTATGCTGGGAGGTAACTAATACTACGAAAGGCGATGATAACATTTGCATTTTAAATGATGAGACATTTATTCTAAAACAGTAAAATAATAGTAAACAAGCTAGTCATTCCCTAGTGTGTTACGACCAGGAGAAAAATGATACAGTAACTTTTGGCTACAGAATTAAAAGCTAAAAGTAATCTCATATGTTGTGGCAATTTAGCCAGCCACTCTATAGCTAGTTCATAGTTAAAGTAACTATTCAGGAGTCAGCCTTTCAGAAATATCTACGTAGCATTTCCTGCTATCTCGCACAATTTACGCAAATCGACGATGGCAGTACACATACATACAAGCCCAAGTATTTATCAGTCTTCAAGTTTTATTAAAATTATAATTGTTTGAAATACTGGATTCGAATTTCGTTTGCTTGCAACACATTCGCCAGTGACAATGGGGTGATAATTTACAAAATGGCCTAAAATTTGTCGATACATTTTCACTGCGACATTTCATCAAAGTGAGTATATTGATTACCAGGCTATGGCGAATATTCCAATAACTGTGAGTCAAATGTGTGCAATTCATATCTACTAAATATCTGGAGATGAAACTAGCCATTAGCAAAAAATTTTGTGAACGTACAGCCAAAGCGCGTGTAGTTCAGAATGTACGAATATCGTCATTTAACGTAACCTAATATTTCCATACGAAAGCAGCACAGTGGAATATTAATTTTCATATACGCTCAAAAGCAAATACGATAATGCATTAGCATATCAATGTGGAACTGGTTTTGAATAGGCGTTAAATCGTGCAACAAACAATTATCTTTTGCGGTAACATTGCACCAACTCGTGCTGTATAAAAGATTGGGAAAGGGGGGTGGGCAGAAGAGAGACACGTAATCAGATAAAAATGATATGCCACCACAAAAAAAAATCTATACAAATAAGCCGTGCCATGAAAAGTACCTACAACACGCACGTATTCTGTTTAACACAAATATTGTAATAAATATCACTTGGTTATTTTGCTTCCGAAATATGTTCGTTACACAGAATACATGGGGATTAAAACACTTAACACAGTTTGTTTTTGTCAATTTTATTATTTTAGCGACACGTTGCTAAAAAAAAGTAAATTGCGTAAATTGTAAAAATTTACCCCGAGAAAAAGTTTAGCCAACAAAAATCATACAAACAGCTTCTGATGCTTAAAGTATAAGTATAAGTGTAGTTTACAAAAAAAATTCTTAGGGACATCCAAATTTATCCTGTTTGTCCAACAAAATATACATTTCGTTTGAGAAAATTTCTTTGGTGGACAACAAATTATGACTGAAGATAAAATGTTAACTCCTCACATAGCTATCCTGCGAAAAAAACCCCCGGACTACACTACCTCCGCCACAGTTTAACATTTAAGAAATAAATTTTGAACATAGATTAAATAATCATTTCCATATAACATCCCACGAAAAGAAGTTTTACGAACGGAACACGCGAGTCTCACTTAGGCGCTGCGAAATTAATTCAGGAATGTCAACAGTGAGACAACAAAGGTTTTATTAAAAAACAAAATGAATAAACTATTTTTTAACAACAACCTTATGTGCAAAATATAAACATTTAAGTGTATGCTAAGCAAGGATGCTTTAAATCGATTTCTTTCTCCATCTTGTATTTTAACAGTTTTATGACGATTCTATTTAACTTGTATTTTTATGATTTGCCACTAACACGCTGTTACAGACGGTGAGACACCTACACAACAAACGCCTTTGTCAAGCAAGGTCACCAACAATTACTCTATTTGTATGTAATAGAAATAAATAATAATCTTTAAAACTGTTTTTAATAATTTATTTTACGCGCATTCATTTCAGCCACAAAAGTTATCACTTTTATAACTGAAACGAATTAGACATAAAATCAAATATGAAAAATATGTTTTGACATTAGTAAAGTAACTATATTTTATTTCTATTGCGATTGTCGTACTTGAAGAAGGTTTTCTTGCAAAATGTGTTTTCTGAGACATCCTCAATGGGAATGCGTTTAAATTCGGATAAAAATTATGTTCTCGTTAATTATTTATCTAACATTTAAATAATTGAGTTAAGTTACAGCAAAAATATTCTAGTGTTACAAAATATATGAACACTTCTTTGTGTGCAATTTATATCGCACTTTTCTAATTAATTTGGTAATGAGATGGGTACTACTTTTTAATGAACTCTGCATGGTGTACCGTCGCGCGCTGTATTTCCTTATATAGTCTATTCACGGTTTCTTCAACTATTTTGAATCAAACATTTGAAAAATCTCCTCATGTTTGACGTGTTTCGTTATTTCCAAAATACGTCATGTATCACAAGCGTTTTATAGTTGTGGTCATAAATGTTACGTTTATTCTGTTAAATCGAAATGTTGTTCATATTTTATTTATAAATTATAATGCTTGATTTATAACTAATTTGAACTAAAACAGCGAGAAAACAAGTGCGTTGGTAAGACTGCCTAGTAAGAAATAGTTCTTGTACAAAATACTGTTACACTGAGTGCGTACGCATTCGGTGCGTTGTCCTATGGTGTAATTAGTTAAGTTTAGTTTGCACGAAGCGGAGGAATATCTTGGAAGTAGACATTTAGCAGGGCTTCAGAAAAGGCTGAAGTAACCGTGAATGAATAATAACTTAAAGGTTGTTCGTGGTAAAGTGAACACTTTTGAAATCAACCTTTGAAAAATGTCACTGCCCCTACCTGCGTGTATTTAAACGGGCGCACTGACTGGCGTGCGCACAGTAAAGTTGGCAACGGCGGCGGGGAAGTACTTCCATGTTTCAAACTTGAATAATAAGCGTTAGGTAAACAGTTGTGAATAATGAAATCATTTCTTTTACTTTCTGATACTTTAATGCGCATAAATGTAACAGTGAGAAAAATTTTTAAATATTTAATTTTCTGATAACTTTACAAGTTTCCCTTGACCGGCGCAGGTATAAAATGACCAGACCCTCGGCGATGTAAATTTTACACGTGGTGAAATAATACACAATGGGCATACAAGTAGATCTTAGGCAGGGTTTTCGAAAGTGCTCAGTTTACCGTCAGTTTCCTGTACAATTGTTTCTGCCACGCGAACATGCCCGACCTGCCCATTGCTTCTTCACAGCACTCTTTTGTTTGGTGTTTCTTGGCCACTTCCACGTAACTTGACACAATATGTATCAGCGATCGTTCTCACCCACTCTTGTAACAGAAGTCATTAATTCACGTACATACGTATACGAATAACATTCCTGCATATACCTGGTGTTTGTCATTACGGAGGTTATGTACATCTAATTGTTTTCAGAGTTTGAATAATAGACCACAAACGCCAAACTTCCGTAATTCTTTCTTAGCTAAATGCAGTGGCAAAACATTTTCAAGTAACGAGGAGGCATATGTTACGGCGCCCCCTTGGATAAGGGTGAGAAGGGAGGGAGGACAAGTCTTAACGCATTTTTGCTTCTCTTACATATTACATTTTCGTACCATATAAATGTAAACTACTCGCTGCATGAAAGATGGACGAATGTATATTGTGCAGAAGCAAATATGTATATACGTAACACAAATAAGTATATAGTTCATTAAAGATTGCATACAAAATATCAACGCATTTCGGAGAACAAAACCAGTTCGGATATCCATTTACTATCATTCTGGCACCCTTTACCAAATTTAAGGAGGAGCAGTGTATACCCTTCAACCCCTGGCCCCTTGTTTCTTACGCCATCGGGCGAGTGAGTGAAGATATTTGGGCAGCTCTTAACATCAAGGTCGTCAGAGCCGATGAGGATGGTGAGTATGGGGCAGTGAGAAAAACCTGCCGACCAGCGGCATTGTCCGGCACGATTACGCGAAAAATCAGAGGGCGACCCAGCTGGGAATCGAGCCCAGTTCGCCTCCGTGGGAGGCGAGTAGTCTAACCAATACACCACCATGGCTCCTCACGCCCCTGGGCCCACATGAGAGTTATAATACAGATACGCCTCTACGACGTTAATTTCAAAGGTTTCCAATCTGAAACGCAATACACGAATACGTTCTTACGTGATGGCACACGAAATGACTAATTCTACGTAAAAGTGAACGTGAAACGTTAATTTGTGTTACGTGGAACGCGAAGTCATCGTAATACCGGCCTTAGAATCCCTGGCAACGGGGGTGAAGATGGAGTCCGTGTGGATCCTCGGGCGACTTAGCAGCATGATTCTACATTGGGGGTGTGGTAGCTTATTATTTGATGTGCCATACCCAATCCCTAACTGGCTGAGCTACGCTTTGGAACGAGCGTTGTGTCTGAATGACTACTGTGTGCTGTGGGAAGTTCTCTATTGGCTGATCTGCCGGGTGGGAAGTACGTTACCTGGCGCTGATTGGCCAACAGCGTCCCGACTTGTCGCTGATCATTGACGCCCTTTTGCTGGCCTTTGTGTATTCTCTGTGATGAAGATGAACAAGTTCTGCAAACGATCCTAGTTCCATTCTGGTAGGTAGGTATGTAAAAGCCGTTCACGATAAAGTGAGCACTTTTGAAATCAACCTTAGAAAAATGGAACTGCCCCTGCCTGCATATATTGTAACGGGCGCCCAGAGTGACATGCGCCCAGTCAAGTTGGGAACGTCTGGTGGAAAGTAGTTCCGTCTCTTAACGTCGAATAAAAAGTGTTAGGTAACTATTTGTGATAACTAGAATTATTTCTTTCGCTTTCTGTTTTTTTTTTTTTTTTTTTTTTAAATGACTCGAAGTGAAAAAATTAGCAGAATTGTTAAATATTTACTTTTCTAATAATTTCACAGTTTCATTTGACCGACTCATGAATAAAGTTATAAGGCCCACACAAATATTATTACATAAGGCAGAAGAATACACAACGTGTATACAAGTAGATCTTAAGGAGGGCTTTAAAAAGTACTCATTTTACCGTGAATACCGTATAGTTGGGCTTGACGTCTCGTCGGCAGCGAGGTCATTACAGACGGTGCAAGATGCACGTGGAAGAGGGGTTGAGGGAGGAATGGAAAGGAATCGGCCATAGCCTTTGTTAGGGACCCACTACAGCATTCGCCCGAGGTTATTTCGGAAAACCACGGAAAACCAAAATCAGGATGGCCGGACCGGGAATCGAACCCGGTTCCTCCGAATGCGGGATCTCTACTGGTGTGAGAAGCGACAACGATAATGACCACAGTACTCAAGCTACTATTGCATTAAAGAAGTTATGGAATCTCGTGATGGCTGCTCACGTAGAAGAGCGAGAGAGAGAGAGAGAGAGAGAGAGAGAGAGAGGGAGTAAGGGAGGAAGAGATAAAAGAACGATAGAGAGGGGAAGGTGCTACAGAGTGTGTGCGTGGCCCAGCGAAGCGTAATTATTTCGCTGCTAGTAACAGATGCCCGGCGAGCCGTAAGAGAGAAATATCTGCCATATTTCTCACCTCGCCGTCGTAACTAACCGCAGGAAATTCCTAAATTACTTTCCGCCCTTCAAGCTTGTATATTTCCGCCCGGACTGAAATATTCAACCGCTGCTGCGTTTCGCGTTCACCTGCCTTCCCTTTATCGACCACCTTACAACCACAACTCGAATTGCACCTAGCTACACGATAAGTTATGGTCATATCCGACTGCATCTCACCACCTTACTGGAGGCTATATTAAGATATCAGTGGCTTTACTATACTTACATTGTTCCTTCACGTAATATTGAAAAATTTTGAGAGTCCTGAGTTTAGGTTATTATTTCTGCCCATTTGAATACGTACACATTTCTCGCCTAGTAGACTTTTTGATTTTGTACTGACATAAACTTTAAAAAAGGAAAATTTACAGTGTAACTTTAAGTCTTTATTTATTTTGTTGTTCAACGGTGCAAATATAATCCTTTAACTATATACGTACCTAATCGCACAGTATATACTTAACGTTGACACTTTTACGTTCAGTTAAGTAACACTTGGTCCAAAATAATGTTTATTTTCAACTGATTAAAAATGTCAATTGTATCATATTTATACGTTCGTAGTACCGATATTATGTTTGTATTACAGGATATTATGTCTGTATTACAGGATATTATGTCTGTATTACAGGATAAAGTAAACAGCTAAAGCAATACAGTGGCAATTTCCAAAGTTTTCCTGAATAATATTAATTACGAGAAATTGAATAATGATCGAGCTTGAACAAATTCATGAACCTAATAGATTGTATCATTACTTCAATAAGAGGATACTGAGATCTGCAGAATATATACAATTATTTTGGTACAATTCCAAATTATACTCCAAGGCGTATAAAACAAAATACCCCCATTTCAGAATCTACAAATCTAAATTTTGACACAATATCTTCAGTATGACCTTAAGATGTAGAACTTTCGGGGACATGTCGTTTTGCCTAACGTCGTTTTACCTAACGTTAGACAAAACGCCGTTAGAAAAAACGCCGTTAGGCAATGTACCGTCAGGCAGAATACCATTAGCAACTGTAAAATAGGATAAATATAAAACTGTTTTCATTTACAGGAATTTTTAATACCAGTAGTTATTAATTATGGGCACATGCCGCTGTTTTAATGTAAATGATTCGCGTTTAGAACGATTGATAATCTCGATATTTTTTTCGCAGCTAATGAACAATTTTGGTACTAGAGGGCAGCAAAGAGCTATAGCAAGAGTTAGTTCGAGCAAACGACGCATGATGTCGCCATCGCCAAAAACTAAAATGTCCTTTTTTAGAAGCAGTAGTTGCAGCAGAAATCGAATGGAGTCGCTAGCGTCGGCTCCTGAGCCAACTGCAGCTGTAATGCAGCTGCTTCATTGCGGTAGTGTTTATCTGCAGCTGGAATATCTCCCTTCCCCATCGCATTGGTTTTACCTTGTAAGGACTAATTAAACTAGTGTTATGGATAATATAATGTGGAAGTGGTAATTCTATAGCACATGACTGACTATACATAAGGGTGGGTTAGTTATAGTTTACTAACTAATTTATTTTTCATTATATTCCAAATATTTCATATTACATGACGTTCGGATTAGGTCGTGCTACAATTGAAATAACCTTAACCACGCCAATAAGAGTAACATTTAAATAGATTTCGCCCTATGGTACTTCACAAAGTCATGAGTAGCCAATCAGAATCTACTTACGAGATTTTTTTCATACAAAAATGGAAGAAACAAAGAAGTTGGCCAACTTACATAAGCTAAAACTTCTAAAAATTATCTTTAAACGTTTCACATGGAAGCGAAATATTGTTAACAGACAAACGAAAACATTCGGTATTATTATGTAAATTGTAGCCCAGGATTTTTATTATGGTAATTGTTTTGTCTTTGTATTTGGTTATGATAACGGTTATTTCGATTGTAGCACGGTATTGACAGATATAGGCAGCGCTCAACCACTAAGGCCTGAAGTGCTTTTGAGGGTCAAGTGAGGTGGAGATGAAGCAGTGACAGAATATAATCGTAAAGAAAACGGGAGGACCCAGTGAAAACCCACTGGCAAACGGCGGCATCCATCAGGTTTTCCGTATGCGAAAATTCCGCGGTGACCCTGCCGGGAATCACACCCGGCTCGCCTTGGTGAATTGTGAGTACTTTAGCCGCTATATCACTGTGGCCATAAGGGACTCAAGTTATGTACTTAGAAATGCCTTAAATGCAATAGTTAGGAAAGTATTTCAAATAATACCAAACGTGATGACATTTAGGGACACATGCCATGTACTTAGAAATGCATCAAACGGAGTTCAGAAAGCATTTCAAATGATTCCAAACGTGATGTTATTTAGAGCGGGAAGGATTTTATTCAGTAAAATAAACTCCGCGTTCGATATATCAACAGCAATTCTATATTAAGCGTATTTCTGATAAACATTATAAGTATGAAATAGCCACTGTTTATATTGGCTGTATCAGAAATGATGTAAAACATAATAGGAGTGGGTTCAGTGATCCAGTACGATAAAGTCTGCTTGGTATAGGCTTACGTAGGGCTGAGGGTCTGAACGGTAGCTAAGAATGTTGTGTTGGGTGTTGAGGTTCCTGTTTTCCTAGGACACTATGATTGTGACATATGATTTATATATGTTACGTAAAATATGACAGTTTGCCAATTTATGTATCATGCGCTACGCATTTATTTCTCATGTAATTATATGAGAGTGTAGTTACACTTAGTTCTGCTTAGGGTTACTTAATTTTGTTTTTCAAGATGATTTAGTGTTTTCAGAATGTTAACTGGTTGTTTTGTCTGGTTGAAAGCAGCGTTTCTAAGTGTTGTAGCGTAACATGTTTTGAAGAATCACAGATTAATATACATAGTTTTGAAGTTGAGAACATTGCGTGTGACGTAATGTAGGAGAGGGATTTTTGAACTCACGACTTTTTAAGCCCTATCTCAGCAATGTTAATTTGAATTTTAGATTGTTGTAGATAATATATTTTTCACTTTCGAACATTCTTAGGCAACGTCTGGATTATAATTTAATTAAAATATTGTAAATTTCCAGTTTCTTAAGTTTGAAATTGAAAAAAAAAAAGTGAGTTTTAGGTCGACGGAGTGCACTTCGCACAAAAGAACAGGTCTGATTATTTTATGTTGCTGTAACCACGTTTTTGATGTACTGCTTCTCAAGACGGCGGATATGGATACCCTGGGCTGGTACCGACATGTGGACCTTGTGTCTAGACCCAGCTTATTTCATCGCAGGCGTGTAGTATACATCTTTTCACTAAGTTTTCTGATATTATCTACTTTCAATGAATTTTCGGCAGTTTTTCATCACGTTTCTATAGTTAATTAACATCATTTATTACGTGCGATAACTGTAAATTTATCCTTCGGAATACTAAGTTTTGTGGCCTCTCTCCTACAACAGATGACGTTTGTATAAACACTCTCAGCTGTCGAACTCCCCAGGGTGTCAACAGAAAATTTTGTGCCATGAAAATAACTGTGAACAAGATTAATTCCAGAACTTTCGAAAATATGCACTCGCTCATGAGACAGCCTATACTATGGCGCTACCATAGTACGTGAATGGGCATGACTTGCGTTGATACAATGAATTATAATTTTTTTCAAAGTGGACGCTGTTGACTTCTATGCTCCTTTTTCTGTTCACTATTTTCTTAAGAGAGCATGAAATTATTGTTAAACATGTTCTTCAAGTATGGCCGCAAGGAAAAGTACAGCGAACTAAGGTCTGGAGATCGAGGATGCCCTACGTAAAAAGCTATACCAGTTACCAGGTAGCCTATTTAAACTGCGGTTTGAAAAAGTTCTCAAGGTTCTAAGAAAAAACTCAGTCTAATAACAGCTAAAACATTATACTTGTACAATTTATTACTTAAACAATATACGGTATTGTCATCACAGGTAAAAGAAATACCATGTTTATTCATTTAGACACACGTATTTTGCATCACCGCACATTAAAAGCGCAGAGCAAAAGGAACAGTTAAACAACATAGTTTTCTCCAAGTAAATAAACTTAATTTTCCCATCAACACAAAATTAACAATGTTCTAAAACTAAACACCCAATTCAAATAAGAAAAAGAAAATTATCGTCGCGTAGTTATATTTCAATATTTTCTACTGAAATTTTATCAAAAATAAAAATGAAAAATAACTAGGGCATTGGGGTGATTTATTTAGCACACAAGTTAATTCGAAGTAGTATAGGTGTGTCAGTTTTCAAGTTTAAATTCAATCAAAATTGCTTCGTGTACAGTAAATGTGGTGGTAATAGTTTTACTATTTCAGAGAGGAAAATAACGCTCATGCATCTCAGATATGCACTTAACTATTAACTCCTGACTTATGTGAGCGAAGCTATTATCCCGTACAATTCATGTATGTGATCAAACAACAGACTGTGTGCAAGTTTGGTGTGAAACAGGATGATGGTTCTTGTCTCAAAACAAAAGAAATGAACTGCAATAGAGTTATTTTGAAGGATAGCAATATGAACACTAGTGGTACGTCCCTAAATTACATACTTCATGCCGCAAGGAAGGGGATTCGCAAACATTTCCATCCTGCATCACCCTTGTTGCAGATATTCTGTGCCATCCGTACTCGAACCATTTGTTACCTTGCCGCTTGAGTAATTTGACTATAATTTGTTCTCTTATTCGTGGGTAGAAGTTAAAACATGCTTTTATTCTTTATCGCCAGTGTTTATGCACGCAAGTATGTTTGACACTGTGTCGTTTCACAATCTAATCCTGATTCATACCCACTGTAGTAGTATGGTATCTAAGTAAGATGACAGATATTGAGGTATTCGAAGACAAGGTGTGTCGGAACACAGCACGGACATATCGCACCCCCAGAATCAGACTGTCATAAATCCAAAAAATTTAATTTTGAATAAGTCCACATCCAGTATCTTAATTTCATTAACTATCTTACAGTAAAACAGCCGCATCTCTAAGAAATATATTACAGCTGTTATGCCCGTTACTACAGTTTTGTCATTTATGACTTTAATGGGCTATAAACAAACTATACCACAGTTTTGCTGTAAGTGGGTAGGTGTTTAATTAGTTTTCAAACTGTGATAATAGAGGTATGCTTATACAGCATGGACTAGTCGGACCAACTAGGCATTGTAGGTCCATAAAATCGTCGTAAACACAATAATCACAGGAAAAACAGACTAGGTAACATGACAAAGTATTCGAAGTTTCATGAAATCCTTCCCTGTAATAGAAAACCACTACTTACGAGCTCAGACAGAGACATTATTTACATGGGAGCCTATTTATTTCTCAAATGTACAGGCCATATAAAGAAAAATGAAGCATATAATATGAGCGATATGGTAAGAAACACACATACGTCTTCAATAATGAATTTAATTTATGGTTCTTCACACCTAAAAAGTACAAGTGTGTGTTTTGCAAGCAATATAATAATGCCACTGATGAGGAAAACGTGCGGCTGGAAGGTAGATATCAGGACTACATTAAAAACAAAAAGATATCAAGGGATTTGAAAAGGGCAGATGTGGAAAGGGCACTCCAAAACAGCCAAATAAGAGTATTTGACTTTAACTTGCAGTCAGTATTTCATACAGCATGCTGTGATTTATTAGTATTTTACTATAAGAGGAGATTAAACGTTTATAAATTTATAATATTTGATAATGCATTAAAGAAGGGCTATTGTTACTTTTGGAATTAGGCATTTGGAAACAAAGTCGCAATAGAACATGCATCATGTGAGCATGAGTACATAAAGTGTACCGACTGTAACGATAGGCCTATTATATTTTACAGCGAATTGTTCTTCTCAGAACAAGAACAGTCTCTGAGCTACAATGCATCTGTGTGCCCTCCCCCCTCTCCACAGTCATTCAAGAAGGCAGCGTCCATCACACAAAAATATTTAGTTGTAGGACATACACCGAATGCTGGGGATTCAATACATTCTTCTATCGAACAACAAAAAATATCAGTAAGTATAATAATACAGGGAGCTCTGAAATGCGGGCCATTTTATTTACCTTCAAAGTGGACTGGAATTGTACAGTCCAAAAAAGCCAGAAACACTTTATCATGTGAGAAAAATGAACTTCGATGAAATTCATGACTTTAAGAAATTATCAGCTGATATCGGGAGCAGTTTTACTGTAGATGAAAATGGAGATGTTGAAACGTTGAACAACATTCGTGTGTTATAAGTAAACAGGATCACAAATACATTTTATTTGGAAGACAGATTTTGAAAGTCGTGATTTCAAAACCATACATCTTAGGCGATGTAGGTTGAAAAGAAGGCCTTTTATCATTATGTGATGTAATAATACCAATCGTGTATTGCGAGTTTAACCAACCTCTGCCTACTCTTCAGACGGAAAGAGCCAACCTTCCCAGTAGTAGGATTATCTGCGTTCATGGCCATCGGCGTTCTGCGTTCATGGCCATCGGCGTCTGGCGTCGGAGCGCCGGAGCCGTCCGCCGCCATGTTGGAATTTCCATTTTCCCCCTCAAAATTTAATTTTTTCCCCTCAAAATCGACTAGATTTACCTAGGATTTTCCCTTTTTTTCCTAAAAAATGTCCCTTTTTCTTTACAAAAAATCCCGTTTTTTTTCAGACCTGGATACGGGAATCAGCAACCAAGGGTCAAGGATCAGAGACCCAGGTGACCGCGATCAGTGACTCCGAGTCAGAAGAGCAGGACTAAGGACTCAGGACCTTTGACCTCTAACCTTGACCTTTGAACCAAAAATGCAAAACATAAAAAGAATCCGAAAAATTCTAAAAATCCCACATTTATTTTTTAAATATTATAAAAAATTGCTGTTAAAATTATTAAAAATTACTAAGCAAGCTATTTTAAAATACTTAAATTTCGGGTCATTCATACCAATACCAATTCCGCCATATTGGTAGGTGACCACTATCTTGGTAGATATCGCCCATCCAACATATTAGATGCATGTAACCTCGACCTTGACACCATGACCGTGAATTACCTTGAAAACAAAAACTAGAAAAATACCTAAATATCAGCAAGCATATTATCTTACAGACAGCTACCGCCATATTGGAAGCCAGTGTCCTTAACTCCATGACCTTGAATGACCTTGAAAAAATCAATAAAATATTGAAAAACTAACGAATTTTTTTATTCATCATTCCATCAACCTTTAACAATCCTCCTCCTCAATCGCAATCCTACACCTCAATCGCAATATTTCCATCAATCATTACCAATATTTCCATTAATCTTTAGCAATCTTTCCATCAATCCTCCTCAACCATCCTAACAAATCCTCCTCAATCCTTTTAAGTCCTCCTCAATCATCCTCCCCAATCCAATCCTCAATTCTCATCAACCCTCTTCAATAATTCTCAATCCTTCTCAGTCCTTCTCAATCCTCCTCAATCCTCCTCAGGGCTCCTCTGCTATCCTCCTCATTCTTTAGCAGTCCTCCTCAATCTTTAGCAATCCTCCTCAATCTTTAGCAATCCTCCTCAATCTTTAGCAATATTCAATCTTTAGCAATACTCCTCCTGAATTACAATTTTTCCATCAATATTTAGCAATCCATGGATTAGTCGTCTGCCTCTATCAATACATATAAGAAAAACGATTCACCTACAGTCTCTAAAATTTCTGCATGTCGATAGAATTAATGTTTGTGTATGCTATCAGCTATCCGTGCATTTTATACTGAATTTTTAGTATCATTCTATATACAGATCTTAATGTTTATAAGCGAGTGCCCATAGCACCACTTTAAAGTTGTGAGGGATAAATGGTTACGACACAAAAAATAAAAAATAGATATTATTTTATGGCAGTAATTTACTATTATTTTGTAATTATATTTTCAGAAGAAAGCAGTTCATCACATCATCCGATATAATTCCGATCCTTAAGTTCTCTAATGATCGAAATAATCTCTTTCATGTTCAAGTAATCTCCACGTTTGTGAAGCTCAAGTAAATATCTGAGTCCATCTACAAGTTGTTGGGCTCTTCGGGAAATAGGTAGTCTGTATACTGGACGTCTTCCCCCACCACATCACTTGTCGAAGGAAACTCGGTGAAATGTGTGGGATCGTCGAGGGAATCATCATCGTCTTCAACACTATCACTGTCGTCATAGTCATCATCAATGCTGTCTTTATGATCGTCTTCACTTCCTGCTTCATTAAAAATACCAAGTTTAATTTTCTTTGTAGCAGGAGTTGTATGTTCCTCGGTATTTAGAACTACCATCTGTTTATTTTGAAGTTTGCCGACTTCATGCGAACGTCTTGCAGGCGTTCGTTCCGAACAAACCGACTGCAATGCACTTATTTCATATTTAACATCAACATCTCGTCATAATCGTCTGCGGAAACAATACCCATCAATGTAGCAGAAGGTATTGACGTCATCACTTTCTGGCTCCCAGTAGATGAACCCTTGCAGATCTCGGTATGTTCCTTCATTCTATCACCTTGCAAAAACTGCATGGATACAATGTTGTAATGCTTCATCATGCGAAAATAACTCTTCGTACAGGTCTTTCTTTCATGCCGACGAACATTTTGACCATAAGTGAAAACTCGATTGTAGAATCGACACTGACAGCAACCAGGCGGCGAAGATGCAGATCGTGTCTCCACGATCGTAGAGGTCAAAGGCAGATCTTAGTTTTCGCAATTCATCTTCGCGGTATGACGAGAGAGCGCTTCCAAATCGATGTTCACCTAAACGGGATGCAAATATAGGGGACAAAAAATGGGGTGGGCTATGTCTTCTACACGGCCGTAGGCATTTCTAGGTGATATCGTCCATGGTTAGCGAGAAGGTTAAAAATGATACACTGAAATGTTATTGGAGGCTCGTATCGCTGAGTCGTGTCTGGAAGAAACGTCATTAATGTATTTGCTGGAGACGTGTCTGTTGACTTCTTCCTTAGTTTTGCTTTTAATTCTCTAAGTTGTTGCTATCTATCCTGGTGCTTTTTGCGTTTGCGCTGATTGCATCTAGTCTTAGTATCGCCCCGTGATGTTGCATGTGATGATGACGCAATGAGCCACGTTCGCGTTTTGCTGTTGCGTAGCATTGTCAACTTCTTCATTATAACTCCGGAACGGATTGAGGTAGCTCAGTCTTCCATTCAGTATTAGATTTGTCTTGTCGAGCACTATTCATGTTGTTAATATCATTAGTGTCCTTTTCGCCGAACTCGCAATTTTTGACAATTTTGGTTTGTATTCTGCTAAGAAAATGATTATTGTATAGAAATTCAGTATGCGTATTTATTATTTATGGCTCTTGGTAAAGTTTTTAGTTCTTATTTTACGCGCAAACTGACACTAGAATTTCTCCGATTGGATTAGATGTTCGGTCACTATAACGATCTTAAGCATACTAAACCACTCGCAATCAGAGGTTGGCAGCGCGGCTCCCACCGCGGCCTGATGACGTCACAACAATACGTTTGTGTGTGAAGTATGAAATCAAAGGACCGACCTATACTATCGTACATTTACATTAAAATTACTTCTTATTCTCAACGTGAAATTGCCACGGACCCGAGAGCAAAATTTTGTGACACTCACTTTCTGAACATAATGGGCTGAATTATAAGACGTCACGTCAAAAAATTGCACTGACTTCATCAATGTGTCGGAGTAAAGATTTTACATGGTCGGCAAGGAAAGAGTCCGGCCGAGAATGAGGTGCGAGCAGTCGCGAAAGCAGGCAGATGTGGTCACCACTTGTGTGTGTGGGAAGGCGAGGGGTTTTGTGACGGGACACAAGTACTCATCACACAGTTGAGGGGTGTGGAAGGTGGGACAGAAAGGGTCTTCGACAGGTCATCTCTCTCTCTAAGGGAAGGGAACACAGTTCCTGGAAGTATTTACCTTCCCAACTGTGTGTTGCCAACTTTTGATTTTCTCCAACACTCATAGTACACAAAACGTCTTGACAGAGAAATGACCAACTCACCGGTCTAGATGAAGGTAGGATGAAATGAGGCTGATTGCTGGTGACTTCTAGGGTATTTACCCATAAACACTCGCAGTGCACACTCTCGTACACACGTACTTGAACACGTATTCACACACAAATGAGACTAAGACAGAAAATATAAAACGCAAAACATGTAAACATGAATACCCTAAGCTAATTAGCATATGCCACAGCAGCACCATAATAGTGAATTCATCCGATCATTTCGATTGCTTGCAGTGACCATATTCTGACTCGGCGATTTTCTCGTAGAACAACCATTTTTCTCAGGGGCGGATGCAGAAAATTATTTAGGGGTGTGGTTTGAGAAAAAATCTTAAGCTAAAATGCCTTACAAGAATTATCAGTATTATCAGGTGTAGACGGGCATAACGACTACGCTTTTCAGACATACAGCACCTCACATGCTTTTTCTACGTCCTTATATGTGAACATAGGTGTCAGTTTATTTAGTCGATTTGCATCCATCGTGCTCCTCCAATACGTCTTCATATACTCCAAAATTGAAAACGAACGATTGCTAGTGCCGTAGTTACTGGCACCGTGCAGAAAAATTTCAGCATCTTGTGCGTGCAGGGGAAAATACTTAATATTTATTTATAGATTTATTAAATGGCGAAGGTAGGTCAATCTTCTTGCCTTTTATTACACTTAACCATTTTCTAAACGACGTATTTGACAAAACAGCATACAATTTACAAGCAATGTAAATGCGCATGTTAACAGCCGAAATAAAATCGACTGCACTCGGTGAAGATCTTTCATTAGGTCAAGGAAATATCATCACCTTTATGAGCTATCAAACTATGTAGGCCTAAATGGGATGGCGATCGCTCGTTTGATGCATCCCCCCTTCCCCTGATTTTTTTGACTTCAGGGAGAATCCCCAGCCATCAATTCTCCTGAACCTTCGCGAACGCTACTGCTTTTGCAATATTGGGTCCAGCAGATTCTTGTTCCGAATTTTTCCGTCACTGCTTTGAATACCCAATGTGTCTCGATTTTCACAGATTCGTATTCGTGTATTTTTGAGCTCTTTTCGCATTCAAAAACAATGGCTTTCAACAGAAGGGAAGAGGAAAGCCGACCACCGTGTGTAGAACAATTCTCTTGTTTGGGTATAACTGTTTACTGTCTAATATAATTTTTAAAATATTGGGATTGAACAGAAGAGAATACAAAAGCTGGCGTCTAGAAGAACATATCTCTATACTGACAAACAAAGCACTACTGTCGACAATTTATTCTGAATAGCTCACTCACGCGTGCTTCAACATATAAGTGTGTTGTTAAGCTTAGTATGTAGCAACTACATTTTACAATATTTACTATAAAGTTTCGATTGCTATTTTTTTTTTTTTTTTTTTCCAGCATTCGCTTAATGTAGATGTGTGTAAAGAAATAGCGATAGCATATTTCTGTTTGCTGAATTTTTGTGAGTGTACGAGAAGTAACCAAAAGACTTGAATCTCTTAATTTGACGATGATTTTTGCTCACAAATTAAATTTTGCTTACATTTATATCTGCAATATAAACCTTGATATGTCAGTTATGTTTTCCATATTTGACAGATTTTAGTTTTGTGCACTATTGTGGCTACCGAATAATTTTACTGGCGTAAAAATGTATTGCAGTAATATTCAGAAACCAGTAACCTCGACCTGCTAATCTGTAATACTTGTATTCTGATTCAGACAGCAATCTAACAAATTGGCAGGAATAAAATGAGTTTTGTTTAACTGTTGAAGAAAAAAAATGAAAACATTACAACGTCGTGTACTAATTTAGGTGTCCCTACTCCATCTTCACTTCACTTCACCCTCGTTGGCGCTGTAGAACAGCCACCCAAATATCTACTAGCACTTCTGTACTCGCTTTATTTTTCTTTGCATAACCAATTAGACTACATAATTGTTCTAAGTCATTAAGCACGTTGAATGAAACAAATTGAACAAACGAATTATCTTAGCTGTCTGAGTCTTTGACAGCAATCGCATTTTACGTAAATATCGAAATTGAACAAAGCAAATTGATAAATATTTTATTTCATAATCTATCTTGTGGGTTTCTAAAAGAAAACCAGAAATCTGTGTAGTTAATATCATAAAACCAAAAGTATAAGAAGGTTGAAATTTCGGAAATTAATTGAAAACATTTCACTGAACATAAATATTTAGACACTTTCCCTCCTCCCTTACACAAAATCCCTTTTTCAACTTTGTTTTTTAAAATGGCGCTACCTACGCCCTAGAGCCAAGGACACGGCAAAGTGGATTTGAAAACACCATCCAACAAAACTACAATCACCTAGGTGAAAACAACCCTCGTTAGGGCAAAGTGAATAAAACATGGAAGAACAAGAGAGTAGGAAAAATCTAGATACTATGATCTGAAATGCAATACACACGAATTCTGATACTGTGTATTTGATTTTATTACTTTTCTTTCTTTCAAAATATTTTAAATATACAAGGTTAATGTTTGTTGCCAATATCTTTCACAAATGTGAATTTTACAATTACCAATTTCCTAAACAGGGCACATAAAAAATAATTAACATTTAAAATTCTGGCTTTATAGTCATAACAGTTGCCATTTCTTTCTTTTCTTTTGAAAATTACAATTTATATTCATGCCATATGCTATTTACCAAAGGCCAATGAAAAAGCAAAAAATACTGTTTGAATTGCTTTCTCCAAAACAATGAGAAACATTTCATATCGTTTCGTTTAAAATCAAGCTTTTGTGGGCTGATCCACATTTAGAAAATTGCATTTTATTTTTCCCAAAATTTAATTAATTTCATCGGGAAAGTTCCAGAAAAGACACACATAAACTTTAACTGGGGAGCTTGCAAAATTCAAAGATTATGTCCTGAACCCTAGCATTCATTTTAATAATTATTTTCCAGAAGCTCAGGTAAAACTATAAACCACTTTCCTGGTTTATTGCATGTACAAAACTTATGTGCATTTTCCCCATGTTGTCCATAACTCTGCTGTTTATTATTCATTGGTGTGGGAGATCATGCCCAGTGGCCGCAGATCGTAGCGCCATGTAGACGGCAGAAAATCCGGCCCCGCGTCAAAGAAGTTCAGTAACGAAACAGGCGCTCCAAGCGGCGAAGCTATGTCTGATGTCCTAGTGAACTTCCGTTTTCATAACCAAAGTTTGTTGTAACAAAGTTCTACGCGGCTCTTCATGTGTTCCACAAACAAGGTTGGTAAAAAGGTGGTAAAGTTTATAAGTTCAGGCAGAAGATATTTTAAACCAAAAACGAGAAAATTCGTTCACTTCATGTAGTTGTGTTGCGTTGTACTTGAGTGGTTAGATGTCGTCGTCAAAATGGTTGATAAGTAAGGAGATGGCAAAACTCCATGCAGGCCGTCTCAATGGGTACCAAAGTTTCTCTTACATCGCGTTTTACCTGTTACATAGCAACGTTTCTAAAAGAAGGCTTTCCTAGCAGCACCGGATGTAATTTTGCCAACACTTTTTGGCACTACATGCAGCAGCTATGTACAGCTTACCAACAGCATCATGTATTTCCAACTGGTTATGAAGTCCATTTATCATTATATAAAAAGAATACTGGTGTTCAAAAACTAGAATTATAAGGGATATTCACTAAAAACTTTTCCTCATTTCAGAAATTATATCCATCCAACTTTGGTTATACTATGTTCGCACTTCAAAGAACAGTATGCTTAACAAAACTACTGTTACGTTTGCGGCATATCAAGCGAGGCCAGGCAATGCTGGAACGCGGCCAATGGATAGCGACAGTGGCGCAACAGCAGAAAGTACAGCGTTATACAGATGTTAGCAGAAACTTTGGGTCTGGCTGACACAGTGAAGTTGCAGCAACTCCTTCGGCAATCACGTCAGTAACTCCGCCCAAGCTGCTAGGGAGAGGCAATGGGAGTTGAGGATTCTAGTGAAGGTGGGTGTGGACGAGAAGTGTGGTGGTCAGGACAGCAGTGGGCCAGAGTGTCAGTCGACGGCGATCCACCGAGGTCAGCGGCTACCGAACGGCGATTGGGGGTGAGTCTCGACCAGCTAGGGTGAGAGAGCTAGTCCGAACCGCTAACCTTATCCTTCTTACAAATATCCACAACCCCCCTTAAGCCAACCCCCTTCTAACCACATAACAATTGTTTATACTGTTACTTTAACTTCAATAAAAGATATTTATATTTGTTAATTGGAGATTATTTCATAGCCCTTTAATTCCACATCCTGATCAACCCTAATTGTGCTTATAAGAGTGTATACCACTTAGGAGTTATATAACACTAATAACGCTTGCAAGGTTGTTCTAGCCTATACCCTCCAGGCTACAATCTAAAAAACACATTTCATCTTCGGAAACTCTGCATTGCGAAGGGTTTAAATATATTGGGAAGATTACTTTGTCTACACATTGTTAACCAAAGACTAATATACTTACCAATTGCCATCAGTATGTATTCCATTAAGTAATTCAAAATCTGACCAATATTGTTTATGCTAATTGAAAAGACGATTTCTGTGCAAACACTGCAATTTCAAAAATGTATGCAAACTTTTTTCTCTCTCTATAACATCAAAAAATCTAATTTTGGCTTAACATTCTTTACATAATGTTTACTTGACTGTGATGCCCCTATATTAAGTTAAGATATATGCAATATGTGATGTGTGGCAGGTAACTTAATGTATAATGTTCAATTATAGTGTTCTTTGTATGGGATCAGTTTTACTGGTATCTCGCCAACAATCAGAATATTGCAATATGTTTTCACATTGTACCAAGGGCTTTTTTTTATATATTTTTTTTAAAGATTCTTCTGTGTAACGAGAGTAGAGGGAAATAAGGCATACGGAGACAGGATTCGGGATTAGAAGGTGGTGCTGACCGACCGCCATCTTGTACCCTTCCGCCATATTGTTTGCAGCCGTTATATTGTTTCAGGCTATCATCTTGTTTCAGGGCATCATCTTGTTTCCGGCCATCATCTTGTTTCCAGCCA